>JAPTHN010000003.1:82329005-82744005 GCA_026936325.1 Platynereis dumerilii
CGGTTTTTGAGTGTTTTGGGATTCAGAAAATGATTTATGGAGTGTTTTTGGATTCAGCAAATGGTTTTTGGAGTGGTTTGGTATTCAGCATATGGTTTATGGAGTGTTGTGATTCTGTGTACAAATTATTTATGGAGTGTTTTGGGATTCAGTAAAACGGTTTTTGAGTGTTTTGCGATTCAGAAAATGATTTATGGAGTGTTTTTGGATTCAGCAAATGGTTTTTGGAGTGGTTTGGTATTCAGCAAATGATTTATGGAGTGTTTTTGGATTCAGCAAATGGTTTTTGGAGTGGTTTGGTATTCAGCAAATGATGTATGGAGTGTTTTGGGATTCAGCAAATGGTTTTTGGAGTGGTTTGGTATTCAGCAAATGATGTATGGAGTGTTTTGGGATTCAGCAAATGGTTTTTGGAGTGTATTTGGATTCAGCAAATGATTTACGGAGTGTTTTTGGATTCAGCAAATGGTATTTTGGAGTGTTTTGGGATTCAGCAAATGGTTTTTGGAGTGGTTTGGTATTCAGCATATGGTTGATGGAGCGTGTTGTGATTCTGCAAATGATTCCTTGAGTGTTTTGGGATTCAGAAAATAATTTATGTTATGGAGTGTTTTGGGATTCAGAAAAATGTTTTTTGGAGTGGTTTGCTATTCAGAAAATGATTTATGGAGTGTTTTGGTATTCTGAAAATGATTTGTGGAGTGTTTGGGATTCAGCAAAAGCGGTTTTTGAGTGTTTTGGGATTCAGAAAATGATTTATGGAGTGTTTTTGGATTCAGCAAATGGTTTTTGGAGTTGTTTGGTATTCAGCAAATGATTTATGGAGTGTTTGGGATTCCGAAAAATGGTTTTTGGAGTGGGTTGGTATTCAGAAAATGGTTTATGGAGTGTTTTGGTATTCAGCAAATGATTTATTGAGTGTTTTTGGATTCAGCAAATGTTTTTTGGAGTGTTTTGGTATTCAGCAAATGATTTATTGAGTGTTTTTGGATTCAGCAAATGATTTATGGAGTGTTTTTGGAATCGGCAAATCGTATTTGGAGTGGTTTGGTATTCAGCAAATGATTTCTGGACTGTTTTGGGATTCAGCAAATGGTTTTTGGAGTGGTTTGGTATTCAGCATATGGTTTATGGAGTTTTGTGATTCTGTGCACAAATTATTTATGGAGTGTTTTGGGATTCAGTAAACAGTTTTTGATTGTTTTGGTATTCAGAAAATGATTTATGGAATGTTTTTGGATTCAGCAAATGGTTTTTGGAGTGGTTTGATATTCAGCAAATGATTTATGGAGTATTTTGGGATTCCGAAAAATGGTTTTTGGAGTGGTTTGGTATTCAGAAAATGATTTCTGGACTGTTTTGGGATTCAGCAAATGGTTTTTGGAGTGACTTGGTATTCAGCATATGGTTTATGGACTGTTGTGATTCTGTGCTCAAATTATTTATGGAGTGTTTTGGGATTCAGTTAACGGTTTTTGAGTGTTTTGGGATTCAGAAAATGATTTATGGAGTGTTTTTGGATTCAGCAAATGGTTTTTGGAGTGGTTTGGTAGTCAGCAAATGATTTATGGAGTGTTTTGGGATACCGAAAAATGGTTTTTGGAGTGGGTTGGTATTCAGAAAATGATTTCTGGAGTGTTTTTGTATTCAGAAAATGATTTATGGAGTGTTTTTGGATTCAGCACTTGGTTTTTGGAGTGGTTTGGTATTCAGCAAATGATTTCTGGACTGTTTTGGGATTCAGCAAATGGTTTTTGGAGTGGTTTGGTATTCAGCATATGGTTGATGGAGTGTGTTGTGATTCAGCAAATGATTTATGGAGTGTTTTGGGATTCAACAAATGGTTTTTGGACTATTTTTGTATTCAGCTAATGATTTATGGAGTGTTTTTGGAGTCAGCAAATGGTTTTTGGAATGGTTTGTTATTCAGCAAATGATTTATAGAGTTTTGGGATTCAGCAAATGGTTTTTGGAGTGTTTTAGGAGTCAGCAAATGATTTATGGAGTGTTTTGGTATTCAGCAAATGATGTTTTGAGTGGATTTCATTGAAGCAAGATCTGACTGAGACAGCAGAAAGCAGTGCTACAGTTCCAGTGCACTATTGAATGTTTAGTTCATGTATAAAAGTCCATTGTTTTTTTTTTTAATATTTGCTTTATTCGAGAAGATGAGACAAAAATATGTACAAATTAATAACATGAAGGAAGGTGAATGATGGAATGAGATGCATGGGTGAGAATGGTGTCTTTCAGTCGAATTTTTGAACCATCATACATATGGAAGCTTCTTTCTGTGGCAATGCAGGTCATTATCCATTGGTGTTATCATATATACAGTCTGTCTCATTTCAAGCATGGACAGTCGATGTCAAAATTCCCACAAAAACAGCTCCAAAACATTAAAAAAAGTGTGATAGACAAATTGCAAAATAGCTAATCTACCAGTGAGTACGTATATCTCTACTGTGTGACCAATAGATGCTGAGCAATCGGGCAAAATGCCAGTTCGCATGTTGTGAGACAAACTAGGTAGAACCTACAAACTTTTTAGAGCTCTTTCTCTAGAGGCTATAGTTTTCTTGTACATGCTTAGCTGAAGTCCTGATACTTGCAAAGTATTAAAATATTCCGTCAAGTTATTTATCAATCCACGTTTTCATATATCGGCGGTGATTCCTCCCATTGTTCACTGTCTATTGTCGAGTTATTGAGGTTATCCATGTCTACTGTCGAGTTGTCTATGTTTTCCATGTCTACTCTTGATTTCTCCGATTTTACCGAATCTCTTGTGGATTTCTCTGGTTTTTCCAAGTCTATCGATCCTTCCATGTCTACCGGGTAATGGGCTCCAGTGGTGGAGCCACTGGACGTAGGTGGGGCAGGAGTTGGCATGGCAGGAGTTGCCATGGCTGGAGTTGGCATGGAAATAGCAGGTGCTTGGGAGGTGGTGGTTGTGGGGGGTGTCCGTACTGTTGCGTTTTTCGCCCTCCATGCCATGTAATATAGGCCAGTATCTCCTCCAAATACAAGCATGGCAATGAAACTGAACACCTGAAGTAAACGTAAAACATGATAATGAAAAAAAAATCATGAAGAAATAATTAGATGAAGAAATAATAAGAAAATTTACTACTCAGGCTTAATCACCTTGGCTTTGATTTGCCATATGTTCTCATAATTATAGACATAATTAATTAATTTTAATAATACATAGAGAATATGTAGATGAGAGAAACACTGTTGCGGTAAATTGTTGCATCTTAGACTGATATATATATAGATATATGATTTATTTGTCTGACATCACAACTAAGCAAGTACAAATAATTTATGAATGTAATTACATGATGTTGGAGGTATGCCCAAAGAAACTCAAGATTTTGTCTTTTGGGCATCCCATTATGATAATTCTATATTAACGGTTATGCCAAGTAAAGATTCTTGATTGTGGCTTGATTTTTTTCAGTCACATGCTTCGCAACTTAAAACACTTAAAAATGACACATGAGTGTTTGCGAGATCTTCATTATCATACCTTACTTCTACAGTGAATAACTGCCTCAAATGGTTTTAAAAGTGACTTACCGAACAGGCCACCATCGCATTCTTCTCTGCTGTTACCTGAAACCAAATTTTATCTGCCTGCGCGGCGGCTACTACCCCCGAGATAAAGTAGAATGCTGCGTAAACTGCCGCGAAGCCAAGTTCCTGAAAGAGACAACAACAACTATTATATTATGATCAATCCTAAAAAGGCTTCTCAATCGATTTGATCGGACGACAAACAATTCCATTAGCTATAAGATTCTCGCTTCTGGTATATTATGTTTTGGTGTGTGAGATGTTCAAATATGTTGGAATGATTGATTTTTTAACCCTTACTGGACTGCTCAGTCCAGAAAAAAAACAATTGTGCATTGTGACGTCATCAGGGACAACAGCAGATTTTAGGGACATAAATGACCCTTCAGGCAGTAAGCTGGGGATGCACATAAATGTCCCTTCAGTCCAGTAATTAAAGGCCTTCGTAAACATTTGGTGAACGGTATCGGGAAGATTTTAAAAAACGCACTGGGTTTGCAGACATTTTGACACCACTACCATGAATGTGCTTGCAATAGTTTTCTAGATACAGCATATTTTCGTGGTTTTTTTACCTGCAAAACTAATTACTATGTATCGTAATTTTGCAGGAAGACATTATTCTATCATTGGGACAAAGCTATCACTACTACAGATCAAGATTTTGACTTTCACTTTTTTTTATGCACCCTAGTCACCTACAGTGCTGATGCTATGCCAAACACATGACATGGTGGAGAATCCAGGTATCGATCCAGGTACCTCTCTAAGAACTCAGCAGTTTAATAGTGACAAAACTTTTTATAGCCTTACACACCATTTTGTTTTTCTTTCATCTTTCATAGTTATTGTGCTATTTATTATGAAATACTATGCAAACATCGTGTCCAGACAATTTGTTTATAACTATCAGGCAGTCTAAGCTGTTGCGACTTGTTATATAATAATTTGCATTGCTGATTGGCCTAACCTTGTTTCCTTTGCTTGAGCATTTTTTTCCTTCCCTGGTTTTGTGATAATTAGGGAAATTTGCTGTTGTCTGAATTGAGCTCTACAGGGCAGGTAACTTCAATGATATGGGAGGTAATGACTACTCACCACTATTATCATAGATACGGGAGACGGCAGTCGCTGTGTGATGTGGTAAAGATGGAAGATCATGAGTATCAGGCCGATGATGAAGGCTGAGATGGAAACGAACTGCACCCAACCTCCGCCTCCGTAACTCGCAAACCCTGGAGCCACAGTCACGCAAATGAAGACAATCATACTCAACACCTGGAAATGAAACATCTTGAATTATGGACTCTGGGCCTGATTTACAGAACTGAGGTTAAACATGGTCTTATGTATTTTGCTTACAAGGCAGTGCTGCCATTTTGTCATTGAAATTGATCCATGTGTTTTTTTGGACTTGAGACTATGACTATAAGGCTTGAACCTGGCTTAACTCTGTCGGTGAAATTGGGCCTCAAAGTTTTGCCGTTTCTGCATCTTCAATGCCAATACAAGACTATCAGGTGTTGGCCTGTGCTTCCAATGAAGTTATATGACATATGATCTGCTGCGATGGAAAAATAAAACTACTGGAGTCTTGGCTTCTTGAGCGTGTACTTACCAGCTCCGCTATCCGTATCCATGCTTTCATGTTTTTCACATATGCCATGTCAATGCCATTTTCCTGGGTGGTGGGGTTGTCTTGGGTTTTCTTTGTTGGCATCTCCATTGTTGATTACGTCTGGAAAGAAAGGAAAGATGTAAGGACTGCTATTAGAATTTTTTTTTTTAACTAGCTCCCAAAATTCCGGCTTTGGACACTTTGAGGATTATTGGCGACTTGGCTTTGTCAAGCCTGCTGGCCGACAGAAGCAACAAATTGAAAACTGACCAGACTGCTTCTTGTGACTTTTTATTTTTTCAGATTAGAGCAGGTTGCCACTGGTAAGTTAAAAGTTGGGGAAACTCAAGGTCAGGGAAAAGTCAGGGAACTTTGAAATTAGTCAGGGAAATTTGTGATTTGCAAAAAGTCAGGGAAATCTCACCTTGGACAGGGAAATTTCGCAGATTTATCTGGAATGGGCGCTATACAAAATCATACTATACTACTACTAAAAACTAATTCATGTCACAAAAGCAGATGGTTTCATGATAAAAAACATAGGATGCGCAGCAGCAAACCTTCAGCGAATAACACCTTTAGAAGATTACAATAATATAAAATTGGTGTGTTTACGAAATTGCTTATAGGTATGCAATAGCGGTCGAGTAGTGGCCTTCAATTATCTCTATTTGCCCGCTGCCCTACCATCTTCCCATCTGCTTGCCAAGATTTGTAAAATCAGGAAAAGGCCTTATTAGACTAATTTACGCATATTATGGTATAGTTTCATGCATGTACAAAGTATAGGTTATGAGGTGTCGGTTGAAAACCAAAAAATATAACTCTTATAATTTTCTGAAGTTTTTCCAATGATTCATATAGTGTTATACGCATCAAAAAGCACTGCTACATTGTATAGGTGACTTGTTTAGAAAATTGCATTACTGTATGTAATTGTGGGCAAGTTATGGCTCCGATATAAAAAAGATTATTTTAAATATTTTTTCTCAATATTACACTATAGAATATTAGCCATCTGTCAGACCATGAAAAGGCACCAATAGACCATATAAGCCACATTTGTACCTAACTTCATCCATATATATAGAATAGTGTCCAGATGTTGGGCCAGAAACAAAAAATAAATTTTTATTATTTTATTTAATATTTCAAAAAGTATATAATATTTTCCATCAGATCTTTCAAAAGGCACAACTGGACCATATTGACCATATGTGTACCAAACTTTATCCATGTACATGCAATAGTGACCGAGTCTTAGCCCAAATAACAAAAAAACGTGTTTTTATATTTTTTCAAAAAGTATAGAATATCTGCCAATGAGACCATCAAAAGGCACAACTAGACCATATAGGCCACATGTGTACCAAATTTCATCCACGCACATGCAATAATGACCGAGTCTTGGCCCGGAAACGAAAAAAAATAAATTTTATATTTTGTTAATTATTTCAAAAAGTATTTAAGATCTATTCATCAGACCATCAAAAGGCACAACTAGACCATACAGGCTAGATGTGTACCAAATTTCATCCCCGTACATTCAATAGAGGCTGAGTACTGGGCCGGAAACGATCCATCCGCCCGCCGCCCGCCCGCCCGGGGGACGGACAGCATTTTTACCCAAGTGATTACAATACCTTCTTCGAACTTCGTTCGCTGAAGGTAACAACAGAGAAATGTATGACATGTACCTGTCTAACCTGCATGTTTGATGGTTATAAGTTACCTTAAAATCATAAATCCATTACTCGAGGCACCTTGAGTTTTATTTGGTAGAAAAAGCGTACGATTGCTACAGTCATGGTAACTATGCTCCTTGGTTGATCTTCCAACTGGGTTAGATTTGCACTTTAAGCGTATGGCTGTACTGGGCTGTACTTGACAGTTCATGACAATTGCTTAAATAGGTATTATCATACTTCGGTGTATTGAAAAATATGCGCCACGTTTTAAGTTCTGCATTCACAAGATTTGCAACCCACAAGTTCTTGTTTTGCAAAGCGAGCTGAAACTTTATTTTAGAAAAGGCTTATGTTGCATGTGTGACCGAGCACTTTAAATAGACCCCAAAGTCAGTCAGGTTTAAACTCTGACTTGCTTGGCAAGAACTTCAACTGACTAGTCAGCTAAGTTGTCAAACTCAGATTTCACTTGACCTCAACTAACTTCAGCTGACTAATGCAATTTCTTGGGGTCCTTCCTTTAAAAATTATCAACAGTACATTATAACTTCAGAAATTTTTGAATTTTCGCACTTGAAAACATAGGCTGCGCGGCAGCATACCCTCGGCTATTCAACAGGGTATTCTGAAGCCAGTTAAATCCATTGACATACTGGCGGCGAGGTTTGGCAGCAGGACAACCAACACCCCCTCAAAACAAATATTGGAAAATAGTTGAAACATGGGCAAAGACTGTGAAAATTTGAGTACATGAGATTATACACCTGAAGTGGTGTATAACTACTATCTTGCATGGGGTGGCTGGTAACTACATGAAATCTGGATAATGAATTTCAGGCAAGTGAGCCTATTGGTGGACTACAGCAGAATAGCGGTACTATAAGTCTATAACTAGAGCTCAATTTGACGGCGATTGGCATGGATTTTGTTGCCATGTTATTGGTTTAATGAGACTGAGACATGTAAGTCACCAAAGTTATATTGCAGACATACTTACTTACTTTTTATGGCTGTCAGAAAGTGTTTTTAGACGAATGAAACATCAATTTCTCTATTTTATGTGATGTTTTATTGTGTTTAATTTTGACAAATTTCCCAGCATTAGCATTCAACAGATTTAAGGTAATGAAAAGAGATTTGCAATGAAATAAAAGGGTCACATCATTGCTATGTCCTCCTCATGTCCTAATTAGCCTACCAAGTGCATAAATACAGGAGGTAAAGTCCTAATCATCCATCCATCCTTGATTCTCTGGATGTATTAGATTACACAATATAGATGATCAAACAATCATTCATCAAACAATCAATCAATTGATCAATCAATCAATCAATCAATCAATAAATCAATCATTGACAAACAATCAATCAATTTTAAATCAATTTCAATCTATCTATCCATCTATCCATCTATCCATCTATCCATCTATCCATCTATCTATCTATCTAACAACTCAATAGTGCAATATGAAAATTTATTTGTTGGGATAAATTCATAGTGGATCTATCAGTCAAAAAATAATTAATTAATCATTCATTACAGATACTTTTTAATAAGACTAATTCACCTACTAGTTAACACAAAAAAGGTCAAAATGCTGTCCAAACTTGGGGGTATAAGTATAACAATAGCTGAAAAGACAAAAAAAAAGGCCTGCATAGAATATGAAAAGTCATATCTCAGTTTCTACTTGGCCTATATTTCTGATTTAAATCGGAAATTTTATTATATGTTTAAGATAAGGAAAAAACTAAGGTTATCAATGCAGTTTGAACATATTTCTAAGAAGAAGGGAATTTTGCTAGAAATGCACGGCTTTTAATGACTACCTCCGCAACACCGGAACGAGAAAGCTGGTGGAAGACACAGGGGACTCCTTCTGGGGACGTGGGACGCGAGAAGACGGCCTAAACGTTTTGGGCCAACTGTTGATGACCCTCCGAAAGAACCTGTCCGGCTTACATCAAGATGTCAACATGTCGAAAGGTCGCAGTAATAGCTATGCAGCACGGCATAGACCAAACCCGCACAACCAGATTCGTTGCTTTAACTGTGGGGAATTATCCCACACAGTAAGCAAATGCAGACACAGTAGCCCAATTCGATGCTTTGGTTGTCACGGTGAAGGACACAAACGCAAAATGTGTTCGCAAAATGTTGGCCATGACAGCAACAGTGCACCTCATCACAGGCCATATTGATGTGCTGGCCAAGAAGAACTGGCCGAACAGACTTGTTCAACTGTCACAGTTCTCCAAAAGGACATACCGGTCACTGGTGAACTTGCAACGATCCCGATCTCAAATTCTTTTATAACAAAGACAATTTTATCAAAAACATTTTTATCAGATACAATTGATTTTAATGAATATGCCTTTAGGGATAAAATGACTCACAATAGTGGGGCATTAAATGATAATCATTTAATGTATAAAATCAGTGAAAATGTAAATGTAAGCCAGGTTTACCTTGATATTGCGCAAAATCAAATACTTAATGAGAATGGTGAAAATGTAAATGAAAGTTCCATGAATTGTAAAGAGTCAAATGAATATGATGTGGATTGTAATGACGTAAAAAAAAGTATTATTAATCGTGAAAATGTAAAGGAATACATCCATGATCATGAAGGTGTAAAAGATGTATATACAGACTGTAAAATTGCATTAAATGATGTAAATGATACATGTAAATGTAAAAGTGCTGAATTTGTAAATTTTGCATATGAAGATTGTGTAGAATGTGTAAACTGTGAAGTTGTAAATAGTAAAGGCGTAAGTCATGTAAATTGTCATGTAAATTGTGATTATAAAAATTTCATTGATAGTAAAAATAAGAATTGTGAAAATGAAAATCCAAACAATGGAAGAGAAGAATCTGTAAAATGTGATAATGATAACCTGAATGAGGAATTTGTTGTGCATGACACGGACAGTAACGGTCTAATCAGCAATCTCGAGAGTAAAAACCCAAGAAACCAGTGTAACAGTGGCAATTTGGTAGCTGAATGTATTACTATCAACGAAAATGTGAAGGAAGCAACTTGTGAAAATGGCAATGATGAAATTTGTGAAGACCCTCTAATCAATGTACTCAAAAGTAAAAGAGTAAAGAATGCCAAAAACATATTATTTGCACATGTTAATATTAATAGCATAAAACACAAATTTGAATATTTTAAGCAAATTATGTCTGATGGTCTAATTGATGTTTTGTGTATCACAGAAACTAAGCTTGATAAGTCGTACTCACAATCATTGTATAACTGTGATAATTATAAATGTTATAGAAAAGACAGAACAGCTCAATCTGGTGGTATGATGTTATATGTAAGGTCCGACATACCACATAACAGAGTTGCTCAACAGGAAATAGATGATGACTCATGTCACATAGAAAATATTATCATTGAATTTGGTTTTAAGAAATGTAAGTTGTCTCTAATATGTGTTTATAAAAATCCAAATGTTCCAAAAGATATATTCATTAGACATGTGAAAGATATCTATGATGGTATCACTGAGAACAACAGAGACAGTATTCTACTTGGTGATGTTAACATTGATATGACTGAAAGCAACAATGTCGTTGAGCAACAACTATGTGCTATGTATGATCTAAAAAACTTGATAACAACACCTACTTGTTTCAAAAGTGAGAAAGGAACTCTTATAGATCCCGTAATTGTATCAAACAGTAACAAACTCTGTAATCCTTTCAATGTTACATGTGGATCAAGTGATTTTCATAATCTTGTTGGTTGTATTTTAAAACATAGTTTCCCACTGACTAAGCCCCATAAAGTTCAATACAGATCATTTAAGAACTTTGATGAACGTAATTTCAAGAAAGATGTTGAAGGCATACCACTGTATATTCATAACATATTTGATAATGTTGATGACCAATTTTGGATGTTTTCAAAAATGTACACATCAGTGTTGGATGAGCATGCACCGCTTAAAACTAAAGTTGTGAGGAGTGAGAAAATACCTTACATGTACTCAGAACTCATGAAAGCAATGTACAAAAGAAATCATCTAAAGAATCTTTACCATAAAAACCGGAAACAGACCAATTGGGAGTTATATAGGAAACAGAGAAACATTGTCACACGCATGAGACGGAATGCAATCAAACAGTATTTCATGAAACAATGTAAAATCTCAAGTTCACCAAAGAATTTTTGGTCTACTGTTAAACCATTCTTCAACGAAAAAGGAGTGAATGCTAAAGGAAATATCATCTTAAATGACAATGATAATGTTGTTAGCGACCCTGAAAGTGTTTGTGAGATATTTAATGAGTACTTTATTAATATTGCAAATGACATTGGAATAACAGATAGAATACTCTCAAACTGTAATAACTTATGTGAATGTTTGGCTTTTCACAGTGATCATCCTAGTATTGTGTCAATTGCTAATAATGTCAAACCAGAAAACAGACCACAGTTCAATTTTAAGCCTGTAACTGTGAAAGATATATGTACGCAGCTGAAAAGTATAAATAGAAGCAAACCTGCTGGCTTTGACAGTATTCCACCTAAGACTGTTCAGATGTGCCACAATGAACTTGCCCATCCAATGGCAAATTTTATAAATTACTCACTGCATCATTGTCAATATCCTGATGATATGAAGAAAAGTGAGGTCTCCCCAATATTCAAAAAGAAAGATTTTATGATAAAGGACAACTACAGACCAATTAACATAATAGGAATATTTCCAAAGCTTTTTGAAGCTGTCATAGCTAAACAGATAGAAAACTTCATGGCACCTCTTTTTAATAGCCATCTTGGGGCATACAGAAAAGGGCATGGCTGTAGCCAAGTTCTCACAGCAGCAATTGATAGCTGGAAAAAGGCCCTTGATCAAAAGCATGTAGTAGGGATGATCCTAATGGATCTCTCTAAAGCATTCGATGCCATCCCGCATGATCTGTTGATTGCAAAGCTACATAGTTATGATTTTTCGACCAAAGCTTGTGAATTTATGTTAAGCTATTTAACGAATAGAATGCAAAGAGTGAAAATTAGGGACAAAAGAAGCACATGGAAAATTGTAAATAGAGGAATACCACAAGGGTCATGTTTAGGACCTCTCCTATTCAATATATTCATCAACGATCTTTTTATGAATATAAAACATGCAGAATTATTTAATTATGCAGATGATAATTCTTTATGTGCCAGGGCTGACTCCTTTGATATAGTTTCAAATATACTTATCCAAGATTCACAAAATGCCATTAAATGGTTTTCAGACAACTTTATGCAAGCAAACCCAAACAAATTCCAGTCAATGTTTTTAAAGCCCAGTCATTATAATATCACCGTCCCCAGCTACATAGAAATAAATGACATTCCCATAGAAATAAGTAACGAAGTCTTATTACTAGGAGTCAAAATTGACAACAAATTAAATCTTGACTCACATGTATCTAATTTATGCAAAAAGGCAGCAAGACAACTCAAGATCCTAATGAGATTCAAGCGTTTACTCAGTCGTAAAGAGAAAGAAATTCTTTTCAAGACGTTTATCTTGTCAAACTTCAATTTTTGTCCTGTGGTATGGAACTTTTGCAGTAAAACATCATTGAAAAATGTAGAGAAAATCCAAGAACGTGCATTAAGATTTTTACTTAATGATTCTAAAAGCCCCTATTATGAGCTGCTACGAAAAAGCGGTTTCAAGACTTTACACCTCAACAGACTAAAGACTATAGCAATTGAAGTATTTAAATGTTTATACAAATTAAATCCATCATTCTTGAATGAAATATTCACAAAAAAAGATAATGTACAAAGCTTAAGAGATCCATCTATATTAGCTATACCACGTTTCAATACAATTCAATATGGAAAAAGATCGTTTTCTTACTATGGCTCGCATTTATGGAATTTAATGCCTAATAATATTAAAAAATGTACAGATTTACATACATTCAAAGATTTATTGAGGACATGGGAAGGGCCTGCTTGCTCATGTTCTATATGTAACCTGTGATATTGTTAGTTGAATGTTACTGTGATGAATAGTATTGTTTTATTTGTTGTTATTAGTTTTGATTGTTTTATTCTGTCACATAATAGCACTTGTGCTAATGTTGTTTGTTTTTAACTGTGACCTTAAATAAAGATTTTTATTATTTTTTTATTTATTATTAGATCAGGGTACCATGCAACTCTGCTTCTATACCCTCCCCCTTTGTTCTTTGGTTCGGTCATTGGAGAGGATTAGTGACATCATGTTACATAATGTCCATTCAACAAAAGAGCTCTGTACCCCTTCAACAAAGCAGTGACACTTATTGTCTTCAAGGTGCTAAAATATGCTTAGGATGAGTGTTGTCAATAATTAAAATACAGATTTATCCAAGATTAAATTTCTTTGAATATAAAATGAAACACTGAAATTCATGGAAATAAGGTTTTGTTAAATGCCAAGTAAATTTCTAAATAACCTTGTATTTAGTGGAATAATTTCTGCAATCATGATTTGATAATATTTAGTTTTTATGCAATATTATAAATAAAAGCAGGCTGACATTAATCTAATATGTTTCTTTTAATTTACATCACTGAGGTTACATTTGAGGGTAACAAGTGGGGGCTTTGAGATTTCCTGTCAAAAGTTTTGGTTAGGCCCTCTGAGTCAGAACTATGTGCATAAAGCATATTTGTATATACAATTATGTAATATAAATAATTTATTATATATATTTAACCACATAAATTCTGAGGAAGAATGAGATAAAAAATTATACTTAGGGCACATTGTACGGCACGTTGAGTAACCATGATCCAAAATTGACTAAAATGTGCCAAGTAATTTTCTTTAATAACCGTCTGTATAGAGGTCTTATTGCCAGTCTGTCTGATATGTTCACATTTAATTCAAAATCTAAATAAAGTAAGCTGACAGTACTTCATGTGTTAAAATGTGCATAACTGAGGTTAGATTAAAACCATGAAGTCAGAATTGAGAATTAAAGACGTCTTGTCAAAATCTTTAAATACAGCGTAGAAAAAAACAGCAAATGTGTGTTTCTTAATATGCTAAATGCTTGAGAGTCCACTAATATTGACATTTCTTTCTTTCTTTTTTATAAATTTACATCACTATTGTTAGATTTAAGCAATAGAGCCACAAGTGGGGGTTTGAGATTTAAATGGTAAACCCATGATTCAGAACATTTACTATGTGCATAAAGCATATTTATATATATACATAATTTATTATAGTTAACTTCAAATTATAATTAGGACACAATGTACGCCATTTTGAGTAACCAAGATGCAAATTTGAATGAAATGAGACAATTCAAAGGTCTACAGTTTTTTGTCTATTTTTAGCAATTTCTGTCTTTTTGTTTTCAAATATCTGATGATTTTAATAGATATATGCATGAAAACCATGTATTTCATTCATGTTAATTCATTTTGTTCATATTCAGGAACATAGCATGACTTTATTAGAAACAAAATGGTCAGGAAGTTGATATTTTCACATTTTTGTGAATTTTAAAATTGTTTTGTTGGCCTAAAATATTGCATTAACTACATAATGGCCATAAAAGTTCCTTCTTGATAGGTTTAATTATAACACCTTTCGGTTTTTACCAATATAGTTATTGCCATTTTGGTGTGAGAGACAAAAATTCAAGAAAAATGTGAAAAATTACGCATTTTTTCAGTATTTTGGATTTTGTGCAAAATTCGTTAGATTGACCCTCTAATCGATTCAAGCAGTTAAAAGAGCTATATTTTAGATAACTAAATATGAAATTTCAAATGTCTAACTCCAAAATTAAGGGAATTACAGAGGGTTGAAAAAAACCCATTTTTTTACATTTTTGGTGCATTTTTTAAAATCAGTTTCAGTAAGAGCATTCAGACCCCCAAAAGGCACAACTAGGGTATATAATACATGTTATGGTAGATTTTCATGCCAATTGGTATAACCGTTTCCGAGTTCTGATCCGGAAAAGAAAAAAATAAATTTTTCCGAATTTTCAATATTTTACAAAAACTGTGGTCATTGTATAAATATGAACTATAAAAGGCACATTAACACTATAAGACCCATTTATGTGTCAAATTTCATATATATAGGTGCAATAGTTTTGTCACAGAGGCCAATACACATTGTGTGACGCCGCCCGCCCGCCCGCCCGCCGGACGGACAAAAATTTGCCATACTAACTACAATACCCGACGGCAATATACATTGCCGAGGGTAAAAATGTGCAGGATACAAATGTGTCAGAAATATAGGGAGTTTTTATGTTGCATAGATTTTCCAAAGGTCTTAAAAGAGTGTCATATACATGTTTCGCTCTTTATGCCATTGAAAATGAAACCAAAACAATTTCTGTGAGGTAAAAATTGACAAAGTTGACAAAGTTATGCAACAATGACTTGACTTAAGCAGTCTCAACTCTGACTTGACTACACTGAAGACTGACTTGTTGCTTGGAAAGCTGACTATGACTTTACAAGTCGACTTTATGTAGTCGACTTCGGGGTCTAGGCACTTAAGGAAGACTCTGTCAGAGGCTGGGCCATGCAGCAATGTTAAATGTTCATCCGATAGAGAAGAGTTCAAAATATGTTCTAAAGTGTGGCCATTGGATCTTAAAGTGTACTTGTCAATTGAAGAGGTGCTGATAATTATATGATATGCACTTCTAAGAGTTTTGCAGTAAAATTTTAGGCATTATACTTACAGAAAGAGTCAGTTCTGGTGTCCTCCAAAATCCAAATCAGATGAGTATTTTGTGATGCAATAGTCCTGAGTATTTTATACAAATTAAATGCAGGATGGGCAGATCATTTCTTAATAGTAGAAGTGACTTGCATTTAACCATGTCAATAATCATGGAAATCAATGATAAGACGATAGTGACTCAAGGGTCACAGTTCAACTTACATATTTGCTGATTGTGAACTCCTGATCCACAAAGACGGTGCATATTATTTTGTGTGATGCAAGCTACAGGGTGTTCAAGAAAAAACTTTACTATATTTCTTTGGCATAGTTCTATAAATTAGTATGTTATTGCTATCCAATCTTTCCTAATGTAAAGAGGATAGTCATGGAAACATATTGTCTGTAGTTTGTTCCCCTGGGACATGATGTGTAATCTTGAGCTATGATTTTGCAGAAATTAAAAAAAGGCCATTTGCACACATCTTGCTGTCCAGAATGCAAAGCATTGCCATAAATTCAAATATTTTGTCATTGCTTTCATATTCGTACAGTTCATCAGAAGTGTGGGGTCCCAGGATTTCAGCTCTCTTCGAGTGAAACTCAGTCCTGTGGGGAGCTTGAAAGAGAAGAAGGTTGATAGAAATTGCAAGCTACCATAGTCTATCAAAATGCGTCTCCTGTTGTAACGCCTTATTGAAATTAAAAATAAAGAGTAGAAACATAGTACTGAGATACCAACCTAAACTTCATGCAAGAATGAGACTGATTGTGCCTCATGAGCCAAAGACTGTAAAGTTTTTTCTTGACCACCCTGTAAGGTGGGGGAAACTGGGTCCCTTTCGTCCTTGGGGGAGGGGGGAGGGGGCAAATCCTGCACAACTCTGAAAGGAGAGAAAGAATATTTTAAAGTAGGTTACAGGAGACCTGACAGACATGCTAATATTCTTGGACACTATAAAAAGGAATGCTCGTACATAGATGAAAGTCTGTAAAACTTTATTACTGAGCTAATGTTATATGAGCACCAAGATACAGACTGCTCGCTCAGCCAATCTCAGCGCTGTGGACTGCCAAAAACGTAATTTTCAATTGCAAATATTTCAGTCCCTATTTAAGCTACATTAATGGGATTGATATCAAAAGAAAGCTCTTTTTGTCAGCTTTCAATTGATGTGTAGCACTATACTGTGAAACGTACGGCGTAAAATCAGGGTGGACTTCGAAAGTTCATGTAACTTTTTGCGTTCAATGTTAAAACATACAAGATAAGAAAATGACGGTGGGCTTAGGCACTCTAAAAAGTGCCTTCATCTTAGTTGCTGTTGTTAATGTCTTGGGCATCAGATTTTGCTGGAGCCATATTTCCCCACTTTACCCAATAGTTACTCAGTTGACTGACTTGACTCACATTTATATTTTGTCTGAGTCATTGGCTAATGTGACAACAGCAGAGGTACTAATCACTAAACTGCTCTTATGTGCTATGATAAAGATAAGAGTTCTTGTGATGATTACTAGGCCTAGGTCATTTTGCTGTGTTTTGTCAATCAATGGAACTGAATCACATGGGTCTCAGCAGATCTGACTTGTGACAATGTCATGACATAAGAAAAACATAGGCTGCGCGGCAGCATACCCTCGGCTACCCAGCGGCTATTCTCCAGACAGTGGGATACATTGAGGCAGGACCCCACTGGGTACTCTAATATCCTCATGAACATGAAATTCCCGTTGAAAAACTTTCATTGAATGGCCAAGAGCTGTGAGCAAAATAATATAAATGTTTCCTGTCTGCCATTTTGTATTGGCGGGAATTCAAAATCCACATGCAATCAGCTTGCAGGATGGGTCCCCCCCAGAAAAAGAGGGGAAACAGTTAAAATTTGGGCAAGGAGTCAAAAAGTGTGGCACAAGATCAAATGAACTGAAAATCAATGGTTAGCAATTAGCAAGACGTTACATTGTACTGTTGAAGTGGTATAATTTGGTATAATCTGGATAATGAAATTCAGGCAAGTATTCCACTATGCCTATTGGTGGCCTGTGGCAAAATCTGTGCCTTTTTGTGAACGAG
The DNA here is from genome assembly GCA_026936325.1 of Platynereis dumerilii. Classification (NCBI taxonomy): domain Eukaryota; kingdom Metazoa; phylum Annelida; class Polychaeta; order Phyllodocida; family Nereididae; genus Platynereis; species Platynereis dumerilii. The sequence continues at coordinate 82,346,683 of JAPTHN010000003.1, forward strand.
CAATTTGAGAAATAAAATTTAAAAAAAATGAAGTCAAGAAGATGACTGGTTTCGGTGACAATATTAAGAACAATATTATCCGGCATGGATTACCCACAGTAATTCGTCCCCTCTTCCACTACCATTTTAGAAAGTTGGTTTTTTATCAAACTTATTTTTGTCTGAATGTAATATACAGTGGTGACAGACAGGAAAATAAAGCAATGCAGTGCACAATAGACAGGTAATGACCATTAAAAAGACAGCTAGAAATGGACAACAACTGAGATAAAGACAGTCAGAAAACGATCAGGACATGTAGGGGACTGTTTAGATAGATAGATAGATAGATGGATAGATAGATAGATAGATAGATAGATAGATAGATAGATAGATAGATAGATAGATAGATAGATTTTTGGTAGTTTGATCAATCCAACTATCAGTTTTTCCATTAAGATGTGTCATAATTCCTGCAGAAAAGATAAAATTACTATTTCATTTAAACTGCATAAAACTGAATTGCAATAAGGGTAGCTATTGTTTGAACAAAAATTAGATATCTATCAGTTCAATAAATTTCTGTCTGTAAATCTTATATCTAATCAAACAGTGTCATTGACTTCAGTTCTACATCATCTTGATCCTGGATCCATTTTAGAATGTAGCCATGTAAATTGTTGGATGTTGTAACAATTTCAGTTAAATTACATTATCCTTGCAGACATTCCCCTTAAAGGGGTTAAAGGGGCTTCCTTAGTCCCCCTCCTCAGCTGCTAAACACCCATATCAATTGGCTATTGTCTGCTGTACCCCAATCTTTTAATCACCTTATGCAATGCCATTATGTAACCTGACAAAAGAATGGAGGGTGGCATACTTCACACACCTCAGAAGTGTGCCACTGTGATGAGGGGGGGGGGGGTCCAATGAAACATCACTGAAAGTCAATGGTTACCAAGAGATTAAACTTGAAATGATATATCTTCTAGTCAAAATGAAATCTGGATCATGTGATTCAGGCAAGTAGGCCTATGGCTGATTTTGTGCTTTTTGTAAAAAGAGATTAAATTGAGAAAATAGAATAATTCCAGTTGATGATTGGATTTTGTGATATATCCATGTATAGGAATATTGAATCATTGTAAAGCTTTAGAAATTGTACAGGATTAAAATTACTCTAATAATCTATCCATCTATGTATGCATCTATCAATCTATCTATCTATCTATATATATATCTATCTATCTACATGTGTCTATCTATCTATCTATCTACCTATCTATCTATCTATCTATCTATCTATCTATCTATCTATCTATCTATCGATCTATCTATCTATCTATCTATCTCTATCCTTCTATCCATCTATCCATCTATCTATCTATCTATCTATCTATCTATCTATCTAGTCTATCTAGTCTTAGCTATTCTTATCATAAATTACAAATATGGAATATGGGTCTAAAAACATAAATTATAGATAAGATGTCTCCAACCAAAACCATTGTAAATAGTAACACTAAAACAAGGTTTATGCCAGTATATATATATCTTTTAAGACTAAGCAAGTTGCTAGTTAATACAAAGGTTAAATGCTGGTCAAACTTTGGAGAATAACAATAGCTGTAAAGAAAAACAAAACAAGAGAAAGATGTCCCAACTCTGTGTACAGCCTGTATGGGCTACAAAAAGTCATATCTCAGCTTCTAGTTGGCCTAAATATTTTATTAAAATTGGAAATTTCTTTATTTGTTCAATATAAGACTAGGGGAGAGCGGGGCACCATGAGCCGCTTTTCCGAAATTAAGCTCCTGAGCCTAAAGTTTCAATGGTAAATGGCTGGTTGCTTTATATAATAATAGCAAGACCTCTTGGCTACAATATCCAGTGTTGTTACATTATATCCTTAATTCTTAAATAGTCAAAACATTGTCTTTAAAAAATGTAGTCTAGCGGCTCATCGTGCCCCGACCATGAGCCATGGCATAGGGGGCTGTTTACATACATGTATTATCCTTCTCATTCAACTGTAAAGAACTGATACCTCATAAACCAGATGTTTTACTTGAAATTTTGCCTTGGCATGCACCACAATATGGATCAGATGGATTTTACATATTTTTCTCTGAAATTGCAAAAATGTGTCCTAAATAGCTGCTGATGTCTTGCACTATAGATCTGGAATTACAACAATAGAGTTGTTGTTACAATTCAGCTTTAATTGTACATCAAAACTTTATAGAAAATGGCTCATGGTGCCCTATCTCCATGTGGCTCATGGTGCCCCATTTGTAAATTTCATTTATTAGTGCATTTCACCATTTTCCAGTTTATCATAGTATCAATGTTATGACATCATCCTAGTACATGCCTTACCTTCTCTAAGAAGACTAAGTTTTATGATGATGCCGGAATTAGTTGAAGTACCAGAAGTAAAAGTTCCACCGCCCAATATGTTTACTTTTTACACAAATTCACTGGTCAAAAGTATTTTTTCAATTCTTGGTCCTACATTGAAAAGAAAGATTATGATTGCTACCCTAGCCAGTAGTACACTCATAAAGGAATATATGGTCTTCCTATCGAGCAGTTCTATCTCGCCGTTTTTTTTGTTGGGACCATGGTTCATGGTGCCCCGTGGCTCATGGTGCCCCGCTCTCCCCTACTAAGTTGGTGTCAATGCAGTTTGGACATATTTCTAAGAAAAAAGAAAATTTGTTAAAAAGTTGAGGGTGCTGTGCACTGCTTTTGTGCTCCTTTGTTCCCAGCTTTGGTCACTGGACAGGATTAGTGACACAATGTTACATAACATGAATGGCTGGAGGGGAGGGGTACAATGAAGCACAGACATACTGTCTCCAGGCCCATTCACAAAAAAACTGGACCCCTTCCAATGATGACACTTTTACCCCCTAAACAATATTTCTTTAAAATGCTAAAAATACAATTGGAGTGAGTTTTAAAATGAATTAAAAGACAGATTTATCCAATAATGTCTTGAAATGTAAAATTACACACTGAAATTTGCAGAAATTGGATTTGCATGCCAAGTAATTTTCTTTGATAACCCTCTATATATACATAGCGGTCTTATTGCCAGTCTGTCTTATATGTTTTTCATTAAAGACCAAGATAAAAGTAAGCTGACAGTACTTTATATGTTAAAATGTACATAACTGATGTTAGATTTAAACCATTAAGAACTTTACAATTGAGAGTTTAAGATTTCTTGTCAAAGGATTAGCAGGGAAGACAATTACCCTGTGACATAACATTACATAATCAAGACTTCTCCAGTGCTCCATTCAACAAAAGCCAATCTGTCTGATTCAATCACATTTAATTTTCATGCAAACAACTAAATAAAAGGGGCTGACATTTATTCATCTTCTAAAAATTTACATCACTGAGTTTAGATATTAACCATAAAGTTATAATAATTGGCAGTTTTAAAAAGATTTAGTGTCATATAATATTTCATGAGGAGAGGTAGAAAAAGTCAAATTTAGACATAATTGTGGCAAATTTGATTGACCAGGGCCAATATTTACTGATATATGATTATCTGAAAATCCTTAATATTTATCTAATTTTGTTAATATTGACCTATGCTGCCAATAAAAGTTTTCATATTGTTCAAAATCAGCATGATGATGATGTGAAACATGTCAGGTTTATTTTGACAAAAAAAATGTCAACGACTGGTATGACATCAGAAGGAAATGGAGAGTAAATAGACATTTTAATGATTTTTTGCCTTTTTCCAATCATACATTTCAATGGAAAAAATTGCAACAACTCATGCAATGGCTGTGAATATTAGTCAATAGTGTGTCTAACTACAATAAGACCTAAAGTTAACTAACTTACCCATTACCATTTGGCTTTTCATGCAGAAATATTGGAAAATTGGCATTTTTTCGAATTTTTGGGTTTTTATAAAAATTCATAGGACCAACATTCCAACTGATTAGAGATGTTTAAAGAGGCATAAGTTAGACACCTAAGTGGAAAATTTCATAGATTTAACTTCAAAATTGACTGAATTATACAAGTTTAAAATAATAGTATTTTTTCATATTTTTGGTAAATTGTCGTCCGTTCAACTTTCTCAGAGCATTTAGACCCACAAAAAACACATCTTGGGTATTTAATACATACAATATGCCAATTTCAGTGTCAAAAGTACTGCAGTTTTTTAGCTCTGTCACAGGAACAAAAAATAAACAATTTTTCACATTTTTCAATGATTGTGAGAAAAGTATTAATGTCATGGGGATTAGACCTATGAAAGGCTCAACTGGGATAAAAGATACAATATTTACCCAAAAATGATGAATATGCATGCCATAGTTTTGGCTTGACACCCAATACACAAAAAAATATTTTTTCACATTTTTCAATAATTGTGAGAAAAGTATTAATCTCATGTGGATTAAACCTCTAATAGGTACAACTAGGATAAAAGATATAATAATGTCCCAAAAATAAAAAGTATACATTCCATAGTTTTGGCATTACTCCCAATACACAAGTGGGACGCCCGTTATCCGGACGCCCGCCCGCCCGTCCGCCCGCCCGCCCGCCCGCCCGCCCGCCCGCCGGACGGACAAATTTTCCCAAAGTAACTACAATACCCGTCGGCAATGTATACATTGCCGAGGGTAAAAAAGGATTGTTTCAAATGTTGACCTTAATATTCATGTGCCCAAACAGCTTAATTCAATTACTGGTACTAATATCCATTATCTGCCTTGAAATTTTGCTTCAGCCCCTCGATGTATATAGGCTTTGTAATGCTATTTGGCACAAAACTCCTCTATATCATGAACACAGATGGCGTTGGGTGACCTGTCATACAATACACTACTTTGGCCTGGATTTCACCAGGGCTGGAGGCTGGATTTCCCAGTCCAGTCAATCGGCTTGTCATGTTGCCATTAGGACTTAGGTCCTATTTGGCCATGACTGATGGGTCATCAAAGAAGGTTCTGACCAAGTCTACATGCTGGTCATGTTTCTTAATATGATTACAGCTGCATTTCTTACCAAGCCTTCTATGAGTACATGTATTTCCCTCATGTATCCCTGGACAATAGGGTATTTGGCGCAGCCCTACCCATATTAGTCCCCGTTGTTGGGCTCCTTGGTGGAATTCATACATGCTCTTCCTAATTCAGTCTAGACTAAAATGGCAGCGGTCATCCTCAGATTACTGCCTAGACCCGGAACTTCTAAATCAGATTACCGACACAAGTACATAGTGTTAAAACCGAACAGCTCTTCCTGAGAGCATTGGAGTAGTATGGGAGCAATGTAAGGTCGTACCTTGCATCCCAAATCCAAGAGGATGTTACAAATGTCTAAAGTTTCGGTCACCTGAGCAAGTGGTGCCGAAAACAAGAAGTTTGTGGACACTGGATCCCAGGACCACATCCAATCAAAGGGACAACCTTGCTCATCCCTCTTCTTTTGTGTAAACTGCAATGAGGACCAAAGAAAAAGAAATCCTGACGTTGAAGGCAACCCATGCAGTATCTTTCCCAGAAGTGAGAAGGGAGGTGGACCAGCACTTGGGAATTCCCAGCAATGCGGATATGGCAGGATACCCATGACCTCAACATCAAACAACGCAAAGACGAAGACTACAACTCGTAGAAGACAGCATCAACATATCACACCAACAACGCAGAGAGAACACGGAAGACAATAACAGACACTAGGGAAGAATTAATGCAAAAACCACTACAAAGACAACAACCACCACCATATCTTATGCGAGGTAATTCCTAACCATATCTGGCTCAGGGACGGTCAAAAACCACTCCAAAGACAAATACCACAAAACAGCCTGCTTCCCAGATGGACCATGATGAACACAATCCAAGGATGCCACCACGACTCCTGAGGTAGCAATGGAAGAGGAACACCCAAACAAAGCAGCCATTGAAGAGGAACAGGAAGACTCAGATGATAGAGTGACTATGACACACGACAATGATCCAGGGAAACAGAAGGTCCACTGCTTTCTACCAGAAGGTCCACTGCTTTCTACCAGAAAAATTCGACCTCAATCTAATTCAGCAAACCGATGAATGTTTGTTCAAATACATCTGTAATATGCAGCATCCTATCTTCAAATGTGTGGCTCTGACAAAATGTCTAAAGTCCTGACTGAGCGAACAAAACAAAGGATGCACAGCTGGCCAGAAGAAAAATTAACAACAAAAGAAGAGCTACTCAGTCTAGTCACTAAGCACACTTTTTATGACCAGTTTTATGGAATCCTTATTCTACTGAGTCTGCATGACCTTTTTTCTGTTGAAAACAACAGAACAAAGAGACAAAACCATAAAAAACGAAATAACTATGTAACTCAAGTGTCAACACCATTGATACTGACCAAGTATGTCTCTAATAGCCCAATCAGGTGTTGATGAGCCATAAAACACCAACACACACACACACACACTTTGGGAAGTTGCACGTCTGATTTTTGAATGCCCTATTGTTATTGGTCTTCTCTGGAATCTTGTGGACACATTTCGAGACAAAATACTGCACCAATTTCATTCAAACTTTGCACACATAGTTTTATTTGGCAAAGATTGTGTTGATCAACTTTACAGGAACATGCACATTGTCTAAATACCATTTTACAGACCCAGGAAAACCATCCCAGAAAAACTGGAAAGAGGGAGTCCTGTGATGTCATTGAGGGGCTTCCCCAACCTGATCTATTTATAGCTCACAGAGAATATGTCAAAACAACAAGAGGTCAACAATTAGGACAAAACACCGCAGCAGTTAAATGAAGTGCAGAATGCCCTGTAAAGTGCCTTGTGCACGTTATTTTTCATTTGGATCATATGCTCAAATATCCCCCTTCATGCTTTGAAATGAATTGTCTAATTAAATGATATGTTCAAATTGGTTGTATGATTTCTCGTGGCAATCACATATTGACCACAATAAAGTTCTGTAGAGTTATTCAAATGATAAATTTGGCATGACAAGCATATGAGATATTGAATTTTATTCATGAATACATTGAATAGTCATTGGTGATTGATAACAAAAAATAAGACACCAGAATAACAGAATAGAAATAGCCTGAGATCAAGTGATTATAAATGATAATATGTTCAACATAAAATCAGATACAATGAATCAATGGTTTTAAGTTATATACAATAAATACTTCAGTAGCATTCAATAATCAGTGATAGTGTCATACATGTACCTTGAACGAATAAACCATTCATATGAGAGATAAGACAACACAATACCAGGTATCCTTTTAAACTTAAATTAAAATGCACCATTGTACCTAAAATATAGTTAAGATTCGCTAGATCATCAGTGTGACACTGGATTTGAAATTTAAAGAATAATGTACACTGCACAAGTCACAAAATGGTATGCCTCCTTTGTATGTGTATATATTTTTTATTTCAGAACTAAGACTTAGATATTTTACATTGTTGATTTATATAACTATGACTTAGTGAAATAGCAAGGTGTGTCACATGATCGGTCACATGACAATTTGGAACTATGGTACAAGGTCATGTGATGTTTTGAAGTTAGAGATACATGATAAGAGTCTTGCAGCTGACTTCATCAATTTTGTTGATACATTTCACATTTACATTTATATTATATAATTAAATTATAATGATGATTATGTTTGTTTTACAAAATACGGAAGTTTGGAATGACTCGATATAAAGTAAAAACAATACTCAACATTTTAAAACCTTATTATATAGAAAAGCAACTTTATCCCTCAATGCATACACTCATATAATAGTTGTCATTCACATGATGTGGAGTTATTAACTTCCTGTAAGATTCATGAACTAAAAAACTTTTTAAAGTTACACATAGAACTTGGATATATAATTATTATAATGCGTACACAAAACATACATGCAGTTCGTCCATTTACAGTTGAATGTGATGAAGTTGTGGTCTGAAATAATATTACTTGCAACTGGCAGTCATTATAACATGCCGCCATTACGCAGATTGAATATCTCCCTTTGAAAATGATATTGTGAATAATTTATATGATTCTCTATTACATCAATTTTGTTGTTGTTATTAGACAGCCAAGATAAACTTCTGAAAAAGTGATGTGTGATATAATTATAGTCCTGATGATATTAAGAAGTGGATTCGATCATTGATATTGTCGACATCACTTTCTAGTACATAAACTCAAAGAGTCACATGACATCAAAATAACGAATAAAACTAATGTTATGAAAATATTTCTGGTTTTAGAGTTACTTGTCCATTGTTTTTAGTATACTGATTTATCCGATCGCTGCGTGTCTAAATCGTAATTGCCTCCAGTGGTGGCGCCACCTGAGACTGGTGGGGCGGGAGTTGTCGTGGTAACCGTAGGTGTTTGGTGGGAGGTGGCAGTGGTGCTGGGTGGTGGTACTCCTGCGCTGTTGTTGGCCCTCCATGCCATGAAGAACAGGAAACTATCTCCTCCAAAAGCAACGAGGGAGGCGAAGCAGAAGAACTGCAATGGAAGAAAATTATAAAGTATTTATAATTATTATACATTTCAACTCATGATCTTAATATATATCGTCCTTCTTTACTGTTATTGTTAATCGCCTCGGACTAAATAGCAATCATTGCTAATATTGACGTTGCAAACTCCGAGATTGAATAAAATTGTGTATATTGTATCTTGTAGTATGAATAAAACTAATCCTTGTAAAATCATCAAAAATAGTTGCCCTAGGGGTGCCCTCCTACTCATGTAATGCTTTTCATTTTGAGTATTCTCTATAGCCATCACACATCCTATTGTACATATTTCATGCATTTATGACAAACAAAACTGCTTGAGTTTGAAATAAAACAACAATATAAGCATAATTATGAGGCCCGACATAATTGATTGTTTTAGCTTCACAGATCTTCTTGGCAGTTTTTCTAAGGTCAGTCAGTAGGACAAAAAAATGTAACCTCAATTTTTTATTGCCAATCAATAAAACAAAGTCATGGGTAAGCCACAGCAATCTATCCATGATGCTTATCTTAGCCAAACCTACCCCTATCCATAGCTATCCACTATCACAAGTGAGCAAGGGGGACAATGTACAAAGAATTCAGTATTATACAAAAGAATTGAAATAAGATGAGCTATGAATTCATGCAGTTGCTCTTGAAAGTGAGTACACCCCTTAATGATTTGCCACTGAAGCCCGTGTTAAAGTAGTCTCGCCATAATGGCTATAACCTCAATGACATTGTGTGAATCATTGAACCAACATCAATATCATATCATTTGTGCCGCGTCGGTTTCATAATCTTGCAAAAGTAAGTACAGCCTAAGTGTTATGATAAAAGATAGGTGCAGAGGGTGTACTCACTTTTGCAAGATTATAACCCAATCTAGCACAAAGACCCCTGAATATCATTGAGGTTGTAACCGTTATGGTGAGACTACTTTAACATGGACTTCAATGGCAAATCATTCAGAGATGTACTTACTCACAAGAGCAACTGTAGCTATGGACAGCTAAATTCAACCACTTTTAGAGATGTCTACTGTAGTCTATGCAATATTACTACAGGGGAACAAGAAGTGCAACGAAATGATCATGTGGTCAGTTGTACAAGTGGTCTTGTGACAAGCAATTTTTCTGTGCACCAGTGAGCACCAAGTGTAAATATTTCCGAAGCTGAAGACAACACTTTTATTTAATCCATAAGTTTTTTTATAATTGGTAAGGGGACAACCATTAGGTCTCAGAGAGGAGGGGGGCTTGCAATTATCTTTTTAAATAAAAAATGAAAAGTTTATTTTGTATTCTTTCTAGACTTTCTTGAAATATGTAATTTCTGAGGGGAAGCAAAATATTATTTCACTGTTATGCTATTGTACAGTGCAGTTCCGAAGATATGCTGTTTGAATGGTTGAAGTCAATTTGAATAAATATCTGTCCATCCCCAAAAACCGCTCGTACCCTGCCTAAGCAAAACCCCTGTGAGTGATTGAATGAATGAATTATGTAGTAAATAAATAAAATTCAATTGATATCTCTATCTCAACTACAGACAATGGAATGCCATGACGGGATTTTTAAAAATCATGTATTTTTTAACTCTGGTACATGCAAATTAGGGGAGGTGTCATGGCAATCAGGCGAAAAATGGTTGTAAGTGCTTTTCAAGATAGGTCCAGTGGTTGACCTGCCAAGATCTGGGATCAAACCTTGGACCCATAGATTTGAAGCCCATATATAGCACCACCAACTGAGCTAACCCCCTCCCCATACTGGGCAAGAGGAAGAGGTTATTTAATTACATTTTAATGATAATATTTTTTCTATGTAAAATTAGTTACCATTTGGCAAGACATATGGGTAAAGTTGTTATGTATGAAAATATGCATATGGGATTGTACCATTTTTTGCATTCTTGTGTTTGGTAATGATTTATTTTGAGCATGCATTGTATTGAAATATTTGTTTCTGATCAAACAATGCCCTTTTAAGAAATAACCCCAATCCCCCCCCCCAGTTCACAATGAGTGTCAAGTGTACATGCACTCCCAACAAGTTTCGCTTGTTGATGACAGTTGCTTCCAACCACAACCTAATTATTAGATTATTGTAGAAGAGGGTGTTGTTTCACAGTAACAGAAATAATCCTAAAGTGTGACACTCAGAATTTGCTCAATCATGTATGAAAATTTGTGACGTGGCAAAGCTACTTGTTCACCAAACACATTGTCATTTCGTTGCACTTCTTGTTCCCCTGTAGTAAGGATAACTTACTGCACAAGCCTCTATGGCAGGCTTTTCTCCCGCAAACTCGAACTGGTATTCTCCTGCTTTCACTGCGGCCACAATTCCTGCGATAAAGTAGAACAAAGTCCAAACTGCCGCAAAGCCAAGTTCCTGAAAGAGACAAGACAGTCCTACTTAACATTTTGTTAGTTTGTTATAGTCAATAATTTTCATGAACTTGTTATAGTCAATAATTTTCAAGAACTTGTTATAATAAATAATTTTCATGAACTTGTAAGATAATATCAATACAGTTTGGTTGGTACACCAAAAAGCTGGAACCTCCACGATGATTATTCAATTGACTTAGTTGGACAACATTTTTATTATTTTCCATGTGATTTGAACTGGAGCCATGAGACTCATATTCCTGATTTGATCGCATGATTAATGTGTCTTTAGTGCCCGAGTTTGGCATTCCCTGGTACTACTTACCACTAATAACGTTGGAATTGCAGATGGAAGCTGCTGCATGATTCGAAATAAATGGAAAATCATGAGAATTATGCCGATGATAAAAGCAGTGATGGAAACGAACTGGACCCATGCGCCACTGCCCTCTTTGACGAAAACTTCTGCCACAGTCGCACAAATGAATGTTATCAAACTCAACACCTGGAAAAAAGACGGTCAATATCTTAGTCAAGTCTTTGGTTTACACAAATTGAAATAGTATATAAGTTGATTATTAAGCTCAAATTCAATCCAGTGACCTATAAAATATACATAGCACCAGGCTTCCTTGAAAAGTTACATTAATAATTATTACGAAGGGAACTCTGGAATAAGTTGCCCATGCTTCATGTAATAGTGCCATACGTAAAATGTTTGACTAAGGAAACTTTTGATCTGAAATAATACAAGCTACCTGACAACAGTCTGTTGTACAAGCAGCCAAGCGACGAGGCTGCAGACTGACGAAATTCGAGTCGAATTGGGTATCGAATTGGAATCTAGGTCACTGGGACTGCTGCCTCTCAGGTCTTTGCTGTTGCCTGTCAGGTCCGCGCTCAGCAGAACTATGCCTGGCTGCTTCAAAAATGCATGTGTGCACGGACCTGACTGGCAGCACCCCCAGTGAAATTTTGTAGCCTGCATATACTGGGCTTATTACGAAAATTTAACAGTTTAATAAAAGTAGGCAATTCATATTTCCCAGAATTGTGTAAAATTTGTCAATTTCGGTGACGCTAGCTAAGGCTATAGTTTATACGTACACGTGTAAAACCGAAAAGAAATTAAAATTGTTTATTGTCTATAATTGAATATGAATCTGTATCTTTCTTTTTAAGCAACTTTAAAATTGGGAGACCATATATCTTTAACTGATGGCACTGATGTTGGGAATCTGAGCCTGGGAACGCTAAATGGTGGAGAATCCGGGTATTGAATAATTTAATTATTAATTCAAATTGTAAATTATTTCATTCATTCAATCTCTGGTGTTATGTGTGGCAGTTATTGTTTGTTAGAAGTATTACTTTTATCAAGTATATATGTACACTGCCGGTCAAAAGTTTGGAAAGAGTATGCTGCTTGCCATTGCATTAGTGTTACACTAGAGAGCATCTGGGTGCTAGGATTCTTATTTGATCGTGTTGAAATTGACTTTTATAAGTGTGAAGAGGATTATGAGGGGCCAACATAATCCTCAAACGGAGAAAGAAATATTTATATTGTAAGGTCAAGATTTCGTGTAACTGTCTACTTACTATTTCAGCTATTCGTACCCATCCCTTAACATCTTTTACATAAGTGACGTCGACGACACTGTTTTGGTTCTGGTAGTTGTCTTGGGTATACGTTGATGGCATATCCATGGTGAATTAGTTCTGAAAACGAATAAGGAATGCAGAAATTAATATAATGTAAGAAATTATAATGTAACAATAATATATGAATTATTTATCCCAAATTGTAGGTTGTGTGCAGTCCCTGACTAACTTGTGAATTCTGTATCCTATAGGTAGAGTCTGGACACCTGATTAAAGCTTTCTATATGGAACAAGATGATGTAAAAGTTTGTTCAGATCAGCAGCTATATCTCAGTGAATTGTTTCAAACCAAACAAAAGGACTTCAATATTAATATTTTTGTACACGGAGCCAGTAAAGTGATTTCAGCACAGATGTAACATTTTATTATGTGATTCTCTCCTCAGGTTGGGATATAAATATAGGTTTTTATGCAAACAACTTTGCAGTGTTTACCAAAGCCACAAAGCAGTGTTTATAAAATACGCAAAGTCCATCGAATTGATTAAAGAAGAGATTCCTCTTCCGGTGATGGCATGTTGACTCGTTTTGTGACAGTCAGTCTCTATCCAGAAGCTCTAGTTCTTAGATTTCCAATCCAGGGTCTTGTGTGGGAGGAGACGGAAGGTTGGATTTCCTTAAAGGCCTTAACATCACATGTGAGTCCTAAGTCTCACACCTCTTTACACCTGACTCTGGATTGTTTTGGTTTGTTTCCTCTACCCTTTTCCAGGTCAGGTCCTGAAATCTCGACACTGTAATTCACCAGACAATTTGTTATATTGTGTCTTTTCTCTTGTAATTTTATATGCAATATGTGCGATGTATACAAGCACGCATATTGAGGACATTTAGATTGGTCCAACGCAGACCAACGGCTTGCGATCCGAACCAAACAATAAGGACTTCAATATGAATGTTTTTTTGCACTGAGAGCCAGTGAAGTGATTTCAGCCGGTGAGCAGATTTATCTGGAATGGGCGCTATATAAAATCATACTATATTATATTATTATAGGGGTTTAACATCGCAGGGGTTTCATACTCTTTAGCAAAACACTCTAAAAACTGTTTTTTTGAAATCCAAAATGGTTGGTTTTTGCATGGAAATTTGGTTTTTCAAAAAACCATTTTCCATTTAAAGAAGCAGTATTTGTCCCGAAATTTTTTAGAGTGCACTGTACATAAGCAAGGCAAAGGGTTTCTGGTTCATTGGTTTTAAAATACTTATGCTAAATACATACATAAAGAGCTGTAAAGCAGTAGGTACCAAGTGTATATATGTCTGTGGTTCTTCAGATCCAAGGAGCTGGTGAGTATATGACCAGATATCTATAATGGTCTTTTATAATGTACAGTTCAAGTATGGGAAGACTTGGCACATTTTTCATTCATGGTTTTTGACATTCCACAGAAATAATGATTATCCCGATAAGAAGACATAGATATGACTCATATGCATGAGGCCTGAGACATTGACTCATGGAACAACAGCAGAGTTAATAATCACCAATAAACATGATGCTTGTCTAAGATATAAGATAAGCATTGTTGTGGTAGATTACTTATTTTTCAGAATAATATTGATCAACCTCTACTTATAATTTTGATATTTAATTGAATCACATGAGGTTATCCATCGGCACATTTATAAGGCGACTGTGAGTCATACGAAATATTTTTAAAAAAAATGTTTTAATTTTTGACCTGAAATGACAATTTATTTTTTTTGCAAATGATAACCCAATTTAAAGCAGCATTCTTCAAACACTATTATCTGAACTTAAAACTGAACTAACTAACATTAACTGCCAAGTGAGTTTGCTTTCAAATGACAACACTACAAATAAAGTTGAGTTTTCAATTTTCTCCTGGACCACAAGCATAACAATTGTTTCAAAAGGGTACAGTCCCCGCAGGTCTCGGGCCTTCCGCCGAGGGTGGCAACACTAAGGTCTGGAATTCTCCAAGACGGGAGGCTGGATTGGCCCGATCCAGTCAGTCGGCTTGTCATGTTGCTATAAATTTGGACTTTGGTTCTATTTTGCTATGGCTAGTGGGTCAATCAGAGAAGGTTCTGACCAAGTCTACTCTACATGCTGGCCATGTTTCTTAATATGATTGCAGCTGTATTTCTTACCAAGCCTTCTACAAGTATATCCCCCATCTATCCCTGGACTAGGGTACTTGGTGCAGCCCTACCCATATTAGTCCTCCTTGTTGGGCTCCTTTGTGGGTGGGGAGCATGGCCATGGGGGATGAACCATCAAAACTCCCATGGCATATTCTCTTTCTAATTCACAGTCCTCGGATGTCTGCTTCGACCCAGAACATTCAAATCGACAAACGACCACACGGAAATCAGAGTATCGACACCAATACAGACTTTCCCCCTTTGTGATATACTAGACAATGATCCAAAACGTCAGAGAACCTACAGAAACAACACAACAACGAGATGGAACTGTCCTATTTAAGACAAGAAACGAAACACAAACACAACGACTCTTTGAGACGACAAGTATTGCAGGAACTCCCGACTATAGTCGAACCTCGTTGCACCTTGAACACGTGTAATAATAATATAAATACATAGTGTGATTTTATATAGTGCCCATTCCAGATAAATCTGCTCACCGGCGCTCACCATACTGAATGGCAACCATACCAAGCATTATAGTGATAACGTCTGGACAAGGCCGGAGCAGGAATCAAACACACGTCCTCATGTGCACAAGGCAGGCATGCTAACCACAGTACCACAAAGCCACATGCGTAAGGGGGTGGTTTTTACCTCACTTAGCTATGCATTTAAACTCCTATGAGGACTTACAAGAATGGTTCAGAACCTTCATGATGTTATACATTTTCACCGAATCCTACAGAGAGTTGATCGAGAGTTTCTTATCTTGTCCTTTTCAGACTCTACTCTTCCACAGAGTGTCGGAGTTGCACGGGAGCAATGTAAGATACGACCATAAGTTATATCCCCATCGAGCGACGTCAATAGCTGTTCGTTTTCAAGGAAAATTAAAACAGACAAGCTCAAAATGAATTACGTCTGCATTAAATGGCAATTTGATTCACTACACGAAGCTTATGTGATGATGTTTTAAACGATCCTCAGTGACCAACTCCCAAGTTATCCAGGTCTGCAATTGACTCCCTATACGAGTACATGTATGGCCTGAAGGACCAACTATAGGCGTTGAGAAACCCTGACAATTGCAGCAAAGATGCAATCATGTCAATCAAATGTAAAACCCACAAAAAGGCGTATACTTATGGATGTAAACATGACTCAACAATAACAAATATTGATTAAGTAAATATCATTTACCTCTTAAGTTTGACTAGTAGTTGCCTATGATGGAGATCCTGATGAAGCAAAGACCATTAACCAATGCAATGACAAACAATCCAATCAATACAAGTAATTGACTTTGGTGTTATTATCCAAGTTCCACCAGAAGGAAAAACATGTAAATCTGAACTGAAACCTGAAATCCTAACCTTTGGCTGCCCCTCCCCCTTCAGGCTTTATATGTGCATTAAATACTTAGCTTCTACTTCAATGGTACCATTACACCAGAGTCTACTTTATAGATAATTTAATCTATTTAGGACTATGTCTTATCTTGGGCTTATCTCAGAATATCTCCTTCACAGCCTGTGTGACTATTAGTATGAGTAATTTATGTCTAATTGTGTATTTTTTACTTCTGGGGGATTGGTCTCTGATGTTGATTACTCAAGATTGGGCATTTCATGGAAGCAGTTTTTTAGCTTCTCCAGATCTAATATATTGCAATTAATAATTATTGTCTAGGTATGACTTTTCATAAGTGTAGGCCTAGTAAATATCCTACATATATGCAGTGCTGCTTGTAAGTAAATGAGTGAAACGGATGATGTTTTTCTATTGGGTCAATGCGTAACATCATCAATCAAACTGCTTGTGGGAGCATGGCTTCTTAACCGCTGAGATGAAAACATATTCTGTCATAAAGGCAGATATTTTAGGCATTCAGTCACGAATAGCTGCCAATTTTCTTTTCTATGTTACACATGTTACATATGGGTGAAACTTAGGCATAAGTAAGTGAAATACAAATCCGGTTTTGATCCTTGTATGTTGATGTCCAATGTCTCCGAACAGCAATAAAAATTGGCAGCCATTTGTTATCCATTTACCTCAAATATCATCCTTTAATATCATCCTTTATGATGTGATATGCTTTCATCTCATCGGATAAGAATCCATGCTTCCACGACCACAAGCAGTTTAGTTGAGGAAGTTCAGAATTGACTCAATGCCAAAACAGCACCATTTCACTTACTTGCAAGCTGCAGTGTATATAGTTATGTCTGTAAAATCTGCAATTTAATAGGATGTGAAAGCAATTCATGTGTAATATTGATTGATGCAGCACAATAGATATTGTATTATAGATTAGATAGCAATACAATAACGACATGCCAATTGTGACAATCCTTTGACAATCCATTGACAATCCTTTGTTCTGGACATTTCTGTGACCCTTAACTTTAGCAGCTTGTGTTAATTGTACAGAATTGTCTATCTTTACTAATTACAAGAAGGTTACCTCTGTTCTTTACTCGGAAGAAGTTCAATGTCATCAATCTACATTGGCTAATTACAAAAAAATTCAATGTTCATGATCTGCCTTAGCTAATTACAAGGAAGAAATCCAATATTCATGATGAACCTTTGCTTATTACAAGGAAGAAGTTCAATGTTCCTGATTCACCTGAGCTAATTACAAGAAGAAGTTGAATTCAGGAAAGGAGTTCATAATCCACCTTTGCTAGTTACAATAAAGAAGGTCAATGTTTATGATCTGCTTGAGCTAATTACGAGAAAGAAATCCAATATTCATGATCTATACCCGAGCTATTACAAGACAGAAGTTCAATGTTCCTGATCTACCTTAGCTAATTACAAGAAAAAGCTCAAAGTTCATGATCTACCTGAGCTTTTTACAAGAAGGAAGTTCAAAATTCATGATCTACCTTAGCTAATTACAAGAAAGAAGTTCACTTTTCATGATCTAGCTTAGCTAATTACAAGAAAGAAGTTCACTTTTCATGATCTAGCTTAGCTAATTGCAAGAAAGAAGTTCACTTTTCATGATCTAGCTTAGCTAATTGCAAGAAAGAAGTTCAATATTCATGATCTAGCTTAGCTAATTACAAGAAAGAATTTCACTTTTCATGATCTAGCTTAGCTAATTACAAGAAAGAAGTTCACTTTTCATGATCTAGCTTAGCTAATGACAAGAAAGAAGTTCACTTTTCATGATCTAGCTTAGCTAATTGCAAGAAAGAAGTTCAATATTCATGATCTAGCTTAGCTAATTACAAGAAAGAAGTTCACTTTTCATGATCTAGCTTAGCTAATTACAAGAATTTCACTTTTCATGATCTAGCTTAGCTAATTACAAGAAAGAAGTTCACTTTTCATGATCTAGCTTAGCTAATTGCAAGAAAGAAGTTCTCTTTTCATGATCTAGCTTAGCTAATTGCAAGAAAGAAGTTCACTTTTCATGACCTAGCTTAGCTAATTGCAAGAAAGAAGTTCATTTTTCATGATCTAGCTTAGCTAATTGCAAGAAAGAAGTTCACTTTTCATGATCTAGCTTAGCTAATTACAAGAAAGAAGTTCACTTTTCATGATCTAGCTTAGCTAATTGCAAGAAAGAAGTTCACTTTTCATGATCTAGCTTAGCTAATTACAAGAAAGAAGTTCACTTTTCATGATCTAGCTTAGCTAATTGCAAGAAAGAAGTTCACTTTTCATGATCTAGCTTAGCTAATTGCAAGAAAGAAGTTCACTTTTCATGATCTAGCTTAGCTAATTGCAAGAAAGAAGTTCACTTTTCATGATCAAGCTTAGCTAATTGCAAGAAAGAAGTTCAATATTCATGATCTAGCTTAGCTAATTACAAGAAAGAATTTCACTTTTCATGATCTAGCTTAGCTAATTACAAGAAAGAAGTTCACTTTTCATGATCTAGCTTAGCTAATGACAAGAAAGAAGTTCACTTTTCATGATCTAGCTTAGCTAATTGCAAGAAAGAAGTTCAATATTCATGATCTAGCTTAGCTAATTACAAGAAAGAAGTTCACTTTTCATGATCTAGCTTAGCTAATTACAAGAATTTCACTTTTCATGATCTAGCTTAGCTAATTACAAGAAAGAAGTTCACTTTTCATGATCTAGCTTAGCTAATTGCAAGAAAGAAGTTCTCTTTTCATGATCTAGCTTAGCTAATTGCAAGAAAGAAGTTCACTTTTCATGATCTAGCTTAGCTAATGACAAGAAAGAAGTTCACTTTTCATGATCTAGCTTAGCTAATTGCAAGAAAGAAGTTCAATATTCATGATCTAGCTTAGCTAATTACAAGAAAGAAGTTCACTTTTCATGATCTAGCTTAGCTAATTACAAGAATTTCACTTTTCATGATCTAGCTTAGCTAATTGCAAGAAAGAAGTCCACTTTTCATGACCTAGCTTAGCTAATTGCAAGAAAGAAGTTCACTTTTCATGATCTAGCTTAGCTAATTACAAGAAAGAAGTTCACTTTTCATGATCTAGCTTAGCTAATTACAAGAAAGAATTTCACTTTTCATGATCTAGCTTAGCTAATTACAAGAAAGAATTTCACTTTTCATGATCTAGCTTAGCTAATTACAAGAAAGAAGTTAATTTTTCATGATCTAGCTTAGCTAATTGCAAGAAAGAAGTTAAATATTCATGATCTAGCTTAGCTAATTACAAGAAAGAAGTTCACTTTTCATGATCTAGCTTAGCTAATTACAAGAAAGAATTTCACTTTTCATGATCTAGTTTAGCTAATTACAAGAAAGAATTTCACTTTTCATGATCTAGCTTAGCTAATTACAAGAAAGAATTTCACTTTTCATGATCTAGCTCAGCTAATTGCAAGAAAGAAGTTCACTTTTCATGATCTAGCTTAGCTAATTACAAGAAAGAAGTTGAATGTTCATGATCTACCTTAGCTAATTACAAGGAAGAAGTTCAATGTTCCTGATTCACCTGAGCTAATTACAAGAAGAAGTTCAATGTTTGTGATGTACCTCAGCTAATTCAGGAAAGGAGTTCATAATCCACCTTTGCTAGTTACAATAAAGAAGGTCAATGTTTATGATCTGCTTGAGCTAATTACGAGAAAGAAATCCAATATTCATGATCTATACCCAAGCTATTACAAGACAGAAGTTCAATGTTCCTGATCTACCTTAGCTAATTACAAGAAAAAGCTCAAAGTTCATGATCTACCTGAGCTTTTTACAAGAAGGAAGTTCAAAATTCATGATCTACCTTAGCTAATTACAAGAAAGAAGTTCACTTTTCATGATCTAGCTTAGCTAATTACAAGAAAGAAGTTCACTTTTCATGATCTAGCTTAGCTAATTGCAAGAAAGAAGTTCACTTTTCATGATCTAGCTTAGCTAATTGCAAGAAAGAAGTTCAATATTCATGATCTAGCTTAGCTAATTACAAGAAAGAATTTCACTTTTCATGATCTAGCTTAGCTAATTACAAGAAAGAATTTCACTTTTCATGATCTAGCTTAGCTAATTGCAAGAAAGAAGTTCACTTTTCATGATCTAGCTTAGCTAATTACAAGAAAGAAGTTGAATGTTCATGATCTACCTTAGCTAATTACAAGGAAGAAGTTCAATGTTCCTGATTCACCTGAGCTAATTACAAGAAGAAGTTCAATGTTTGTGATGTACCTCAGCTAATTCAGGAAAGGAGTTCATAATCCACCTTTGCTAGTTACAATAAAGAAGGTCAATGTTTATGATCTGCTTGAGCTAATTACGAGAAAGAAATCCAATATTCATGATCTATACCCGAGCTATTACAAGACAGAAGTTCAATGTTCCTGATCTACCTTAGCTAATTACAAGAAAAAGCTCAAAGTTCATGATCTACCTGAGCTTTTTACAAGAAGGAAGTTCAAAATTCATGATCTACCTTAGCTAATTACAAGAAAGAAGTTCACTTTTCATGATCTAGCTTAGCTAATTACAAGAAAGAAGTTCACTTTTCATGATCTAGCTTAGCTAATTGCAAGAAAGAAGTTCACTTTTCATGATCTAGCTTAGCTAATTGCAAGAAAGAAGTTCAATATTCATGATCTAGCTTAGCTAATTACAAGAAAGAATTTCACTTTTCATGATCTAGCTTAGCTAATTACAAGAAAGAATTTCACTTTTCATGATCTAGCTTAGCTAATGACAAGAAAGAAGTTCACTTTTCATGATCTAGCTTAGCTAATTGCAAGAAAGAAGTTCAATATTCATGATCTAGCTTAGCTAATTACAAGAAAGAAGTTCACTTTTCATGATCTAGCTTAGCTAATGACAAGAAAGAAGTTCACTTTTCATGATCTAGCTTAGCTAATTGCAAGAAAGAAGTTCAATATTCATGATCTAGCTTAGCTAATTACAAGAAAGAAGTTGAATGTTCATGATCTACCTTAGCTAATTACAAGGAAGAAGTTCAATGTTCCTGATTCACCTGAGCTAATTACAAGAAGAAGTTGAATTCAGGAAAGGAGTTCATAATCCACCTTTGCTAGTTACAATAAAGAAGGTCAATGTTTATGATCTGCTTGAGCTAATTACGAGAAAGAAATCCAATATTCATGATCTATACCCGAGCTATTACAAGACAGAAGTTCAATGTTCCTGATCTACCTTAGCTAATTACAAGAAAAAGCTCAAAGTTCATGATCTACCTGAGCTTTTTACAAGAAGGAAGTTCAAAATTCATGATCTACCTTAGCTAATTACAAGAAAGAAGTTCACTTTTCATGATCTAGCTTAGCTAATTACAAGAAAGAAGTTCACTTTTCATGATCTAGCTTAGCTAATTGCAAGAAAGAAGTTCACTTTTCATGATCTAGCTTAGCTAATTGCAAGAAAGAAGTTCAATATTCATGATCTAGCTTAGCTAATTACAAGAAAGAATTTCACTTTTCATGATCTAGCTTAGCTAATTACAAGAAAGAAGTTCACTTTTCATGATCTAGCTTAGCTAATGACAAGAAAGAAGTTCACTTTTCATGATCTAGCTTAGCTAATTGCAAGAAAGAAGTTCAATATTCATGATCTAGCTTAGCTAATTACAAGAAAGAAGTTCACTTTTCATGATCTAGCTTAGCTAATTACAAGAAAGAATTTCACTTTTCATGATCTAGCTTAGCTAATTACAAGAAAGAAGTTCACTTTTCATGATCTAGCTTAGCTAATTGCAAGAAAGAAGTTCACTTTTCATGATCTACCTTAGCTAATTACAAGACAGAAGTTCGATGTCATGATCTACCTTAGCTAATTACAAGAAAGAAGTTCACTTTTCATGATCTAGCTTAGCTAATTGCAAGAAAGAAGTTCACTTTTCATGATCTAGCTTAGCTAATTACAAGAAAGAAGTTCACTTTTCATGATCTAGCTTAGCTAATTGCAAGAAAGAAGTTCACTTTTCATGATCTAGCTTAGCTAATTACAAGAAAGAAGTTCACTTTTCATGATCTAGCTTAGCTAATTGCAAGAAAGAAGTTCACTTTTCATGATCTAGCTTAGCTAATTGCAAGAAAGAAGTTCACTTTTCATGACCTAGCTTAGCTAATTGCAAGAAAGAAGTTCACTTTTCATGATCTAGCTTAGCTAATTGCAAGAAAGAAGTTCACTTTTCATGATCTAGCTTAGCTAATTACAAGAAAGAAGTTCACTTTTCATGATCTAGCTTAGCTAATTACAAGAAAGAATTTCACTTTTCATGATCTAGCTTAGCTAATTACAAGAAAGAAGTTCACTTTTCATGATCTAGCTTAGCTAATTGCAAGAAAGAAGTTAAATATTCATGATCTAGCTTAGCTAATTACAAGAAAGAAGTTTACTTTTCATGATCTAGCTTAGCTAATTACAAGAAAGAATTTCACTTTTCATGATCTAGCTTAGCTAATTACAAGAAAGAATTTCACTTTTCATGATCTAGCTTAGCTAATTACAAGAAAGAATTTCACTTTTCATGATCTAGCTTAGCTAATTGCAAGAAAGAAGTTCACTTTTCATGATCTAGCTTAGCTAATTACAAGAAAGAAGTTGAATGTTCATGATCTACCTTAGCTAATTACAAGAAAGAAGTTCAATGTTCATGATCTACCTTAGCTAATTGCAAGCAAGAAGTTCACTGTTCATGATCTACCTTAGCTAATTACAAGAAAGAAATTCACTGTTCATGATCTACCTCAGCTTATTACAAGAAAGGAGTTCAATGTTCATGGTCGACCTGAGCTAATTACAAGAGAGGAGTTCAATGTTCATGATCTACCTTAGCTAATTACAAGACAGAAGTTCGATGTCATGATCTACCTTAGCTAATTACAAGAAAGAAGTTCAGTGTTCATGATCTACCCTAGCTTATTACAAGACAGAAGTTCAATGTTCTTGATCTACCTTAGCTAATTACAAGACAGAAGTTCAATGTTCTTGATCTACCTTAGCTAATTACAAGAAAGAAATTCACTGTTCATGATCTACCTCAGCTTATTACAAGAAAGGAGTTCAATGTTCATGGTCGACCTGAGCTAATTACAAGAAAGGAGTTCAATGTTCATGATCTACCTTAGCTAATTACAAGACAGAAGTTCGATGTCATGATCTACCTTAGCTAATTACAAGAAAGAAGTTCAATGTTCATGATCTACCCTAGCTTATTACAAGACAGAAGTTCAATGTTCTTGATCTACCTTAGCTAATTACAAGAAAGAAGTTCAATGTTCATGATCTACCCTAGCTTATTACAAGACAGAAGTTCAATGTTCATGATCTACCTGAGCTAATTACAAGAAAGAAGTTCAATGTTCATGATCTACCTTAGCTAATTACAAGACAGAAGTTCGATGTCATGATCTACCCTAGCTTATTACAAGACAGAAGTTCAATGTTCTTGATCTACCTTAGCTAATTACAAGACAGAAGTTCAATGTTCTTGATCTACCTTAGCTTATTACAAGACAGAAGTTCAATGTTCTTGATCTACCTTAGCTAATTACAAGAAAAAGCTCAATATTCATGATCTAGCTTTGCTAATTACAAGAAAAAAGTTTACTGTTCATGATCAACCTCAGCTTATCGCAAGAAATTAAGGTATGCAATAAACATGGTTCATGCAGTTTGATGTATGTAATGTATAATGATTCCTGGTTTTAATTAGAAGGAGATCTGTGATTTTATTAACTTCACTTTTTTTCTTTTTAATGTTTTTAAATTGTTTAAGTTTATCTTTGTATTATTGATTCTTTATAAATATAATCATGTAAAAACCTTTTAAAATTATGTTATTGTAAAAGCATTTGTAAAATTATAAACAAGAATAACATTGAAAACAATGCATGCGCATTGTGATCGGACACCTTCATTATGACATTGCTCTTGGTACCGTCACCTGAACATCATAATATGGCAACACTTGAGAGATAGAACATATAATATGGATCATGAGAATATTGCTATCAGCGATCAGTTCAAAATTCAATGTATTAACTAGTATGTTTGTCACATCTATTTGTGTGTGGAATTAAAGTCGTAGGGGACAACCATTTATTAATTTTAGATGGGTGCTTTGAGTTTTCCTCGGCAGGAAATTATTATTTCATGGTAACAATGACAGTAATAATCTTTTTTGGTTGGTTTAAACGTATTTATTTCGGTTGTGTGAAGTCCAAGATATTCTGTTCTAGATCAAGCAACCCGGTTAAAAAATACCCTCATCAGAAATTATTTACCTCAAGACAGTGGGAAAAAAATGTTTTCACAAAAAAACGAGAAAGAAATAATTTATTTGAGATTAAATGATGGCCACCTAATATAAGAGCTTTTTGTTAAAACACCAGACACTTTGGAAATCAGGGCTTAATTTTCAACTTGAAAAGTTGTTCAGCTCATCATCAACAAAACTTCACTGACCAAGCTTGATTGACTTCGGTAGGATAATTATCCCCCCAAGATCCCCCAAGTGCATGAAAGGGGCATAGCAGTGATCCAGATCTGAACACGTAAAAAAAATGTGCGTCCGCCGAGATTTCTTCAACCACACCACGTACACTTGTCATGAAGGGGGCATAAACCTTGTTAATCATTTAATTTAGCTTGTCAAGGCGGCTCAAGTTAAGTATCCAACTATAAGTGACCTCCCTCGACTGAATAAGTGGCAGGATTGGTTGAAAAGGTGTGAACAACTGTGAATAAGCCAATCCTGTGGCTTATTCAGTCCAGGGAGGTCACTAACAGTTGGATACTTAACTTGAGCCGTCAAGGCTAATAATTCACTATTCCATAAAAATTATAGGTACAGGGAATACTGATGGAGAAATTGAATTTTTAAGACACTTTTGAAGATGGATATGTCATGTTTTGCTAAATTCGAAACTATATCATTGATAAGAAGCTGGACCCACTTGGCCTAATTCCCTGCTGTGGACTGTTGATGTTGAGACCGTCACTGCACAGATTTTCGAGTCCTCTCTTGTGCTCAATATGCTTTAGCCATTTCGCTGAGCGAATATGATATACAAGCTCAATACTAATATGACATACTAGCCAATTGCACTACTCTAGATATCAATTCTCGTCTCAGAAGTCCACTCCAAAGGCAAACCCAAGGCAAAGTCGCGAGTTGTTTGGCACCATATACATTCTCTAATGCCATCTTTCTTAGACACTCCGGGCTATTTTCTGAATGCATTTTATTGATCTCAGAATCTCAATGTCAACGATCAGTTATTGATCTAATAAAAGGGGGCGGCTCCTGATTTATATTGGTTTACAGAAGATTACAACAGATAAATGCAAACACTTCCATCCTCCTATTAAATGGCCTTACAAGGATCTCTCTGTGCTTCTGTTATGGAGAGCTTCGTACTAGATCTACAAGTAATTTTGTTTTCACAATAACAGCTCAAAAGTGTTCAGGATATTGGAACAAAGCTGTTTTCACACTTTTTTGTGATTTGGTCAATTCCACAGAAGTGTACCACTTTTAGTATTTTTTTAAATCTTAGTGATCGTCAAATCATTCACAGTAGCAAACCAGTATGGTCTCTACTGCCCAAAACAAGTTAAATTTTTCTCATATGGTGTTCCGTTTTGAAATAATCAACATTTTCCTCCAATCTGTTCAGAATTTTAGGCAAAAATCAAAATTGAAAGAAGCAGTTGCTTATTATCTTCATACTGATCATGCATACATCACAGAAAAGCAAAGTCATGTTTTTCATGCCTGCAAAGGTACTCGGAAGTTGTTTTGAAAACACGTTTACTAACACTAATGTTGAAGAGGATTCACACTTCATCTAAGTTAGACATTGCTGGTACATTGTCCCATCAGTCACGCCAAAACACAATAAATTGACCTGACTCAGTGAATTATTTGTTTTTGGCAGACTTTTTTTCGTTGTTATCTAGTACATAGTGACAGATAACTGGGCATGAATTGTCTTGAAGATTATTCTCACTCATTTGTATGAAGAATGGTGTGTAAACATTGTCCCTTCAGTCACATTCGAACATGATAATTTGACCACATGCAGCGAATTACTTGTTTTTTGTTGATTTTAATCATTATTATTTTGCATAAAGTGACACATGGATTGTCCTTTCTAATTTCC
Organism: Platynereis dumerilii; assembly: GCA_026936325.1. Lineage (NCBI taxonomy): Eukaryota > Metazoa > Annelida > Polychaeta > Phyllodocida > Nereididae > Platynereis > Platynereis dumerilii. Next base: position 82,372,964 of record JAPTHN010000003.1, read on the forward strand.
AATAATTTTTATGGCGAAAAAGTATTGAAATCCTGACCCTGAGTCAAAAAATCTTACTTGGAGCATGGTGAAAAGTTTGGTGATGGATAAGTTGTTGCTGAACTGCATGGCAGGGTCTATTAATGCTAGGAAATATAGCTGTTTGGTATTCGTGTGGAATACAAGTTAAATATTCAGCCAACCTGATCCAGAAACGTGACCCCTTATCAATATGATATCCATGAAATAATTCAAAAATAAGATGCATGGAGTGTCTATGCACCATACTGCATTCACAGGAACCAAAAATACAGGATTATTTTCAAGGATGGCTTGGATTAAAGAGGATTGCAATTACTCAGTAAATCTGGTGCCAGAAGCATGGAAGCTGTCTCCCCACAGACGTGACAAACAAATTGGTTTCCCATTTAGGGCCTTTAATAAATATGTTACTAAAAATGTTTCTGACAAGTTTTTCTAGCCTAGAAAATACACTCTAGATGATTTGAAGCCCATAGCATAGACCATAATATGCATATTGCACATGTTTAAACTGTACCGAGCATAAAAAAACAACCATTTCAACAATTATTTGTTTTTTTCGTATGAAGGGATTGAGACACATCCACAAATTTTGGAACATAGTTAGATATTTACCATAACTAATCACCAAAAAAAACGTTATTGTGAACATTTGCCCTCTTGGTTATTTTGCCAATATAAAACTCCAATTTTCCGCTATTTTTTTATTCCGGACTCACATTTGGACTACTGCTATACCTTGAACAATGGAGATATATCTGTGAATATTTTTTTGTACACTCTTGGCCTGCACTAAAATAATTTTTTGTTAAATGTATTAAATTGACAATGCATTCTTTTCTGATGGATCATTGCGGTACTTTAACCTTATATTTCGCCAATAATTTGAATCTAAAGACCTTTATTAAATACTTTTGAGATACTGTCCCATCAGTCACAAAGAGGTGTCCCATCAGTCACAGAATGAATGAGGCACTGCTGGAGAACCATTGATCCACCAGTCTAAATGTGGGCCTGATTTGAAAGCTTATCTCAATACAATTACAATGCACTATGACAATGAGTTGTGACATGAGAACTGAGATAGTAATTACATGTTCAGCAAACTCACAAAAAACAGTGGTCAAAAAAGTCCCTTCAGTCACAAGAGCATATATGTCCTCATATCAAAACTAAAAATCAAATTCCGGGGATGTCTTTATAATATTTTGCAACTTCATGGGCATAACAACAAAACGTCATAACATCAAAATCTTCCTCTCATTCCTTCTATTACATTTTGACTCCTATTAAGGTGGAAAATACATTGATTGTCCCAAAGTCACGGTGGAATTGACCATTTGTGAGATATAAAATTCTTCTTTGTTATTTATTAAATGGGTTTTTTTTTCTCCATATTTTACAGTGCTGTCTGAAAGTGAAATAGGTGATGTAATGCCATTGGGTCAATGCTAAACATACTCAACCAAACTGCTTGTGCAGGCATGAATTCTCATCCTATGAGATGAAAACGTATTGGGTCATAAAGGACAATATTTGAGGCATGTGGGATAACAATGGCTGTCAATTTTCATTGCTATAGCATGTTGTACTCAGATTCAGATTCAGATATAATTTATTTCCAATATTTTGTCAACAAAGTGATACATTTGCGGTAAATATTAATAAATGGTGGAGACCCCGATGATTGATGAAGGCCCAGAGGACCGCTATGGTATTGGTCGAAGTCTTTGATAAGTATAAGTGAAACACAAGGCCAATGTTATTTTAATGGTTTAACATTGATCCAACGGCGAAAAAAAAAAATCACATGTTTCACTTACTTACAGACAGTACTGTATATGTTTGATAGACCTGGTTGATATTTTCTGGGTTACTACCATTGTAATACGGTAATTATGTGGAATAAAAACGTGATTTCCCTTGAGGTGAGAGCATAATATATGAAATCATCGGTTTTCATAATTCTTACAGATTTATTACTTTCTGTATCGATTGATAATGTAAATCTGGGTAACGCAAACAAGACAACCAGTTTCAGCTCCTAATTGGACTTACAATCCAATTTTCATTCTGGAAATGATCCAAATTAGGAGCCAGATAAAATTATTTGATTAAAAAAAAGAAGACATTTCTTATTTGTCCTCTTCGGGTAAAAAAAAAAGATAACCTAGCAATAGATGGAGTATCATCCCGAGAATGATGGAAGTATTGCAACTTACAATGTATTATGTCATTTACTAATCAGTAACTTGGAGACCATTTAATTTCCAGGGCGATAAATTATTTATTTCACGGTAGGAGTGACAGTAATTATTTATCCAGCGTGCGAAGTCCCGAAAATAAAAATTACCCCGAGCAGAAATGATTTATTTCAAGACTGCCCAAAAAATAATTTATTGTAGCAAAATGAGCAAGAAATTATTTATTTTAAAAAAACTCTTAGCACCCCCCCCCCTGGATATTAAATGGTTACCTCCTAACAATTAGAAGGAATATCATCCCAAGAATGATGAAGTATCATCTACCTGGCAATAGGATCAAATTGCTACTTATGTGTCTTCAACTAATCAGTTAACTTGGAGATTTACAACACAACTAGGTCAATACAATTTCCTTTCCTTTTAGGCTTGATTAATTCAGATGTAATTCATATAATTCTGATTTATTCATAAATAACACAAATATTGCACAAAATGTAATTATCATTTATGCCATATACATTAGAGTATGCCAATATTATTGCTGTAAACATTAGCAGATACAGTCATAATGGCATTAGTCACTGAAGAGTAAAATTTATTGTTCAATCGATGAGTATATAGTAACTTACTAAATTATCAATAACTTAGAACTCATACTTGTGTTGTATAACCATTTTAAGGATTATTGATCTCATCTCGAAATTTAGGGAGAAATGTTTGACCAAAACATACAGAAATGGACCCTTTTTGAACAGGGTAAAAAATGAATTCCAAATGGTTATGGACTAAAAATTAAATTTTTGTGACAAAGAAGAATATCTGTACTTCAGGTTACCACTTTGTTATTGGTGGTTACACCATCTTGGTGCGGCGATTTTATGGATTAAAGTTAGGCAAATGAAAAATGTAACGCTTTGACATGCCAAAAACTGCCGTTTTTTGGGCTGAAATCATCAATAGAATAAAGACAAATTAATTTACAAACACAATTTTTTCACAAAAACGTAGCAAAAATTGTCTTTTTTGTGCTGCTAAAATTTCAGGAAAATTTATTTAATATCCAGTCAGCTATAGACACCAATGTGTGAAAAAGTAAGTTGGACACAGTTAGTAGATTCATACCCATATACATTAGAGTATGCCAATATTATTGCTGTAAACATTAGCAGATACAGTCATAATGGCATTAGTCACTGAAGAGTAAAATTTATTGTTCAATCGATGAGTATATAGTCAGAGATACAATCAATCAGTATACAGTCAGAGATAGATAGACAGACAGACAGACAGACAGACAGATAGATAGATAGATAGATAGATAGATAGATAGATAGATAGATAGATAGATAGATAGATAGATATGTGAAAATTGATAACACGTGATGAGACATTCTACAGTGGGCCTATTCAGTGCAAGGATGATAGCCATAGTATAGTCAATGCTTACTTGATTATAGTTTGAGAAATGATAATCCATATTAATTAAAAAGTTTAAATCTATACTCAGCTTACATAAAGTGCTGTCTGAATAATTATATGCTGTAATCCCTTAGTTATACTGGACCTATTGCTTTGGTGAAGAAAAAAAGTGCACATTTTGTCCAGAATTTCCAGATTCTAAAAATAAATACAGCCTTGTGATCATGGTGATAGAAGTTATTTTCACATAGGATGTAATAATTGTAATTTGATTAATATACACATATACACGTATGCTGACTCCCAAAATAGTAGTCTTGTGTTAATACCAATACCAGACTGTTATATGAGCATTACTGCTATCACTAAGCCAATATATAATAGTCAATAAATCTAACACATAAACCTGATATCATAATGACTTGTGGCTAAACACTCAATGCTGCAGATTGGCCTAGCACATGCTAAGTGAATGTATTGCTACCTGTTTATTTATGTGTTAAAGCAACATGACCAGTAGTTAAATGTTGCTATTTATAAATAGACATTTAACATTTAAAGCTGTTTTCATGCATTTTTATTTTTAAACGTTGTCAAAGGTGCTGAGTTGCAGGTGCTGACGAAAAACTCTCAAATGTAGAGCTCACAATGCCTCCCATTACATCAAGCCAAAACAACCTTCACAGCATTGATTAAAAGCATGTGCTGTAGCATCACAATATCATGACCATCCATGGCTACAGCATGTACAGTATGGCCACATATTTAACATGAGGTATAGTGATGAGCTGTCATTATCATAAGGAATCATATGTATCAGTAGATATGTCAAATGATCAAGCAATGTGATAAACACCCACCTTATGTTGTCACAAACAAGTAGCTGTTCTCTGTGGCCTACTGATGGGGCCTAATGCTGTACAGGTGTGAGAGATGGAATGGTGAATTAACACTCAACACAGCAGGAGGAATCACAAAATCCCTTTGGAAGCAGTTGACACAGTTATTTCACCACCGCCCCTTATTGTGACTCAAGAACTCACAATCTCTTACCAAAGTTCACATGATCAGATAATATTAAGATGTTCCTTCAGATTAGAAGAGCTACTCCCCACAGCACGTGATAATGGCAACTGCAGCGCACCATGTGGACAGGTATCCAACTACAAAATTGATTGAATCGTCTGCTGTTCAGAGCAAACGTTCTATAACTCACAGGCACGTGGTTGTCATCAGATTGCTCACCATACTATCGTCTGATTTTGAAGGATTACCAATACCTGCTCTAGCAAAATTTGATTGAAAGTTTAGGGTATAGATATGACTTACCTGGTAGTATAGGCCTATTACTTAATGTGGTCCTTATATAATGTGGCACCCTGATGTTGTGAGCTTTTCGTCTGGAATTAACACTGATTATTACACGTAGCCAGAAGGAAGTTTTTGAACCTATTTTGGGAATTTACTCAAATTAGTCTGTTGTTTTATGAATAGCCAAAGGTTGAAATGAAACTTGAAAGTGATGTTTAATTTCTGCATGTTGCATGTTGCCACACTAACACAAAATCACCTTGTTAACATAGATCTACAATCCGTTGTTGGGCCTAACAGGTTAACTGAATGTCATATGAATATGTATGTTTAATATGTTATTAAGATTGCCATTCTATCACTTCTATCATGACCTCAGTGATTGCTACTAATGTGCACTTCATTTTTGAACAACCACTCCTACTCACGATATAGTTGCAGTAGGCCTGGTTCATTCACTGATTCACCCATGGATCTCAGATACCCCCTTGTTGCATGCCACAGTTGTCTAGGTAACCAGATGCAACACTACACATATGGTGCAACAGCAAGCTTGGGTGATATCCATTGCATTGATTTTCCTTTTTTGCCAGTTTGCAATTTTTGCTCAAGACTCAATAGGCAGTCTGGGTGTTAAATTGTTAATGAAATGTTGATGAGGATGATGGATGCATGGATGAGTAATTGGCATTTACATCCTGTATGTATGCACTTCAGTAGGCTCACCAAAACAGGAGGAGGACACAACAACGAGGCGATCGCGAAGGATGATTGAAACTGCCATCAATCGAAGGCAAGGTGACCGGGGCCGGGCCAGACCTGGAAGCAAACCTACACTCTAAAAAAATTCAGACAAAATTGTTTTTTTAGATTCAAAATGGTTTTTTGAAAAACCAAATTCCAATGCAAAAAACCAACATGGATTTTGTTAAGCCTGGAGTGCTACAACTGAGCTGAATGAGGAGAGAATTGTGTGGCCTTTCCTTTTATGTTAAAAATTGAAGTAATATGCATTAATATTTCAGCAGTTTCTGGCAAATTAATGGTTTTTTCAAGGGCTGCATGCTAGCTTGAACATGAGAGAAATATACAATTTCTATCTTGTCTGCCATCTTCAAATAAAGATCAAATACAGCTTTTAAAACGAAAAAAAAAAAATTTCTGAAATATTTTGAGAGGGTAAAAATGACTCTCCAATATTTGAAAGAAAATCAGATATTGTCAAATACCTCTTAGATGAGTCAGATTTTGCCAAAACATTATATATTATTACCAAATATTGTAAAGAACATCTTTGATAGATCCCGATAATATTATTGCCAAGAACATCTTTGAGCCAGATATTGCCAAGAATATTGTTTTAAGTGCCTGAAATTGTCATGAAGAAATTGAACATCAATAGCCAGATACGGCAAAAAAATCTTGAACATCTCAGAATTCAAATATTGCTAAGAATATTTCAGAAGAGTTAGATATTGCCTTTTACGTCCAGATATTATCAAGAACAATTCTGTGAAGTGTCAGATATTGCCAAGACAATTGTTGAAGTACCTGATATTGTCATTAACATCCAATAGCCGGATTCTGCCAAGAAGATCCCATGGCTTGATATTGTCTATCTTGAACATCTGAGGATTCAGATATTGCCAAGAACATTTCAGAAGAGTCAGATATTGCAGGGAACATCCTATATTGTCAAGAACATCCTAAAGCCAGATGGTGCCAAGAGGCCAGACAATATTACTTGGGGAAATAAACATTCTGGCATTCTATTCACCGTTAAGTCTTATAACCAGATATTACCAAGGTCGTCGAATAACTGGATATTGTCAGAAAGATCTTTGAACAGCCAGAATTGTCAAGAACATTAGATTAGATTATTTGAAGAGCTACATATTGCCGAGGACATCTGACAGCTAGATGTTGCCAAGAAAAAATTGAAGAGCTGATATTGTTAACACATTATAGACCTGATACTGTTAAGCAAATCTTTGAAATCAGATATTGGCCATCATTGAAGAGCCAGATATTGTCCAGAATATCCAACAGTCGGAGTTATAAAAATTCTGTTTGAGGTTCAAAAATGTATTAAAAGAGACCGATATCCAAAACCAAAGGAAATATGGCGAAGAATGTCCAATAGGCGTAGTTGGATATTGCCAAGAACTTCATAGAAATCTGATATTACCAAGAAAATGCTAAAGCCAGATATGCATTGCTATAAACATCTTTAAAGCCAGATATTGCAAAGATTGTCCAATTGCTTGATAAGAATGCCCTACAGCCAATTAAGCTACATATTGTCAAGAAAATCAATGACAAGTTTGATATTGCCAAGTACATCCTTTAGACGTATTTTATTATTATAAACATTATTCAAGCTACAGCATAATTTTCTTGAAACTATCTGGCTGGTACAAAGATACAAAGTTTTATTTTCAATCGGTTTTTACAAAAAGAAAACATTAGCTCGCAGAGCTATTGAGACTGATCATAACATAATCTGAAAACTTTCTTTGCAATATCTTCCTATAGGACATTCTTGACAATACCTGGCTCTTCTAAAAAGTTTCTTGATCCTGATATTGTCAAGAACATGTTAGAAGATCATACTATGGCAAGAACATCTGAATGCCAGATGTTGTCAAGAAGCCAGATAACATTTATATTAAGACCGTTGTTGAAATTTACTATTGCCAAATATGTCAAATAACCTGATATTGCCAAGAACATCAAATAACCGGATGCTGTCAAGAAGATGGGAAATGAAAAAGCAGACCATATGTCAAAAAATGCTCTTTCCAAAGATCTCACTTATGATACAATACCTTACACGGACATCCGTCCAACTATCAACGACTACATAGAATGCGGCTGGCAAATTATGTGGAACGCCTGTGAGAATAATAAACTCAGATCAGTCTTTCCCAGAATCAGGGATGTACAACAAATTACCTCCAGAAAATGGAGAGACCAAATTGTGATTCACAGGTGTCTTATTGGACATTCATGACTCACATATTCCCATCTTCTACCGGGCGACCCAGCCCCGATTTATGAGAAATGCCAATGTCCCCTTACTATTCAACATATCCTAAAGGATTGTAGAGATTTTCAAACAAAAAGAAATGCACTTAATTCTCCCAACAAACCCACTTCGACTTCTCGTAGACAAACCAGAAAACATAATCACATTTCTGTACCAAACACAGACATACCATAAAATATGAGGAAAATAAACAAAGACAAATAACACCCTAGCAAGCCTCGATATAGCCCAATAAGGTGATGCAGAGGCGTAAAACACAAACACACTGTCAAGAAGATCTTTGAAAAGTCAGAAGAGTCATCATATTTGAAGAGCCAGATATTGTCTATCTTGAACATTGAATAGCCAGATACTATTAAGAACATCTTAAGAATCCCAATTATCCACCAATTGCTGACAAGAAGACCTCTGAAGAGCCAATGTTGTCAAAAACATAATTTAGCCGATATTTTTATGCACATTTTAGAAATCAGATATTACTAAGAACATATATATTGCAAGAAAGTTTCTAGGACAAATTGGAAAAGCCTGATATTGCCGAAATTATACTGTATCGAATATTGTCAAGAACTTGTTAGAAGAGCCAGATTTTGCCAAAAATATGCTGTAGCCAGAATCGCCAAGAATATGCTGTAGCCAGATATTGTCAAGAACATTTTAGAAGAGCCAGATATTGCCATGAATATGCTGTAGTAAGATATTGTCAAGACCATTTAAGAAGAGCCGGATAATGCCAAGAATTTGCTGCAGCCAGATATTGTCAAGACCATTTTAGAATAGGCAGATATGGCCAAAAACATGCTGTCGCAAGATATTGTCAAGACCATTTTAGAAGAGCCAGATATTACCAAGAATATGCTATGGCACGATATTGTCAAGAATATTTAGAAGAGCCAGATATTGCCAAGAATATGGTGTAGCCAGATATTGTCAAGACCATTTTAGAAGAGCCAGATTTTGCCAATAATGTGTTGTAGTCAGAATTGCCAAGACCATTTTAGAAGAGCCAGATATTGCCAAGAATTTGCTGTAGCCAGATATTGCCAAGAATTTGCTGTAGCCGGATATTGTCAAGAACATGCTAGAAGAGCCAGATATTGCCAACAATTTTTTGTAGCCAGTTATTGTCAAGAACATTTTAGAAGAGCAAGATATTGCAAAAAACATGTGGTAGCCAGATATTGTCAAGAACATGTTAGAAGAGCCAGATTTTGCTAAGAATTTGCTGTAGCAAGATATTGTCAAGAACATTTTATAAGAGCCAGATATTGCCTAGAATATGTTGTAGCCAGATATTGTCAAGAACATTTTAGAAGAGCCAGATATTGCCAAAAATATGCGGTAGCTAGATATTGTCAAGAAGATTTTATAAGAGCCAGATACTGCCTAGAATATGTTGTAGCCAGGCTGCCAGATATTGTCAAAACTATTTTAGAAGAGAAAGATATTGCCAAAAAATATGCTGTAGCCAGATATGTTCAAGACCATTTTAGAAGAGCCAGATATTGCCACAAATATGTGGTAGCTAGATATTGTCAAGAACATTTTATAAGAGCTAGAATATGTTGTAACTAGATATTGGCAAGACCTATTTAAAATAGGCAGATATTGTCAAGAACATTGTATAGGAGCCAGATATTGCAAAGAATTTGTTGTAGCCAGATATTGTCAGGACCGTTTTAGAAGAGCCAGATAATTACCAAGGATTTGTTGTAGCCAGATATTGGCCAGACCATTTTAGAAGAGCCAAATATTGCCAAAAATATTCTGTAGCCAGATATTGTCAAAACCATTTTAGAAGAGCCAGATAATACCAAGAATATACCATGGCAAGATATTGTCAAGAACATTTAAGAAGAGCCAGATATTGCTAAAAACATACGCTAGCTGGATATAGTCAAGAACATTTTATAAGAGCCAGATATTGCGAAGAATTTGTTGTAGCCAGATATTGTCGAGACCATTTTAGAAGAGCCAGATATTGCCAAAAAAATTTTGCAGCCCGATAATGTCAAGAACATTTTATAAGGGCCAGATATTGCCGAGAATATCCTGTAGCTAGAATTGCCAAGAACATGTTAGAAGAATTTGCTTTAGCCAGATATTGTCAAGACCATTTTAGAAGAGCCAGATATTGCCTAGAATATGTTGAAGCCAGATATTGTCAAGAACATCTTAGAAGAGCCAGATATTGCCAAGAATGTGCTGTGGCAAGATATTGTCAAGAACATTTTAGAAGAAATTCCTGTAGCCAGATAATTTTATTGTCAAGAACATTTTAGAAGAGCCTGGTAATTGCCAAGAATTTGTTGTAGCCTGATGATGTCAAGATCATATCAGAAGAGCCAGATATTGCCAAAAATATGCTGTAGCCAGATATTGTCGAGAACATTTGAGAAGAGCCAGTTATTGCCAAGAATTTGCAGTAGCCAGATGTTGTCAGGACCATTTCAGAAGAGCCAGATATTGCCAAGAATTTGCTGTAGCCAGATATTTTCAAGACCATTTTAGAAGAGCCAGATATTGCCAACTATTTGCTGTAGCCAGATATTGTCAAGACCCTATTAGAAGTGCTAGATATTGCCAAGAATATGCTGTAGACAGAAATTGTCAAGAAAATGTTGGAAGAGCCAGATATTGCTAAGAATTTGCTGGAACAAGATATCGTCAAGAACATTTTAGAAGAGCCAGATATTGCCAAGAACATGCTGTAGCCAGAATCGCCAAGAAAATGTTGGAAGAGCCAGATATTGCCTAGAATATGTTGTAGCCAGGCTGCCAGATATTGTCAAAACTTTTTTAGAAGAGCCAGATACTGCCAAAAAATAGACCATTTTGGAAGAGCCAGATATTTTCACAAATATGTGGTAGCTAGATATTGTCAAGAACATTTTTTTAAGAGCCAGATATTGACTAGAATATGTTGTAACCAGATATTGTCAAGACCTATTTAGAATAGGCAGATATGGCCAAAAACATGCTGTAGCCAGATATTGTCAAGAACATTTTAGAAGAGCCAGATATTGCTAACAATTTGCTGTAGCCAGTTATTGTCAAGACCGTTTTAGAAGAGCCAGATATTGCCAAGAATTTGCTGTAGCCAGATATTGTCAAGAACATGTTAGAAGAGCCAGATATTGTCAAGACCATTTTAGAAGAGCCAGATATTGCCAAGAATTTGCTGTAGGCAGATATTGTCAAAACCATTTTAGGAGAGCCAGATTTTGCTAAGAATTTGCTGGGGCAAGATATTGTCAAGACCATTTTAGAAGAGCCAGGTATTGCCAACAATTTGCTGTAGCCAGTTATTGTCAAGACCGTTTCAGAAGAGCCAGATATTGCCAAGAATTTGCTGTAGCTAGATATTTTCAAGACCATTTTAGAAGAGCCAGATATTGCCAAATATTTGCTGTAGGCAGATATTGTCAAAACCATTTTAGAAGAGCCAGATAATGCCAACAATTTGCTGTAGCCAGTTATTCCCAAGCACATTTTAGAAGAGTCAGATATTGCCAAGAATTTGCTGTAGCCAGATATTGCCAAGAATAAACTGTAGCCAGATATTGCCAAGAATAAGCTATAGCCAGATGTTGCCAAAAACATGCTGTAGCCATATATTGTCAAGAACACTGTATAAAAGCCAGATATTGCAAAGAATTTGTTGTAGCCAGATATTGTCAAGAACATTATAGAAGAGCCATATATTGCCAAGAATAAGCTGTAGCCAGATACTGTCAAGAACGTCTTTGCGAAGACAGATATCACCAAGACCACATCCATTGTGATACCAGATATTGTGAACATCGAAATCAACTATTACCACAAACTTTTTGTTACCAATATCTGGATTTGGTCAAGAACTTTATAGAACCAGTACTGTCAAGCAAATCTTTGAAATCAGATATAACCAAGACCATCCCAGAGCCAGATATTTTCAAGGATATCATTGAAGAGCCAGATATTGCTGAGAATTATCTTGTATCAAATATTGTCATGAACGTCTTGTTGCCAGATCATCCAGATTGCCCAGAACATCCCATTGCCCGATTATCAATGTTGACCTTCTTAGAATTATTCAGATATTGCTCGGATACGGTCAATAACATCTCAAAGTTATTATTTCCAACAAAATAAAAATATTTTTTGTAAATTCGCATTTATTACACAATAGAACAGAAAAATACACCAAACAATAAGCTGTATCCAAACTCATAAGTTCAAAAAGTGAATTTTTCCACACCTGATAGTCAGAAGAAAACGATGATAATAGAAAATGCAAATGTACATACTTTTGATTACATTTGTTTAACAAATTGTTATAACAGGTATCAAGATACCTTCATTTCAGACTGCCCAGGGGCAATGTTTATGAATTAACTCTATATATTTTTTTTACTAGATACTCATAATATGTTACATAGGAAAGCACCCTATAGCTGCAACTAACAGTAAATCAATAATCTACACTAATTTATAACAATGCAACAAGATTTTAATTTTATAAACATTTCAATAAAATTTGAAGCAAAATAACTATGTTTTGGGACATCAAAATAAATCATAGTAGACAATACTTTTTGTCATAAAAACCGTTTCCAAAGTATCTCATTAAATTAACCCCCTTTTCTTATAATACAAACAAATTGTGAATGAAATTTATAATAAATTCAGCTGAAAGTCTCACAGAATATCAAAAATTCTAAGAAATTTAGCTTGATTGCCCTGACACCTAAATTTCGATAATAGCCTCAACAGGGTTGAAAATATTGTTTGCGCATTTTAAAAGATTATCGCCAATAAACAATGATATACAAAAATATTAATATACACTAAACATAAGTTATGGGAACTTCATTCGTAACAATGTATATACCAACAATTAACAATGGTTATGTCGTTTTAAGTTCAGCGAGTGTATAAAAAGTATATGATTTTAAGTAGCACAGATCTCAGTGTTCAAGTCTGTATAGAGTAAACAAAAGCAGATTTTAACTTCCTCAGCGAAAAGAAGTCTGAGCAATATTAATAAGAAGAGGTTTATCAGCTACAATACAAGACAGATCAACATTAGATTCACTGGCTGAATCAACAACAGATGTACGGAATTTACGCAGCCGAAAAAAGTCAAACGAATCTAAGATAACATTTCGTATTAAACCTAAATTTGACTTGCATCTTTTCAAGCCAAAGTAGGCAAAAGATAAATGTATGACAACTTCAAGACGTCAACGAAATAACAACAGACCATAGGGTGTAAATTATTCAGATCTTAAAATAAGCATATTTCATCTTTTCTTATTAAGTCCCATACGTTTTTGTTCATCTATAAACAGAATAACATGATGGAAAAATATATTTACAAACAATATGTATACTGTATAAGATGCTGCATTGTTGTTTCACTAATGATTATAGAACATGAGAAATTGATAGTCCAACAAGAAATGTATACAAGATGGATACACGAATACAATGTAATAATATTAATACAGTTTATGTCTTTCAGAAATACTCCATCATGCAAAGTGCATCTACCTCAGAGACAAACATATTTTCAAATTAAAAAGTCTTAAGATAGCACATTTATACAGTACTGATGATTTTTTTAGCCTATGATACCACAGCAACTTTTCTGGTAATCTTAGCAATATATGCTAGTATATTCACAGAATTTATAGAAACTTGAATGTTCATAAATGAAATTTTTTAAACATATCACCAGCATGGCAACAGAAATAGATGAATAAAATCTCTTTCATAATAATCATTATGCTTAAATCTTTCTAATTCCATACAGCAACTATCGTAAAACTTTATAGAGACAGACTTCAGCAAGAACTTTTGTTAGTAAGTTTTTGTCTCTAGTCAGATCTTCCCTTTTAAAACGCTGTCAATATCATGATCAAAGAAAATACTTTTAGTTTTTGCAGAAATTAAACTTCACACAATAGACTCCAGCTTTCAATCTTAAATACCATTCGCAAATCACTTTTACTTTTCTAAATTTGATACTGCAGAAATAGCACCTCTCTTGTAGTAATATCTTAATGTTATTTACAATTTCCTCAACCATATTAAAGCATCTAGCTAATCATACTAGTCGATCTAAAACGTTAATATGCGTGTATAAGTTCTGTTTTTTACGTTACATAGAATTATATATATAAAGGCTGATGTTAGTTCTAAGACTTTCACATCAATTATACTTTCCTTTCTAACCAAAAGATGCTCCCACATATCGCAATAGCTACAAAAAGCCAATATGATCAAAAAATAATTTACCGTCAAGTAATGTTGACTCAAAAACTGTAAAAGTTAGAGAGAAAAATATGCATCATCTATATAACTGGTTGGTTACCGCTGATGTTAAATACCAGATTGTTTCTTCTTCTTCTTTCTTTAAGGTGCAGTCCTCATTCAGAGTATTACGCACCGGTTTGTTTGCTAGGCACAAGAGGTTTCAACTTTCAAGGTACACTGCATTATACTAAGGCATTTTCAAGTTTCTTAAAATTGTAATTACTTCAGACCTACCAAACTCTGATTAAACAGTTATAAGTATTCATCTAAAAATATCAAATCTTGGATAATATATGCAGTGCAGAGTAACTTATGAACAGTGGTCGTAAAAAAAGTTAGAATTTGTATGTTCTCAACTCTCAAGTGAAATACATAATTCACTCATCTCGGATATCCAACAAATAAATAACTGGGTGTTATTTTACAGTCTAATTTACAAGGTGTTCAGATAACTAATTACATACACTATTCACAGCCTTGGTACAACATATACCTCAATACCAATAATGGTAACAATATTGTATCTCAAAACAATTTTTAATAGTCCATATCTTTTCATCATAACAATATTTCATCTCAAAATAAACTTTAAGAGTACTATTTTTTTACAGCATAACAGTATATTATCATTACAACCACTCTCTCAGTGATATTTGTAAGGTTTAAAAAAAAAAAAGTTTCAGTACTGAAACTTCTCCTTACAGTCTTGACAACTTCTTTTAAAATAGCGCATAGACAGATCTTTCTTTTTTCAGATAATAATTATTATATGATGATGGTATTGTGACTTGATGACATTTAAATGACATATTAAAATGGCTAATGATGTCACTTGGCTATTGAAATATTAATGATGTATAAATACACGTGTCAACGCATCTATCATACACAAGTAGACACGAGTAAACACAATGTAGATAAGAGTATTCATAGACCAATCTGGAGTATTCTAGACGTCTATTCCGTCTAGTAGACGCCCTTGCCGGCCTCAGGGTTCTGGGTGGTGGTCGTGGTGGTCGTAGTGGCTGCCATCTCGGTCTGACCTGTCCTCCAGGCTCGGAATTGGAAGAACGTGTCCACGGCGTAAACTGCCGTCGCCGCAAAAGCAAAGAACTGGAAAGAGAAAATGCGTTTTCATTCATTAACCATGCTATATTACTATTTACTATGTGTTTGGAAAATATAAATAATCTAATCTTATTCAGAATCGTAGTAAATTTTATAAAGACACAACCAAATTGAGACTATAAATAGTATAATGGATACAAGGTGGATCAAGTGATAATTGGGGCCGAGTTCAGAAGGAGGGGACAGGATTGTCACAGGAACAAATCTATTTTCATGCTTGACGAGCCAACAAAAATTTTATTCACATTTTTAACATTAGTCACTCTCCCAGAGCTCCGTAAAGGTGGAAACTAACATTTTCTCAATATATTGTGCTTGACCAGCTCTTTTTATCCTATGAAAAAACCATTAATTTTTACTCACAGCAGTGGCTCCGATCGAGGAGTGATATCCAGCTTTGGCAGCAGCAACAATGGCGGCAATTAGGAAGAAACAAGTGAAGATGCAGTAATAGATGAACTCCTGCAAAAACACAAGGCACACGTTAATCATGGCTGTGAGGGAAGGCGACAAGTCAATGAATGCATTTACACTGATATATCATTTTAATTAACATCAAAATTACTCTTGACATTATACCATGTGGCCAGAAAATCATTCATTAAGATCTGAGGTGTCTCTATTGTTACGTAAAATCTGTATAACTTTAAGTGAATTCTGATCACATCAATTTCTTACAGACTTTCATGTTATAACAAAATTTAATTGAAAAATATTAAAGCTTGACATTCTATTACCAGTGTATTATAAATTTATAACGAGTAATTTAGTTATTAATAATATATATATTTTTACGATTTATTTAGCTATCAAAGAAATGGAACATGCTAAGACAAGACATAATTAATTGTTAACTTCTCGAATATATCAATATTTTCTGTCAATGAACAAAAGAAGCTTTACACAAACAACTTTTAATATCTAATTGATTGATCCAACGAAAATGTGAGATTTTAAATACAGTTATTTTGTCCTACCAACCAAATAATAAGTGACTAGAGAAGAGCCGAGAAGCTAACAATCAATTATGTCTGGCCTAAAAAGCCGAAGACCATGCAGGAAAAGCAAAGACATGCCAAAGCACAGGATTAGGAGAAATATGCAGGATTAGTATCAACAGAGCTTATCAACACAGCTGGAACAAATGCAGCAAATATGCATTACTTTATTGTCCAAAAAAATATTCCGAAATCAGGTCTACCCATTAATCATGTGTGTTTGAGTCAAAGCAGATTTCAACTTAGGGAGTTGCTCAGCTTTGAGGGTAAGCTCTGAGATAATAAGCTTTGGTTTAAATCTATGGGATAGCCCTGAAATCCTATAATTACGTTCGCAAATATGGATCTCAGGTCTAAGTGGAGTTTCATGCAGGATTAGTAAGAAAGAAAATCTCAAAATGCAGAAAAAGAGCGAGTTCTAAGAACAAATTTCAGACATTTTAAAATAAATTAAGTTTGATTACATGTACACAGAAAATTGTAGTGTTGTAAGTGTTTATGTACTTTCTACTAAAGTGTGATGTAATTAATAATGTCTCCAATATGTGTGCTGTTTGTTATGTCACCTCATTGCTAAGGTTCCTCCCCAAATAAAATGTTGTCTCACACGCAGGCCTATGTCACTCATATCGGTTAATGAATAAAGTCACATCGCACCATGAATAAATGCACAAAAAAATAATATTCAATTTTAGTTAATAAACTATTTAGTAAGCCATTATATGACACATTGAGCAAAGTATAGTTATAAAACGTATTTGTTGAATTCCTGTTTTCCCCATTGGTGTATGTGACCATAAAGTCAACTTTTCAACTTTGAGCTCAGGGTTTGAACCCAAAAACCAAAGCTTGGTACAGTGAAAATCTAACAGATAGGCCATGATTATAGGGTATATAATGCTATCATGAATCCAGTTGAGTACTTCCAGGCATCATGCAGTACCTAAAACCGCAACTAGAATGAAATTAATACCAACAGATTCTGATTTTATTGCCAATGTCAGAAACTAAACTTATGAGCATACAAACAATTTTCGAATTTTTAGAGTTCCAACTGAACACATTAGTCCAAACTCTGTAGTAGTACAACTAAACATAAATATAGACAGATCAAACTCATGCAAAGGAGATAATGAGACATGCTGTAATTCCGAATAAATCCTTAAACACGAACTAAAAAATCCAAAAACAAAGGACTACAAAATCCACACTTGTCGATGTTAGAAATCAGGCCAGGGTGGTCTAGTCGCCATGCAACCACAACAATGTAACCATATCCATAGCAACGGCCATGGCAACCAAAACAAAAGGAGCTCCAACTGAAAAAGCCATGCCGGAAAGAGCTCAACCATCACAATCATGTGACAACTGACAACTAACTATGACTAGAACTAAAAGAAACTGGTGGCAACAAATGCTAGGCAATATGCTGTGGACGTTCTAGGTTCATATCTTCATGCAGGACTTGGAATGTCTCGGACCGAACGAAGGCAAACTGCCCGGACAAGCACACTACTGATGTGGTCACAGTGTGCTCGCAGACAGGAGAGACTCCGGAGAGACCACCGCGGTCTGCATTCTTCGAGGGGGGGGGGGAGCATTCACTAGATAATAATTCCGTTAAACTGCATTCCGCATCCAAAATAATAACTTGCAGCATTCAGCAACACAAGGAGCATTGCCTCCTACTCACGATGAGCAGCCAGGGCCCTGGGAAACGGCTGATGAGGTTAAGCAGATGCAGAATCAGGTAAACGAGGGTGGAGATGAAGGCGGAAATAGCGACAAATTCCACCCAGCCCTGGCCCGACCAATGAGACCACACACACGCACAGATAAACGTTATGAGGCTGAGAACCTGCAATGAGATGTGAATATTCCCAAATATATATTCATGTGTGTGTCTTTTACTTTAATCTTAAGAGCTGTACTGTAAAACGGGGTAAGATTGGCAATCCAGGGGAAAGTTGGCAATCCAGGGGAAAGTTGGCAAGCTATTTTAACCACTTAATGGAAGAAATGCCTACTTTCCTCACTGATACAGGTTTCTTTGAAAAAGTTGCCTCCAGTGTCTGTGAGGAAAGTTGGCATTTCTTCCATTAAGAGCCTTGAGTTAAAATAGGTCGCAAACTTTCCCCCGGATTGCAAACTTCACCCCGTTTTACAGCACTTCTTTTCATACTCCAGCCATTTGGAGCACCTGCAATGTCCTGGATTTTTGGCGATTGAGAATCTGTTCATTTGACGTGTGTGTCAGCACGTTGATGACGTGTGTCCAGGTTCAAAACACAAATCAACAGCATGTCCATTAAACAGCATGATTCAACAGCGGGTAGCTAGTAACAAAACAGCATTTTTAACAGCAGATATATCACACAGTTTCCAATCAAAAACTTAATACATTGTAAATCACAAGAGCATGATCTGCAGGGGGAAAAGGCAAACTTCGAAAAAGTTGATGATGCGAATTAAACCTCTAAATCTTTGTATGCAAGATATTTTAAGATACAGAAACCCCATGAAAGCTGCACTCTCAAGAGAGTCCCTTAAGGGTTGTTCCGCAATGCAGGGATCACTGAAAGGTCATTAAGACAATCACTGCCGCCATATCAACTCATTGCATGTGTTCAGAACAAAATCCAAAATTTGAATGCATCTCACATCGTTTCAACCAATATTTTTTGTGCTCACTCTCAAATTCCAACACAAGCACGCTGCTCAAATCCAAAATGGTCGAAAAAGAAGATTTCAAATCATGCAGTGCTGCAGGTGCTGCCCTCTAGTACTCACAACAGGAAGCGCCTGGCCTTGTTTGAACAGATTGTAGAGGTGACAGAAAAAATAAGCAGAGGTGAAAAGAGTACAACATCCAGCAATGAACTGGACGACCGTTTGCTCTCTCAGATCTGGCCAATCAAGCATCCAGGTGCAAGCGAATGTACCCAGACAGAATATCTGCAAAATCAAGCAGCAGACCACCATGATGCCAAGGTAACAAAAGTAAAATAATAAGATCGTTCAAAGAGAAGATAAAATTTCTGTTAAATTCCACGCTGCGGGAAATTAAGTTACATTGTCTCTAAAGTGTCTCTTGGTCCAGGGAAAGTGTAGGAATCCATCCTATCTAGTTGTATATGAGATCATTGCTTACATTGTTCAGACACATACCAGAGGACAAAGAGGTTATACAAATACCAATACAAAACCAATTAACATGTTCATATATTTCATGTTCAATTGTTCATGCACACCTACTTTTGGCTTCGTCTTCAAAGCAATTAGGCAAACAGTAGAGCTGTAAGTTTTGTTCTTGTAATCCTAAAGCTGCTATTCTATCAGCATAATTAAGACTCTGGTGTTTTGCTCTCTTACATCTTGTCACAGTAAATTAGCTCTATAGGGCTACAGCTGTAACAAGGTTGTTTCTAAACTTTTAATTTTTATAATCCTGAAAATGAAGCACCAAAACCTCTAAATTTGTCTGTGCCTGCCTTTTAACACCAACCATATCTCAGAAGCAAAGCAAGTTTTAAGCATTCTCATATTTTTTCTCGTAAGTAATATCTCGAAAATTTCTAAATATTTATATTTATTTAGAAGTTTTGTCATACTCAATACCAATATTATGAAATGGCAGTTTATGAGCACAAGAAACAGTAATGGGTTTTAAATTATGTAGATAAGACCAAGAGTGAAATATTATCTATCCTTTTAGGTTGGTTTCAGAGACACAAACAGATTTTTGTCACAAAGAAAAACACCGCCACCTGTAGTACCTGTGAATTGAAGATTATAAGTTATTGAAGATTATAAGTTATGTGCGCTGTGAAACAAGAGTTATGAATCTTGAATCTATGTACATTTAGAGTGAAGAAGAGTGTCATACAGGAAAGTGGGAGCCTTAGACCTTGAGTTCTGGAAGGTTAAAGAGGTGTGAAAAAGCTTGTAAGGAGTTTCAGAAGAGAGAAATGAAGCTGTTCCAGTGTTCCATTGACATCAATAGTATCAATAATATTAGTCAGTTTCAATAAACTAAGAACATGAATAACTTCATAACGACTATGTTTAATAACACATTTCTCACGATTAGCACAAAGAGGGGAGGGAGGCTGCCCCGGAGTCCGACCAGGCAAATTATGAAGTAGATGAGGACCGAGACGAAGGCCGAGATGGACACAAACTGGACCCACCCGCCTCCGACGCTGCTCCAGGCCGGCCAAGAGATGGCGCAGATGAATGTGATCAGGGAGAGGACCTGAGAGGAAACACCAACTCATAATTGTTAATAACATGAATGACATACATAATTATTTGTTATTATTGATATCATTACACGTATATCATCAAACGTTTACACATGCACAAAGGGCACTCATACAAGAACCTTAGAGGACGACAATTTAATAATCAGGGTAGGAAGTTTGGAGTTTTCCTCGGCGAGAAATTATTTATTTCACGGTGACGGTGGCAGCAATTATTTATTTCAAGCATGCGAAGTCCCCGAATATTCTTTCCTAAATCTGCAACACCTTGTTAAGAAATACCCCCACCAGAAGTTATTTATTTCAAGACTGCCCAAAAAGAATTTATTTATTTCACCAAAACTGAGCAAGAAATTATTCATCTAAAAAAAACTCCAAGCCCCCTCTTGAGATTAAATGGTAGCCCCTTAGGCCTTCTGAGAAGTTTCAATTTTCGGTAAGCATGTGACTCTTTTCCAAGTTCTTGCCACATAGCATTTTACGTTTACCCGATTGGTTGTTGTTCAAAACGAGCAGAACCAATCATATCATACTACTATACCAAGTAGCAAATTGGAATCACATACTCATTGGCACTGATGCTGATCTGTTGATGTGATTGGGAAGTTCAAGCAATTTTCATGCAACAGGGTACTAAACATGTTTATGCTATCAACCGAATCGTTTTCACATTAACATGATTAACCCAGTATAATAGAAAATAGATCATAAACTCTTTATGGAAAAGCAATTATTTTTCAATCATCACACATGACCAAGATGATCAAACTAGACCCCAGATATATATAATCAAACATAATAACAAGGTTACAATTACAGATCTACACTAACCTATAATAATAATAATAATAATAATAATTTATTGACCACATAAAAAACAATTCACAATTACATAATTTGACAAGAATTAATATGACGTGGTTGGCGACACCAGATAGGTGTATTTGCCATTACCAGTTAATGAAACAAAGTGTTGCAAGAATAATACTTAAAAGTTAACATAATCGAGTTACAAAATTAAATTCAAGAAAAAGAAAGAAAAAAAAGAAAAAAAAGAAAGGGAAAAAATGAACTAGAATTTTATAGCTTATATTAGTGAATCCTGGGTTAACACTCGAAAAAATTTAGATTATGATAATGAATGATAATGTGATATTAACAAATGACCAGGATGATGATGATTTAACCTTGACGTGAAGTTTACAAAAACTTCTTGATCTTCATGAATCAACAACTCTGAATGAACTCTATGTGTGGGTAAGTACTTTATCCTCCTAACTGGAAACAGGAGGACTGGGGAATACCTACAACCACACTAGAGCCATTGTGTAATATCTGTTCTAATAGCGGGGCAGGTATGTAAAAAAATAGTGCATTTATACATAGAAGCATGAAACTTGGCACACACTTAAAAGACATCTCTACAAATATAATTGGATAGGGAGCCACCTCAGATTTAGGATAGATGGCTACTGGCAGCCATTTTCCAAAATGGCCGCCAATTCTTCCATTTTGCTGCTTTCTGTGTAGTTCCTATGAATAGAATGCATGCAAATAGTGTTTGTTATTCCTTCTCTAGGTATTCAGAACATTACTACAACATTTTTAGTAGCCTCAACTATTTTCAAGCTTTCTAGAATCCATTTTGGTAGAATTATCAATGCAAATACTGTATTTTCGCGGTTTTGCGTGGTTTCGCCAATTCTAAATGAATATAAAAATAAGTTGCATATTTGAATTCCTTACAAAAAGAGCTTTCAAATGAGTATCTGCATGAATGGGTTTCGTAAATTTGGAGTGGAAATGGAAAAAATTAAAATATTTAGTTTTTTGAAGATTTCGGTTCTGAGGTTCATTTTGACAAAGAATTCACGGAAACTAGTGATGCTACCATTCATTCGAAAGCTCTTCTTACAAGGAATTCGAATATGTGGTCTATTTAAATATTAATTGAGATTCCAAGGAATTATGGAAAACCGCGAAAATGCTGCGTTTTCTTCAACGGTTATAACAAAATGGACTCTGGCTACCCTAAAATTCCTTAGTTCAACCCAGGAATCAATTGATAGTGTTTTTTTGATATTTAGAAGAAATAATGACCACTGTTTTCATATGGTCAAACTGTAGGCACTTCACAGAAAGCAGGAAAATGAGAGAATTAGCTGCCATTTTGGAAAATGGCTGCCATGGGTCAACCAGGTCAAATCTGAAGTGGCTCCCTATCTAAATTTATTCTTTAAGATGTTTTTAAACGATGTGCCAAGTTTCATGCTTCTATGTATAAATGAAATATTACTCCCCTATTCATGACAAATCTGCCCCGCTATAAATGCTGACCAGTAACAAAGCAATGAGATAAAAAGAAATTATAATAAATATATAATAATATATGTAGTTTTTGTTCTGACATTATCAGCTGAGATTTAGTCATTAATGTCATCAATAAATTGGGATTTCAGTCTCCTTTTGAAAGTGTGGACACTACAATGTCTATCCATATTGATACATTTAGCATTCCACAATTTAGCTCCATGTATTTTCATTGTTTTTGCATAAAGACTAGATTGGTAGCGAGGGATATATAGCAGGGATTTTTGCCGTGTTGTTCTTTGGGCAATGCACCTGTTTTGAACAAAGAAATCATTGAAGATATTCGGCAGCAAGCCTTTCAGAAATTTGAATATAAACATCAGTGTAAAAATAGAGTGTATTTGTTCCAATTTCAGCAGTTTCATTTCTCTAAATAATTGAGCACTTGGATGTTTCACAGGCACTGATCTGATAATTTTAATGGTCTTTTTTTGAAGTCGAAACAGTGAGATTATATGCACTGCAGATGCATGGCCCCAAACTTCAATACAATATGTGAGATGTGGATAAATGATACTGTAATACAGCGTTATAAGGCTTTCTGTATTCAGGTTTTTCTTAGCCTTGCAAATTATTCCAAGCGACCTTGCAACTTTTCCTTTAACATGTGAAATATGTTTTTGCCATGATAGAGATGAGTCAATTATGACTCCCAAAAATTTGGTATTCTCAACCTTTTCAATGGCCACTCCATTTATATTCAAGCAATTATTTGCATAAGAGCGACGTTGGTGAGATCGAAATACCATGTAATGAGTTTTTTTAACATTTAATGACAATTTATTGGCACTCAGCCAATCAACAATCTTCTGTAGCTCATCATTCATAAGGTTAATCATCTCATCTAGGGACTTTCCACTAAGGAAAATGTTAGTGTCATCTGCAAATAATACAGGCATCAAAGAATCTGAAATATTTACAAGGT
This sequence comes from Platynereis dumerilii, assembly GCA_026936325.1. Classification (NCBI taxonomy): domain Eukaryota; kingdom Metazoa; phylum Annelida; class Polychaeta; order Phyllodocida; family Nereididae; genus Platynereis; species Platynereis dumerilii. Next base: position 82,396,951 of record JAPTHN010000003.1, read on the forward strand.
CATTAACATATAATAAAAAAAGCAAGGGCCCCAAGATGGAACCCTGGGGAACTCCACATCTAATTGAATTTTTATCAGATTTCGTGTTTGCAAATGAGACATATTGTTGCCTTTGAGAAAGATAATCTTTCAACCATAAATAGGCAGTACCTCGTATACCATATTTGGATAACTTCTTAAGTAGAATTTCGTGGTTAACCGTATCAAAAGCCTTTTGAAAATCTAAAAAAACTCCCAATACAAGTTCACCCTTATCAATCGCTGTAGCAATTTTATCCATCAAGAGTATCATTGCCATATTTGCACTATGATTTTTACGAAAACCAAATTGATATTTATAAAGTATCTCATGCTTGTTAATGAATGACATGAGTCTGTAATACATCAAGCGTTCAAGAATTTTAGAGAAAAGTGGCAGAATAGAAACAGGTCTATAATTTGAAATTTTCATTGCATCACCAGATTTATATAAAGGAATTACTTTGGCTGTCTTCATGGCATTTGGGAAGAAGCCTTGTCTGATCGATAGATTCAGTACGTGAACAAGTGGTTCAAGAAAAAAGGGGTAGCTTGCCTTGACTATTTTTGCATGTATGCCATCATATCCAGCACTAGCATTTTTCAATGATTTAATTATCTTTTCAACCTCAACACAGTCAACATCTGATAGATAAATTGATTCTGGGACAGATGTTTGAATATATGATACAGGATCCAGATCTGTGGCAGGTATTTTTGATGCAAGGTCATGACCAATATTTGTGAAATACTGATTGAACCTTTGAGCAATGACCTTATGATCAGTTTCAACTTTATCGTTTATAACAAATTGTTTTGGAATGCAGTTTGTTTTTCTTTTGTTTATAACGTCTTTAAGAATAGACCACAGTTTCTTGGAATTTTTCTTATTTTCTTGGAGCAGAGTTGCATAATGGCATCTCTCAGCTTTCCTCAAAACTCTATTTAATTCTCTTTTGTATTCTTTGTAAGTTTCTTTATTTGAGTCACTGGGATTCTTTGTTTGCTTTAGGTACGAAAGATTTTTTTGTTTTATTGATTTCTTTAAACCCTCCGAAAGCCATGGTTTCTTATTGCTATAAGAAGGTTTTATTGTTTGTATTGGGAATGACTTATCATAGAGATGGCAGTATTTGCTGTAAAAAGCATCAAATGCCACAGGTCCATTGTCATTACTAGTGACCTCACTCCAATTGACCAATTTCAAATTACTTTCAAATGTTTTGATATTCCTGGATGACAATACTCTGTCTTTTCTCAATTTTGAGACATTATTGAGAACCAAGTCGGAAATGATAGTAAAAATAGGGAAATGATCAGAAATATCTGAAAATAGAATTCCATTTATTGCATTAACCAGACTGATGTCATTGAGAAAAATATTGTCTATAAGAGTCGATGTATCATGAGTAATCCTCGTAGGTTTGGTAATCAAAGGAAATAAAGAATATGAATACAATGCTTCGAGGCACTCAGAACTTGGTAAATGACGGTCAAGTTCTAAAAGATTAATATTAAAATCACCCATGAGGTAAAGTAACTTATTTTCCTGTTTTATGACTTGCAAAATCTCAACCAGCGATTCATTGAATTGCATGATGTCCTGATTAGGAGGGCGATAAATCATGCCAATCACTGTATCTTTAGAAAACCCTGTTTCAAATTTTGAAATTTCAATAAAAACACATTCGATATGCGATTCCATTTTGTTAAATTCAGAGCGACACTTAAATGATAAGGAATCTTTCACGTATAATGAAACTCCTCCTCCAGATGTATTATTTCTACATAATCCAACGTGGCTGTAGTCATTTAAAGAGTAACAGTTCTTATTAGTTTCACTCAACCATGTTTCTGAGATTCCTATGACAGTAAAAGAATGACTTAGACCAGCTAAATAATTCTCAAAATTGCTCAGATTTTTTGGTATACTCCTTATATTAAGCTGAACAAGAGAGAAACAATTTTTCAGGGACAAGGTTTCACATTTCTTTGAAAAGGTATCCTCTGTGTAATATCTACAGTTTGACACATTTTCAAGATGTGTTTGGTCATTATAGTATTGCAAATCAGGGTCTGCATCTGACAATTGAAATAAGTCATTGTCGTCATTAATTTCAAACGGATTGAACTCCAGAGTTTCTAACTGGTCTAAAGTATTTCTTGTTCCAATCTGATAGTTCTCAGAAATGGCAAACTTAAATTGAATGTCATCACTTAAATTATTGAAAGGAAACAAATCTTCTGAGCAAACAGAACATAACCATTTACTTGTAAGTCTATCAGTGTAGATGCTGTCAGAGGAGTTAACATTTGGCAGGCATTGGATGTGAACATCACTATTACAAGCAAAGCATGTCAACTTTCGCGAGTGACTCAAGACTCGCTTAAAACATATGTTACATTTCGTCATTGGATTTCAATGTTTCAAGAATTGTTGTGTAAGGACAGCGTTGATTCAATTGTAAATCTTTCACATGACAAAGTTTACGATCAAAATGGTCATTGTAGATGAGGTGAGACGTGGTCATGAGGTTGATGAAGGGATAAAATGTTAGAAAACAGATGACTGTTGAATTGAAGGTGCAGACATTAGAATAAAATGTGTAGGGAATAATTGACAACATGTAGAAAACACAAGATAAAGGTATGCAAATAGGCATAACGCGAACTATATACATGATGATGCAGAGTAAATAACAGGGAATTGCAGTCTTTTAATTTGAAGAGAGTTCAGTCCTAAGTTCCATGAGTAGTTCACCAAGTTTATTCTGCCCTGGCCATGTGTTAGAAAGCCTCTTTCCCATTCCAGCCCCAGTACCCCAAAATTTGTCCGTAGGACTAGCCTCTGCAAGGTGAGCGTCTCCAGTCTGCAAAAGAAAGTCTCTGAGATCCGGATTTTGGCCAAACTTCTCTTGAAGAGCCTTCTTCATGGTGGCTACCTCATGTTGTCTCCACAGGTTTTTGTCACATTTAATAGAGTAGCCAATACCTTTGCATTGAGCTGGACTTGTAGCTTTTCTAATCTTTTCTATGGCCGCCAAGTCATTGGAAAGTTCAGCTTTCTTGTGAAAGAAAAATTCTTCCACCCAGCGAAATCTGCGTCCCTCACAGAAGAAGGGTGAGTCATGAAAATTTGACAGGGGGCATAGAAAACCAAAAAAATACAGAAAATTGTCTATCTTTTGAGTTGTGACATATCTTGGATCAAGATCAGGTGGTAAACGATCAAGTTCATCAGCACCATATATATCACGTACATCACTGTCAATGATATGTAGCTTATCAACAACAAGAAAGGCTGTAAGGCCTTTCCTCTTCGCTGCATACATAATTGGTGTCAGTGTCTTTCGTCGGTCCACTATTTCCTTCGGAAAATCTTCAGAGATGTGGAAGTTAGATCCTTTCAGTTGTTTACGGCTCCCCCAGACTGACTCCCTGTCTCTGTACCAGTGGAACTTAACAAAGATAGTCCTTGGACGAACTTGGGGCCCAGAGCCGGAACCAGTACTCGGAGGACGACCTAACCTATAGCAACGAGCAATACGAATATTTTCCACATTTTGTAGCTTCAGCTGCTTTTCAAAGAAATCCTTGACCAAACGAATACATTCATCAGAGTCTTCCTTCATTCCTGGAGGTGATTCAGCAATTCCATCTATGAGCAAATTGTCACGACGAGACTGACTTTCAAGTGAAATAAGACGATCATGTAACTGTTTAAATTTGATTTGCAAATCATTGTACCTTTCATCGGTATTGGCAAGAGAACCCTCAAGCCTATCAAACCGCTTTGAGATATCAGTCAGTTTTTTGTTCATGTCATCATGACCATCTGACACATGTTTAACTGACTTCTTCATTTCTGCAACTTCATTTTTTAACAGATTAATAGTCTTATTCAAGCTTGTAACACTGCTTTCAAGTTGGCTGAGTGCTTCAGCCATTTCACCCTTGGTTCTCGGCATTTTCACAAGCAATCAAATAATTATATGAAGAAACAGGTATGATCAAACAGAACAATCAGTGATCAAATGACAATAAGATATGTTTCACAGCTTCATAAGCATTCAGAAAAAGCACACTTTTGAGTAGCACAAACTTTAAACTTGTACAACAAAAAAACCTAAAGAAATTGTACTTCACAGCATTCAAAATGTCACAGCATTCAAAATGTCACACCTTTCTGTGAATGTGCCTTCACACCTTTCACATTGAATCAATTACAAAATCAATATCATATCATGTCAAATGTGCATGTTGAAAGACAGTGAATTATTTAAAAAAGTTTCCACGAAAAACAGTCAAATATCAACAAAGAAACTTATATACAATGAAAAAGACTCTACTTACAGATCTTCTGGCAATGTAAATGAAGACTTAGCACTTATATAACTCACGAAAATTACAGAATTTTGAGGAACAGATGTAACCCTGGCAGCTCACTTGACGCCATCTTGAATCAACCCTGACGCCATCTTGAATCAACCCTAGCTAACAAGGCTCATAAGAAGCTAACAAGTGATCGTTTCAACAGTATAATATGTCATTTAGTGCATGATCACAAATTTATTCACAAATATTCTACACCATGTACACTGACTGAAGCATTGCCAGATATAATATTGTTTAAAGGTTCCACACAAACCTATCCATTGATAATCCAAATGTTGTGTATATCCGCTGGCTGTCAGGGTGAAAATGTCATTAGCAAAGTTTAAACATTTTACAAGAACATAACACTTGTAAAAATAGTATACATACAAGCTGTTTATCAAATGTTTTTACATGCAGCCACATATAATAAAATTTCACCATTGATGTCAAAGAATAATAGTATACACAACTTTTTTCACAAGAACTGTAAAGGTTCAATGCTATCACATTGGATTTTTTTTTAATAAATGCACATAGATTTTAAAGTAGCCTAATGTTCTTGAAAATAAAGGCATACATTTTTAAATTGTCAAGGCCTAAACAGCCTCTATATCATCATTCCAGTAAATGATGATCCTAAATTTATGAAGATCTCGTTTGTTCTAACTTCCGACAAACTCAAAAACATTTTTCAGATGCGAGAAATAAACATTGTACCAACAGCATTCAAATTTACGAATATGTTATTTTGTGTTTTTTTATTTTTAATAAATGAATCCCATCGAAATAATATCTAATGAAACGATTTTCATTACTTCAAGTAAAATTACTGAAGATAATCAAATGCAGTCACTGAAAGAGGTAATCTCTACTAATTCATCAATAGGTTGTGATTATTTTTCTCAAAAGATTGTATTTAAAAAGTGCTTGACGATAGTGCACTTACAATTTCACATATTTTGAGGATTCCTGGGATGGTTCGGAGGTATTCTGGGTGGAACCCGATGGTTCTTGTGCGCGTGGTCGTCTGCGTTTCGTACGTCGTGGGCATGTTTTGGTCCGTCATCTTGACAGCTCCAGTTTACAGCTGCAAACAAAGGAATATATTATTATGACCATATTTAATTTTTTTTTTAAATATTTTTGTATCTCAGTGCCTACTTGTCCTGAGTTCAAGATCCTGGTATACAGCAAAGTAAAGGAGGTAATATTTCGTCATTTTTCAGACGTTCCACATTAAATTTCAATTTTTGAAAATAATTTTATCAAGGATCAAGGTATCGTCAATATTGCAAAGGTAAATAAATAAGATTCCTGTTCATTTTGCAGGAGGTGATTACAGACTTTCCCAAAACCGTCGGACCGACGGACATTTCCGATGGATTTACGAGCGGTCCGACGGTATTACGCACCTTGCCGGACCGCCTGACCGACACACTAATAACCACACAAAAAATCCACTGAAAACCACTCCAATATCGCCCATGCGAGCGAGCGCCAATGCGTGTCAAAATGCAGGGAGCAAGTGGCTTCTTTTTTGTAAAGTTAATTACAGAAGCAGTCTGACAATGATAATTGCAATTCTGGAGTTTCTTCAGCTTTTTTTCACCCTCAGTTCCCCTAATTGCCATTGTAGAATGGTAGGAGAGATGTGTCAAAGACAAAGGCAAGTGTCAAAGCTGATTGCACTTTGCTATAAATGTAGCTAACTCATGCACATTGATTGATATGAATTGATGCCACAATGCAGCACTATATGATGTTTGAATGAACTAAACTATTACTCTTGCTTTATGCACACATGTATATGTGAGTCTGTTGACCAACTTGAATTGCATTTGAGACGTTTGAGTAGGCCCATCTGACACCTGCTCAATTACCTGGCCTGCACTTTGAACTTGAAGTGCAGGGATTAGAATGTGCATGTTTGGTAAGTTAGATACAGACTCCTAGTCATTTTGGAATTTTTTAATATTACATATCAATTAAATTAATTAGCATTTTTAAAAAAGGCAAAAGCCTCGTTTCTCATTTTAAAAATGTCAATGAAATTTCATTCTTTGTGCAACAGCTTTTTTCGGTCCTGGAGAAAGTCTTTCGGTCCTGCTGAAATTGGCAGCTAGCAGGACCGAATGTCCTGTAATATCTGACTGACTTTGGGAAAGTCTGTTACATAATTTATATAATTATAAATAACTAACAAGGCCCTGTTCAAAAGGCTGACCCTTTTCTTGCATGTTTCGCAGAGACAAGGTTGTTGTTTTCCATGTTTATTTATAAACCTGACAAATAAACCAAAATTAGCATGATTATACAGATTTTAATACAGATTTAAGGAATCGACACACCGGACCTTAGGTCACCACAAGACACAGGCTTAGTCTGTCACCAACTGCTCATCTTCTGTCTGTCTGCAGACTTATCTATCGGAAACACACACTACACCAGAGGGCAGCACAATACATGCCAACACTGCCTGGCACACACATATCACTGTATACATGTACACAATATATACTTTGCCACCCACTCTCCAGAAAATTATCATTTTACAGGAAATATTTATCATGCCATGCTTGAGTAACCACTAAATATTTTCTTTGCTTGTCCTAACTCGCTTCGACATTGTTCAATTAACCTTGCAAATAAGCAAAACATATGTGTAATTAACGAATTACATGCAATTCACAGTAATTCACTTATGCAGCAAATGATATTATAGGACACATGCCCATTGCCCATATATCATATTGTATTCACAGCAGAATAGGGCCTAACAATTACAACATCGAATTACTAGAAATTCCCACAAGGCACAAGGTGACAAGGACAATGAAAAAACACCTCCTCTCAAATATTCAATTAAGCAATTGATTTAGCAATGAATATATCAATCAATTTATCAATCATATGGAATTTCTTATAAATTAATGTTATTCAAACTTATGTGAAGTTTTATGCAGCTTAAAACTATCTCATGAATGAATTGCTTGAATTAACTTCTACAATCTGCACAATGTCTTCATAAAAAAATAAATCTCACAACACAGTATCAACAATCCTAAAATATATATCACAAGGGCTAGAAAAATTCATTCATTCATGACGCAGCGATGACTTCATTAATTTTTGTCGCATTAGGATGACTCAAAAGCGCATGGAAGTTGGCTGATTTTTACCTGGCTGACACAGAATCATTTGCATTAAACTGACAGAGAAAAAAGTATTTATTTTGCAATGCTAAGTATTTTTCTAAGGGTAATATCTGTACACTGCTATGGAATAATTGAATGTGGCTTGCCACTCATATTCAATCATGAGTTCCCAATTCAGGTTGGGGGTGCAACAATTTGAATCTCTCAAGCAAAAAAATTAGGAGTCTGTACAGCCAATGTCAACCACTATTTTTGGATATATATTTTACTTGGATATATGGATAACATCAGAAACAAATTGTTGGTTACCTAGTAAGTACAAACCCTGGACCTTCTGTGTTCTACGAGGAAGATAATAAATTTTTATCAGCCAGATGGTTATTAGCTAATAGCTATGCATTGAATTGGAGAAGACAGTAAACAGTTACTATTCATGACAAATAGTCAAATGGACTCATATTGGCAGTCAAGTTAAACCGTTAACACCAGTTTTTAGGAAGACAGATAACTTTGAAAACAAACAGGCAGTGAGTGATGGAAATAACAGAGTACAGCAACTGAGTCTTCGGAATATATTTCTTCGGGCTGTTTTCCTAGCTATTCTAGTATTGTAGGCCATTTTGCTTACTGTTTTGCTGAGTATATTAAGAATGTTGGCAGCTAATATCGGGGTGTAAGTGATATATATACATTCATGATACATTTACTTTGATGTACGTGTGTTGTAGCTTAGAAAGTTTTTATCATGTTTATTTTTGAGGTTTCTTGTTATTTTACCAGAAATGTTGACCAAATGTTCCCACACAGGGACAAGTTCTAATAATTATAATTATTCCAAATTACCCTGATTATGGGGTTATTATGTTATGTGTGATAGTGCAAGGAAATTTCTTAATCAAAAACAAATATTGGAGGATTTACAACTAAAGGGTTTAGCAAAGCACAAAAAAATACAAACAAGGCTTCTTTTTCTACCTCCAGAGCATTAACTAATTAATAAGATCCGAACATGGATGATCAAAAGAGGACCTGCATTCAGCAGCTGTTCAGCAATTCAATAAAATACTTGATAGAATTAGCAATGATAATTGATACTGATGCACACATATTATGAAATGCCATGATCATGATGATGACAGTACTGGGTACAAAATAACTGCACAACAGAAGAATTAATTTGTGAAAATTGAGCCTGAATCTAAAATCTAGTAAACATGGTAAAATTAACAAGAAATATTCTGTGTTTCAACTTGAAGCTCAAATCTGACAATGTTATCAGCTGGCGAATTGACCATAGTCCTACTGTGGTGAAATAATTGATTGAATTTTTAATAGTTACTCACCATTGCTAAAATATGTGTTGAAATGTGAACACCTGGTCAGATGCAAATTATTAATTTATTCTTCACATCTTGTCGGATTTTTATTGAATGTTTGGTTTATTGATTTAGTCCTAATATGTCATGGTATATATTATATGCTGAAGATTGATACATTTTGATGAGTAACGCCTGCCACGATAGATTTTTTTGTCCATTTTTGCTATTGTTTGTAAAATATATATTATTCGAACACAATGTTTAAAGGGTTCTGGCTGCTGCTCTGGGCCTTCACGGTTGATATTGAAGAAATGGTTTCCGAAAGAGAGACTTGAATCCTTAAGACCTTGACATGACCCATCAACATAGGCGTACGGGACGCGCGATTTTTGGGGGGGCGAGCGATATTTGCCCGAATTTTGAGATCTAAATTTAATACCATTTCAAATGAAATAGCCTGGAAATCACTAATTTTAAATAGTTTTTAACTAATCATCTGCCCAAATTTTTTTGCCTTTTTGCCCGAATCTTACTGTTTTCCAAACTTTTGGGGGGGCGACCGCCCCCCCTGCCCCCCCTCCCATACGCCTATGCCCATCAACCCCATGTGAGGGATCTTTTACTTGCCCAGCAATTAAAAATTTTGGATTCACTAATCACTAAGATTACTTTTAAAATAGATCACCCCAGAACTCATGGCCTTTTTCAAAAACAGCTTTACCCTGTTACCTGCTGACTATCTCATGGAAATTTGCACAGATATACGGAGATATGGGGAGGACATGAGAAAATGCACGAGAAAATGGACTACTTCTGTATCCTATAGTCATGAGTCTCATGATAATCATCAGCTGATCATTTTTTCCCTATTTTTCATAATAAAAATTTTCCTAAAAAAATGCCCCATATTTTTTAACACAGGATCGACCCAAAATACACCATTATTTTTCAGTATATACCTATACTATACATGCTATGCTATACATGCTATGCTATACCTACACCAAATAGTACACAACTTCTCAGATATCAATGATACACCCCAACATATCAGGGCAACAATCTCAATGATTTTATCAGGTTGCAAAAAAGCAGACAGCTTGGAACCCCGTCTAGTGCATGATACACTCAAAATATGCTGACTATAATGTGGGAGGTTTAAAAAAATTTTTTATTTATACATGTAATGCGCAAGGCTTTCAGAGACAGTAAAATATCAGGTACAATATGTAATTTGAAAACATTTTTGAGTCAGCTAACTTGCATAAAGAGATTGAGGAATTGTTGGTTTTGGCTTGAAAAAATAATTCTGTCCACGATAGTCCATCAAGCTATCCACATAGGCCTAATATCAATCTAGATCTTTCAGTCTAGCAGTGACCTTGCAAAGGGCCCCAGGCTTGAGTCTCCCTGGATCACTTTCAATTCACCCAAGTGGGTGGGATAATATGGCTTAACATCCTGTATTTTTGTATTATTACTAGTAAATTAGAGGTAATTAGGCTTAATAGGACAGGCAGGGGCCATAGTGAAGAGGCAGGGTGCACCTTTGGCACTGGATGAAACCTCTGTCCAATATGGGTTACCCCGGCCAAAACTCGAACCCGGGTCACTGAGGCTAGAACCTAGAAGTGGAGCATGCAACCACGGAGCCAAGCTCTCTATCTACCTACAGGTATACCTATCTACCTAGCAGTACCTGGTAATACCTGTGGTAATATCTGTGTTCCTAACAATCTTTCTATAAATTTATGAACCTAATTCACCTAAAGGCCCATGGAAAGTACCAACATCTTATCATCTGTCCTTGGCAAGGTAACATCAATTAGTGTGATTAAGAAAGTCAATATTAATCTAGTAATCAGTGGTAATCAGTGTAATCCTTAGCTATCGAACTGATCTCTGATAGCATGATGATAGACACTTCTAGGATGGATGGATGGGTGGAAGATTGGGGCTGTACGTCCTGTATTCATACACTTGGTCGGCTAATTAGGACAGGAGAAGGACACGGCAATTAGGTGAAGGACGATTGAAGCAGCTGTCCACCATAGGCCAATGCGACCCGGAAAGAGCTAGATTCGAACCCTGGACCCAGCAAATTGGCAGCCTAGCATGGTACTACTAGACCAACCCTCCCACCTCAGAAACTTCCAGGAATTTGGGAAATCAAGTAATAGCATATGAATAGTCACCATCATGCCTATCTTATGAAAATCCCTGGCCACTATCATAGATCTGATAATGATCATAAGTACCTAGTAGTTCTGCATACTTTGCCACAATCACAATGACACTCTCTGACACCGACTACCTGAGAGCACCCATGGAGCACCTGATATTGTGGGGGCGTTACCCTATTTCTGGGGTACACTATGCCGCCCCAGCAGAGACTCCAATTTCAAGAGCTGAAAGCCACACTTTGTTTAACCATTTTAACCCCTTGTGCAGGCTGCAGTGCTCAGCTAACTCAGTACTATTAGGAGGCTTGTTTGAGTCAAATACTACAAGATTATAGAGATAAGAGAAAAGATAGTATCAACAAAGATAAGGTTCTAGGAATGCTCATGGATCTATAACTCGCTGTATACAATGAAATTAACCTGAGCTGCTGAGTGAAAAGAGACATGTAGCCTTAAAATTTTGAAAATAAGCAAGAATATTTAACGCTTGTGTTTATGTACACACACAGAGCTGAGTCACCATAACATTCCTTGAAAATGCTGGCAATTATCATGATTATAGTCACTATTTTGGCAAGTGAATATCTGCTACAATTAAAGCATGCAAAACTTTACAGATTCATAATCACTAATTTATAATGCAAAATTCATCATGTTCATGGCTGGAAAAAGCAGGGAATTTGGGCATGTCATTGCCTGGAAATATATAAATCTCACACACTGGAAATTTTTGAAAAAAAAGGTCCAAAATTCCAACTTGGGAAGTAGTAGCTCGATTCGGACCATTCGTAGAAAATTTTGTCGTACCCAATCAAATAGCCTGGAAATTCACAGTTTTTCTCAGTAGCCCTGACACAAATGATATGTGTTTAGTGTATATATCACAATATCTTATTTGACAATGAGAAACTCAGCCTCATTTAAGGAGGACGACACAGCAATGAGGCAAAAGACAGGACCTGGTGATACGACAAGAGCTGGATTCGAACCCAGGACCCAGCCATTGGCAGTCCGGAGCACTACCAACTGAGATAACCCCCCTAACCATGCTAACCCTTTGACCCCCTCCCCCCTCTTATCCAGGTCATTACCCAGGGATGGATGGATGGATGATTGGGGCTTTACATCCTGTATTTATACACTTGGTAGACTAAATAGGACAGGAGGAGGACATGGCAATGAGGCAAAGGATGATTGAAACAGCCGTCCAACATAGGCCCAGGTGACCCGGCAAGAGCTGGATTCAAACCCTGGACCCAGCGACTGGCAGTCCAGCATGCTACCACTCATTACCCAGGGTCCTGGACCACTGTACAATGAGCTATTTCATCAAATTTCATTAAATGTTCAAATTGTTCATGAATACATTTTCCTCACAATTGACAATTGACAGGTTATTCTATCACGCTTCTAGAATTTCACGACACAAACTAATTCCCTGACAAAAACAATGAATACGTGTCTGCTTAAATTATGATCATGACGATGGCCCAGAGCTAAACTGATCTTCAGCGTACCTCATTGATGACTATTCACAATTTCACATTTCCAACTTGGCATTGAGAAGTTGAGCTGAACTGTTTCAACCTGAACAGTAATTTTTCACATAACATCATTTGTAAAGTTTTGAATATGGAGGGATGGATCATTGAGACTTGATGTCCTGTATTTATGCACTTGGTAAGCTTATCAAGACACTATACAGGAAGAGGGCACAGCAATTGGCAGACCAGCACCTTACCACTGAGCTCCCCCCCCCCCCAGTAAATGAAGTTTGAGTAAGGGGAGAAATTTTACCTGTACAATATTGTACCATTTCTAAAATTTCATTGTTCATTGACCAAATTTCGTTGAAATTTGTACATCATTGAAGCATCAAATGTTTTACGATGAAATGACATTTACAGAGAATTAAAACACAGAATATATGTGATCCGACAGTTGTAATGTCCTTTGATCAGTGATTAATTGAAGTGACCTCGTGTAGTTTTATAAATGTTTTTAATTAGCTGATCAGACCTCCACTTGATCTACAAGGCCCCACTTACAAATTTGACGTGATCTATATCACTATGTCACAAAATTACGAGGCTTAAATTGATGATATATCATCATGACAATTGATCTATTTGCCAGTATTTGGATATCATGAATCTAATTAATAGTATTGCACAAAACCAGGAATGATAAAAGATATCTATACATGTATCTGACAATGTCTAATGTCCCACAAGGAACAGTAGTAGCTCATAAATTACAAAATTGTTGTTTATCAGATCACATTAAAACATGATAAAATTAAAATATACAGCATGTAGAATATTATCATATCTGTCCATATGACCAATACACATGATATAACAAACTATATGTAATACATTTTAATAACATGAATAATGAAAATCTCTTTATCATAACTTGATAGACCTATATTATCTACGAATTGTGTCAATTGATCGAAAAATCAATCAATCAATTACATGATTGATCAAATCAATGAAGTAATATTATGGCATAACTTTGTGAGACATATTTGACATTATTTGTCCATGAATTGTGTCAATTTCCAAATCAATATATAAGGATTAATTGATTAATCAATGTATCAATTTATCCTTAGATCAACCAATCAATCAATAAACTATCTGTCAATAGTATGTATATCATTTGAACAACAAAATTGGAATAAATGTAAAACAAGCAATTTTAGCATGTTTACAAGCTGGAAACACTATTGTTATCACTACACTATTTACACTAGATAGTATTTGCCCTGTCATTTAACAAGTCTAACCCCTGACAGGGTAGCTTTTTAACTGGATGATCCATAACCCCCTTGATAAACTGGTATCGGAGGGGGCATTCCTCGAAGGTCAGAGTTGTACACCCCGAATCAGGGGGTAAACAAGGTAAAGGAAGGCACAACAAATAAGACTACGCACATGATGATACAGGACCCCAATCATCATGATCATAACCATAACAGATGCCCCCGCACAGCATAAATAAGATTGCCCTTCAGCGGCCATGAAGCGGTCTCTCTTTGGCGGAGTGGTCTATTAAGAGGAATTGGGCTCTTAAGGGGGAGTGGTCTCTTTAGGGGGAGTGGTCCTTTAAGGGGGAAAGTTCTCTCAAAACCCTCTTAAGGGAGAGTGGTTCCTTAAGGGAGCGGTCTTTTAAGGGGGAGTGGTCTCAGGAGGAGTGGTCTCTTAAGGGGGATTGGTCTCATAAGGGGGAGTGGTCTTAGGGGGAGTGGTCTCTTAAGGGGTAATTGGTCTCTTAAGGGGTGCAGGCTCTTTGGGGGAGAGGTCTCTTAAAGGGGATCAGGCTCTTAGCCTGCTTAGGCGAGTCAGGTCTCTTAAGGGGGAAGAGCCTCTCAACTCAAGGGGGAGTGATCTCTTTAGAGAGAGTGGTCCCTTAAGGGGGCGGTCTCTTTAGGGGGAGTGGTCTTAAAAGGGAGTGGTCTCTTAGGGGATTAGTCTCATAATTTAAGGGGGAGCAGGCTCTTAGGGGGTAAAATACAACTTAGCGCAGGAAGATGGCAATTCATTGAGTTGGCCAAGTATGATCAGATTGGCAAGACTTCCAATGACTATATTGAGAAGCCTCAGAAGGGTGAATTCAACGGCTTCAGCCATGGATTATTTCGATTTGACAATAGTTTGTCATGTGTAGGCCACGGCCACGTACGTTGCTGAATACCTCCTATAACTAATTTTCAATGAATTCATAACATGCATAATATCAGTAAATTATCAATTTTTTTTCTGTATGTAATGTATCATTTTCAAAGTATATATTATGCAGCTTACGAAAATGATCAGAAAAGTGTGTCAATTCGACATGCTTCAACATGGACTACAAGATAACAAATATTCTATGAAATATAAAAAATCAATGTACAGCACTGTGTAGTGTGTATTGTACACCAGAATGTTTTGTTTACATTGGCAATATATGCAATACAACGCAACCCTGCCCCATAGACACACCCATTTCTATTGCCAATAGTATTGTTAGCATAAGTCAACTGTTTTAACCCCTTCTTTTTTTTAAGATTTCAACTGTCTCTCTAAAATGTACGTAGGCATAGGTCATCTTGACATCTTAATATCGTGGACGTAGAGGTAATATGGATTCTCCATACACATGCACAAGTGCAAGGCAGATTTAAGCAAACCAGATTCTAATCATTTCTACTCGGAGAGAAATGGAATTTACCCAGAAAATTAATGCAACGAGAATATTTACAGAGTCTAAATCGTCAACTGATCACCAATGGATGGATGATTGCCATTGATTGGGGTTTTGCATCCTGTATTTATGCTAATTGTCAGAGGAGGAGGACAAACGCAAAGGATGACTGAAACAGTTTTCCAGCATAAGTCCAGGTAATTCAACAAGAGTGGGAATCAAACCCAACACCTGGAGTGATTGGGGGCCTTAACATGCTTAAGTGAGGTACCAACTGAGCTAATGATCTATCTCTCCCCTCTTGAACATGTTGAAACTGTTCACCGAGCCGAGATAAATGGGGAAGCCCTTCTACCTGCTAAAACTTTGCAGATAGTTAGGCAGTGGCTTGTACATTCCCTGAATGACCATTTCTAGGTCACTAACGCACACTATAAACATGATATTTTAACAGAACTTGTGGTCTTGTGGCGCTAGATCCTCAAAGGTTTAATTGTATTCCTGGTCGAGAACAGTCCTGCTGAGCAGTGTAATGCAGAAACATTGAGCAAATAGAAACCTAACATAGAAACCTAACATAGTCAGATTGCATTAACGTTAAACAAACATTCAACAAACACAGACACTCAGCATGAGTCGTGTGACCAGCAGGAAGGCTGATCAAATTCTATTATATGTTGTGCAAGTAAACAGGTAAACAAACGGATAATGCATGTATCTGTGCTGTTAATATGTAATTATCTAATACTAGAAAATCGGACGCAACGCACATCCATATAAAAATAGACTTTGTTAAATTTTCCTGTGGTCATATCGGCCATTTAATTTTTAAAGCATTAATGAATCAATCAATCTATCTATCTATCCCTCAGCAACTTAGAATCAATCAATCAATGGATGGATGGATGGATGGATGGATGGATCTATCCACCTATCTATCAATACATCTATCTATCTGTCTGTCTATCTATCTACCTATCTATCACTCAATCCGTTTATTTATCTATCTATCAATCTATCTATCTATCTATCTATCAGATCTATCTATCCTTCAGTGGCTTAGAAGCCTTAGATTTAGTATTAACTTCCAGACTACCTCTTACTCTATCGACCTACTTCAGCCCAAAGCTAAATAAACTGACAGCTACTAACTATATAAAATATTGATCCATGAGCACATTTATTAATGTGTCATCAACATATTATAATGAAACAGATGATAAATTAAAGTACAATATTCCCAACCGACATAAAGATAATAATACATTATTGAGTTATTACATACAGTAGGGTGCATCAGCCGCCCCATGAAAAATAAAAAATAGAGATAGGCAGCTGTACCTTGTCATGAAGTTGTGTTTTGGTAGCCAGATGATCATACTAAAAAATCAGCCAGATCAAATAATATTTAGGGGTGCCTCCGGAAGCATATTTCCTAAGACATTTTTCAGGAAAAGTTACGTTTGCGAAGAATCGCGGTTTGCGATATCTTAACTAATATAAAAGATAGAAGAAAAATAATGACATTCTTGGATTCTGCTGAAAATTTCCTTCAAAATGAATACCTGGAACCTATACTTTCGTTGAGATAATGTTGATGCCATGGGCAGGATGTGTTTTTATTTTGAATACTTTATTCGACTTTACTGATATACAATTTTTTTTTATTTAAATGACTGCAAGATACTTTGTCTTTAATTGTTCCTTTCTTATTTATTATGTTTGGCACATATGAGTAATAATATACTCAGTATTTCTCTTTGGCTCTCAAAGCTATTTCTATTATTCAAGGATTCAATGATCTTGATCAATGTTTTACGGCTGTATGACAATTAAGAAACAACATTACTGATATGCTATGCATTAAGAAGTCATTATCTGTTTTAACACTGAGAAAACTTGCCTGATATTATAGTGCACAAGAAGATGTGTCAATGTACAATTGTATATAATATTGTAATCAACCATTCATATTGTGCAAATTAATGAAATACAAATATTGTCTGCACATTGTAAATTTTCTGGAAGTACTTTCTGAGGCCACATTAAGCTTCAAGCCAACATTTTTAGAGTAGGCCTATATCAAGGACTATGTTCACCGAGACTGTCAATATACATAATCTGTATATCCTGCACTAGATGGATGGCAAGGTCCAAGGAGGATTTATTTCATAGGTTTAATCTATAGTCACAATTCCATGACAAGAATAGAAGCAATTTAATAAATGTAATATTTATTTAACATTTTCACTCAAACTTTCATGGCGTTTTAAAAAAGTTATCAATTGATTACTTGCAGTCTCATGCAGAAGGGTACAAACCTTTCTACTTAAATTCCATTATATTAGGAATGTGTGAGATCTGCATAAGTGATAAATGTTTTAGATGCCATACAGTGTGACCTTCAAGAAAAGTCTTTGAGAGGAAAAGGTGGATAGTCCTTTCAAAAGTATATTTTCATAAATATAAATTAAATTCATTAAAACCAATCATCCTGCACGTGTTAAGAATTGTCAGGTTTAACATATTTCAGTAAATTAATAATGAAGAAAGAGAATATCATTTAAAATGCAGAAATATAGAAAGAAAGAAAAGTAATACTTACATTCCTCTAACTACCATAACACAAGCTCAAGCCATGGTACGGCTTCCCGGCTTTATTTTTTTTATTCAAAGGACAGCTGATGAACCTTAATCATGTTAATGTACATGGTAAATGGACCCATCTCCTTGTCCACAAAAAGTATTAGGGCTAGTTTTTCATAAGGTTTCAATAAATTGGGACTTATGGTCACTTATCACCACATAGCATGGCAAACCTGTTTTTTTTTCTCTTTTCGTAGTCATAAAACTTTTTGAGATAATCATGAATAATTGAAATTACTTTGAGAGATAAAATTGAATACTCAGTAAATCGCTGCTGATATTTATGAAACATGATTTATATGAAGAGAAAAGCAAAGAATAAGTACCATGCAGTCATATAAACAGAAACTTGTGTATATCAGTGACGTCGTACATAATAATCGAAGTAAAAGCATATCTTGCAGTACATGATCACCATAATGTTGACAGAAACATAGGTTCCAGGTATTCATTTTGAAGGAAATTTTCTGCAGAATCCAAATATGTCATTAGTTTTTTTCTATCTTCTATATAACTCAAGTTATCGCATACCGCGATCTTACGGAAACGTAATTTATCCTGAAAAACTCAAAAGAAAGATGCTCTCGGAGGCACCCCTAAATATCCATCAATCAAGCTGAAATTTCATAATCTTAATTTGTGTGGTAAAACCCAACTATGGACCAAGGTACAGCTGGATCAGTTGATGTTGGGGCAACTGATGCACCCTAACATACAGTAACCAAGGGTATCTATTATGTAATTCCATTCATTCACGATCTAATAGCATAATTTTATACATTTCACATGGGATATTGGTTACTACTATATACATGATATAGGCCTATAGCATATTTAACATATCTTTTAATTGTCTGAATTTGCTGAATTTTGCCATAGGCCATTTTAATGACTTGACTTTTGGCTGAACTTCAAAATTAAAAGTTCACAGAAGGTCACATTAAAGTCAAGAGGACAGACTACTGACTAGGTTACTCAAGAGCACTGGGCACTGAGTGGGTCATTCAGATTTATAATGGATTTACATGATATCATTGAGACATTGACATGTGCATGTGCTCAATATTAGCCATGGTCCATGGATATCTAGCCCTACCCATTTCTGGGAAGCTTGTAAACAGCATGAAATGTCCATGACTTGTGAATGATCATTACGTTACACATGTGTCTCCTTACACATTGTATTGAATGATATATATAAAATTTCATGTATGATGATAAGGCCACACGTAATTGATTCTTAGCTTCGCAGACCCGCCGACACAATAGATTTCCTGCCAATGGAAAAAAAAAATCGAAAAAAGAAAATTTTTTTTTTTACATTATAAAATTTTTTTTTTTCACCTTTTTTTTTGTCTTACCGACTGACCCTAGAAAAAGTGCCTTGAGAGGATCCGAGAAGCTAAAGATCAATTATGTGTGGCCTTAGCCGTAGTCCATGGATATCTAGCCCTACCAATTTCTGGGAAGCTTGTAAACAGCATGAAATGTCCATGACTTATGAATGATCATAACGTTACATATGTGTCTCCTTACACATTGTATTGAATGATAGGCCTATATAAAATTTTATGTAGGCCTATGATGATAAAATTACCACATGAAGTCATTTTTTAATTCATTAATTTCATTAAGAAAGATACATGTATACAAAGAAGCCTACAATTGAAGGTGGGAATCCAATTTCACGGGCAGAAATAATTTGGTAGTTCGCCAATCTGGGCAAGCTAAAATCACGAAAATTCTGTCATTTTAAATCTTATCATTTAATCGTTGATTTACTCAGAAAAGTCAGTGACTCAGTGTGCATGTATACATACGAACGATCGATAATAAATACAGGACATATATCCATATCACCCAACCATTCAGAAAATTCAGGAAGAGCCCCTCCTAAATCTGTGAGCAGCACACTCAAAGACTCAGAAGTGAGGTCTTTTTTATTTTCATGCTCGTGCTTAGCAATGCTTAGTGCTTAGATGGTAAAACCTGTTTTTCATAGCAGAAAAAAAATGTGCACTTGTGTTACTGTAGCACGTGCAGTGCAGCTTCTATTTATAAATGAAATTATTTTTGTCATACTGTTCTGCCATGGATGGGAAAAGTGGACAATTTGGGATTTTGGTTTTAAAAGTCATTACCAGGAAATTTCTCAATCTCAACATGCTCGACAATTTGGCAGATTGTACAAAATTTTCAAAAACAGCTTGTGATTTTTGTGACATCAGTCTTCGGAGAAATGTTGTTTTGAATCATTGGCAATTTTAACTTCTTTATTTTTCAGCCGCCCTGCTATCGGATTTTGCCATGTCCACACAGTTCAGAACCTCTTCCCTGACTTCATGAGTCAAAGTATGACAATGATAAGATCAAATGAAACTTAATTTTCATATTGCTAAATAAAGCAGTTGGTCACAAAGACGCATACTTAAAGCACCTCAGTAAATATGGCATGATTTCCAATGAACGCCATAGAGACTCTTGCAATAAAGACATCATTAACATGATTATAAAGCAGGTTACTTAGGTGATTCATAATTACAAGCTTGACTCATGTAGTTATAGGCATGGCCTACATTACAAATTTTTAATTCAACTACTCAGTGTTAACTCAACAATATATTGATTGACAAAGCCTGGCACTAAATATGCAGTATATCACATGAATGCCTCGATAATATATACATAGCTGGACAGACCAAATATTATTCTATGTGTATAATATATTATATATCAGTGCTTAAATTGTTGTATAGTATTCGTTTGCCAAATTCATCACATATATATTTTTGTTAGTCGTGATATAATAAACTGAAATTTCATGTCAGACAGAAAATAAACATCTCTCTTTGAAATTTGAAAGTGTGCTTCTAAATATAGCACTTGGTCACAGGTCACATGCAATTTTGATGTTTGTACACATTGCATAGTCATAACGCATGTACATCATAAACAAGTCATGTCTAATCTGCTAATGGAATAATTACAAATGTTACACAAGGTAACAGGGCCAATTCCAGCATTAAATTAGCAATGTTTAGAAAATCATTCAACAATTTAGCAGCAAAAACAAAATTAATAGGTTTTTTTTTTTGGGTTTGGTAACAAACGAAAGAAAAGTTGCCATCCAAACCAGCTACAAATAGCCCAAGAAAAGAAATAGCATAGGCCTATGATACCTCACTCAGGTGCCAGCAATTTTGCTAAATATTCAGGGAAACTCAGACCAGTACAGTCTGTACGTACAGAACACTTCGAATAGTAAAGTAATTTTTATTTTACAAGGATTCAAACAGCAACAATAAACAGAAGCACCTCAAAGCCTGTCATACCGTGACAACCTCTTCATAACCACCTAAAGGACCTTGAACTTTTTTTTTGCACTTTCTCTCTATAATCATTACTACCCCTATTAGGGTGTTTCAGGTGCCCCCAATATTTTCCGATCTGGCTTGACCTTGGTCTGGTATTGCAGTTTATATAGTAAAAGTCACATGTAAAATTTTAGCCCATTCTATAAATACCTACCTTTACCAGAATTCACTTGAAGTTTATAATGTAATTCCCCATTGGCGAACATGCAAATTCTCATGATATTTCAAAAACCAATGAAGAAATCAATATTTTTTTCTCAATCCACAGTTCCTGAGTAAGTTTTGGGAGGGAAATACAAATCTGTTGTTATTTTTTATATAACCCCATTTACCAAGCTACCAGAAGACGTCAAATTTGTGAAAATCTGCATAAAATGGCAGAATTTTTGGAAATTCATAACTTCCTAGCTCATTAGGAAGACCTGCTATAAAATAGTTGATGCCAGATTTGAATTGCCCTCCCAAAACTTACTCAGAAACTATGGATTGAGGAAAAAATATCTATTCCTTCATTGATTTCTGCAATATCTTCACGATTTGCAAGTTCGCCAATGGGGAATTACATTATAAACTTCAAGTGAATTCTGGTAAAGTTAAGTATTTATAGAATGGGCCAAAATTTTACATGTGACTTCTGCTATATAAACTGCAATACCAGACCAAGGTCAAGCAGGATCGGAAAATATTGGGGGCACCTGAAACACCCTAACCCCTATTGTTGCCTTGAATCCATACCGTAGCTGGTCCATACTTTTTACACACTTTGCATTTTTGAGAACTTTTTAAAATAGAAGGAGCTGGGGAGTCTAAAAACAAAATAACTAAAATAACCTTAATTAAATATCAAATAACTCCAATTATTGTGTTCATATTCTCTTTCTATCGTTCCCAATGAACAAATTAATGGGAATCTAAATTAGACCCCGAAGCCGCCGCCACCAGCCGCCAGTTGCGCCATTAAGGCCTTCTGCTGAAGCCAGCTGTTAATTTCTCCAGCCAAATTCCAGCCAGCCGTTTGCATTGCAGCTCAGCCAGTTGATAATTTGAGTGAAATGGCAGCAGTGAAGTTAATTACAGAAGCAGCCTAATCAGCTAATTGTGCTAATTGCAATCCTAGAGGTTCTAGGCTTTGTCTCTCTCAAAGTTTTCTTGATAGCAATTCAGATGCAACACTTAGGCAGCCCTAGATATTGGCTAAGCCAATTGCAATTTGCAGTGTTACTTTGATGCCATAGACCCAATGCTCATTTTAGGCCTGCACTTTGTTAGATTCAATTAATCAACCAATTCAATTGTGCTGATAATTTGATAATACACAGCACTGTGACAGCAGCATTGGCTTTGTCACATCTCTTCAAGAGTCTTGATCATGTTGTCATCAGTCTGGGGATGACACTCTTGGCTGCATGGATACACTACTTGAGCCAGGAATGGTGAAAAAGGAAATAGAACAATTACTGCAAACTTTGCACTATTTAGAATGTCAATTGATATTGGAAAGGAAATAAATAAAAATTGGTTTACTCAATTGTCATACTATATAGGCTACAGTCCAAGCTATATAATGTAGCCTCTTGATTATGGGGTTTTGTATTATGTTATTAAATTTTTTTAAGTTTGCATTTCAATTTTTTTTAATGCCTGTTTGGCCCGACCTCAAACTCTGTCCACACATAGCAAGCCACCTGACTACTTTATATGAAGTATGCATGATCAAATTATATCCTTAGTTCCGTAAAAGTTTTCTGGTCCTGGTGAAAAGTTTCTGAAAGCAATTTTCAGTTAGTCTGAAAATATCAATTTTGGTTTAGTCCCAGGTTAGAAAGTTGATACAATATATATAAGGTCCAGGCAGAGAATGAAGCTGCCTAACTTTTATAATTTTTTTGTCCATTCTGTGGTCATGAAACACTTCAGAAACAGTGTTTATACGTGTAAGCCGTTTTCAGCCATTTATTAATAAACGACTCAGCCAGTTATTTAGAGATTGGCTGAGCCGGCTAGCCAGCCATTGAAACCTCCAGCCAGTCATTTAGAGGAAAATTAACGGCTTCGGGGTCTAATCTAAATGCCGTATATTAAAATTTCAATTTATGTAAATCTCTGGTCCATAGCAATGCCCCCAGGCGCTGAGCTCTGCCCCCCCCCCGCCCCCCCGAGATAATAACCACAGAATTTTAAAGTCTTTTTTTACTTCATCTTTAAAAGTCAGAACTCTAGTCTCAGGTTTATATAACTAGCATGCCAGGGTTGCAAGACTCAGAAATGCTGCATAACCTGGCCTGGTGAGCCTACATGGTGCTATAAATAACTTCTTCTGACAGACCAACAACCTGACAGCTGTCAAATTGAGACCATCAAAACAAATATGTAGCAGAGGCCCAAAATAGGTGAGGAATGCATTACAAACACTGTGGAACAACCTTTCTGACCCATGCTACCTTAAAGTATCTGCTGCAGGTATTTTGCACCTCCGGCAAAAAAGTGGCACTGGCTCCAGTTATTAGAGTGAGTTCATGCATTCAACAGATTCAAGAAAGTTGGACAGAACTTTTGCACACTTTCAACAGTGCCATAATTTAAATCCAGTACATTTTAACTTTTGCAAACACCTCAGAAAGGTGCTCTATAATGTGTACAACAAGTTGGCATAGTCAAACTCACCTTCAGAGGTCTGTAAATTGTAGATAACTAGATATTTCCAGAGAGCCAACTTGGTAGGTACACTCCTCCCTTGATTGTTGACTTCTGAGACGCGTCACGCATGCACAACTTTGGCTGCCTTGTGCTGCCCTCTTGTGTGTTTGGGGGACAAAAATTACCTGGCAGCAAACCCTCAGCAATCAACCAGATTCAACCACAAAACCAACATTCTCAATTTCTCTGAGAATTTGAGAACTGGAGCTGGTAAATTTATGAATTGAAGACAATTTTGTTGCCAAAATTTTAGTGGCGTAATAGGGGGATCCCGGGCGGGGGACTGGGGGGAGGGGATCTGGGGGGCACCCCAGCTGACAATGCACGTGAAGTTCACGTGATAAACATTGGGGAAACTGGTGAACATGACATAACTGAGAGTTATCACGTGTTTGTGTTCACGTGAGAAAAACTCCCACGTTTTCACGGGATAACCACGTGATGAATGTCACCAGATTAACGCTTGACCATCTTCATGACATAACTGCAGTTATCACGTGTTTTTCTTCACGTGAAAAAACTCCCCAGCATTTTCACAGGATAACCACGTGATGAACTTCACCAGATTTTCACTTGACTATCTTCATGACATAACTAAGAGTTATCACATGTTTTTCTTCACGTGGTTAACTGGTGAAGATTGCCCCCGAGAAATATAGATGGAGCCACATGTACTAGAAACACAGCTGTTTACCGAGTTCCGCACTAAGTTTACTTTAACTGAGTTTAAACTAATTAAACAAATGATTATGATTTATAAATCTGAATTAATGTACAGTGTATGGCGGAATGAAACTTATTAGCTCAAAAAGGAGCACATATTGGATATTATAACAAAAGACTAGCTATCCGAAATGTGAATCATGTACGACTGCAATCTTTGATTCTGGTAACCCATTAAGAACACTGAAAAGAGACTCACTGCATCACACTGGTTGTGACAAATTTTCAGCAAGTTCTTGTGGCTTTACTTCAGCTCCACAGCTATTGAAAGCTCAAGATATTGCTTGAAACAGTCCAAGTTGACTGGCTTGATGAAGAGCCAAGTTAACCAGTTGGAGATTTTGCCTCTTCTCAAATAATTTTAAATGGTGAAGATTGCCCCCCAGAAAGTCACGTGGTTGACTGGTGAAGATATTTACCAGAAAATCATGTGGTTAACTAGTGAAGATTGCCCCCCAGAAAATCATGTGGTTAACTGTTGAAGATTGCCCCCAAGAAAATCACGTGGTTAACTGGTGAAGATATTCACCAGAAAATCACGAGGTTAACTGGTGACAAAATCACGTGGTTAGCATTTGCAATAACCTATCAGTTTTCCACGTGATAACTGAGGGGCAATTTCACGTGATATTTACGGTGATAACTCTCAGTTAACCACCAGTTTTTGTCAGCTGGGACACGATTCTCGGGAGGGCCACCGAATATACCTATTGAAAATTTTTGCCAAGGTTGAACAAAGTTCAAGTGGGGAGGCACCTCGGAAGGGGGGCACAGCAGGTCCAATGTGGGGGCAAGTGCCTCCTGTGTGAGTCCTGTCCTAGCTGTGCACCTCCACTGCAAAATCCCCAGCCTCTATTTTAAGAGGCTGGCATAAATCGAAATACTCTGTCTTATTCAAGACAGCCGTCTTTGTCGGACTAAGGCTTGATAATGGCATATCTATTTTTGATTAAAATAAAATTTTCTCTTTTGCATAAAAAATGTTTGATTTTTTTTGATTTTTGATTTATTTTCAACTTTCAACATCGTTAACATACATGTTGGCTTCATGATTCAGGAACATCTACAGGCCTATACATTTTGAGACTTATGAACTAAAATTTGTGACTCTAAAAAATCTAACACCATGCACTAGTAAAGGGTGCAAGGGGGGGGGGCAGATATATGCCATTTGATCTTGAAAAATCATTACTAGACCCCATTGCAAAAGCAGTAATTAAAAAGTTGTCACATGAATTGTAAAAATTGCCTTTTTTTTTTTTTAATACTGCCACCCATAGCTGTCACCCTCATTTCCAGGGTTATCAATTTGAAGTATGTATTTCTTCAGAGCTATATAAAAATCATTTTCATTCACTCTCACAAAAAAATTGGATTGCTCCATTTTTTACTGAAGTTGACATGCCTGCTTGAGAAGTCAAGTTTGCAAATACAAATCATTTTAGAGGTGGATCTAAGATTTTCCAAAAACAGAAGGGGGTCACTTGGGGTGCCAGCATAGCCTAGGTATAGGTACAGGCAGTAGTATATCCATTTTGAATTTATGTATTAATTCGTAACTTTGCTCACAGGCAATCATTGACAATCAATGCTTGATTGGTTATTGATTGCTTGATTTATCAAGCAATTAATAACAAATTAGTCCAACTAGGTGGCAGCACAAATTTTCATCATAGGTCTAGGATGCCCCCTGTTGAGTTAATTTTCACAGATAATTTTTGGCCAGCACAGGGAAGTAATTGCCTAAACTTATTTCTCAGTATTTAGTTGAAAAGTTGAGGTTGACAGTCGGTGTTAGCTGGTTGGAACACTTAACAAAGGTATGTGGATAATATTGATGCAGGAATACACTTTCTTTGTAGTTTAAGAACAGAGCAAAGTGTTTTTAACACACCTGTAATTTGCAAACTTGTGAAATGCAGGTGTCTGTAAAGTGGGTCAGCTCAGCTGACTGGCATGGCTGAAGAGAGTGCATTGCATTTCACAATCTCAGGTTTGATCCTTGGACTTTAAAATAAGTAAGTTTTTTGTCTCCAGGTATGTCTAGGGTTCACTTACTGAAGGCAAAAAAGCATTAAAGCTGACAAATTAACTAATTAGCACTAATTGGTAGCTATTAGTGCTCCTAAACTCTTTGTAATGTTTAGTCCTGTCTTTGATCTTTAAGATCAATATTGTAATGATCCTTTTTAAGTGACAATCTGACCCACATTGACTGTCATTGTTGTAGGTGTCAAAATGCTTTGTAAAAATTTTTAGGAGGGTTAAATATAATTGGGTTTGGTTTGGCCTTGGGTGGCAGAATAAATTTTCAAAACTAAATTTATCATCCGCCAACAATAAGCAGCCAACTGGTCAGGCGCTGAAATACATGTAATTGTACTTATATATTCATTAACATTATTTTGATAACTGAGTCCCAGCTTTTGTTTAAAATTAGTTCAAGATCGCATGAGCGATTGGACAAATACGGAGTAGAAGTAGTGTGTAACTTTTGATCAGCTATCAGCCTTATCAGGGTTGGGTCGAACAATAAATAACACTTGAATAGGATAACAAACACACTGGTAAATAAATGAAACAGGTTTTTTTATTTGACATTGTTTTATGATTCCTATTTTTTCATGCATAAATTAAATATTTTGATATATTCTAATTTCAGTAGCTAATTTGGTGCCTTATGGTCAGTTAAAATTTTAAAAGGTCTAAAATAATTACAAATTTTAAGATGTATCATTTTTCAGCACCTTAGAATGTTAACAATATGAGCGCCCAAAATCAATCTATTTTATAGTCAGTTTTTTCTCATCAAAATTCAATTCAAAATTTAAATTCATCTATTTTGTGGTCTATAGCTAATTTATTTTAAAGAAAATTTTGAGCTTAGTATGATAATCTAGAGTTCTTTTATTCACCAATGGTATGGAATTTTGTATGTTGATACAAGGAAGCAATTCTGTTAAACCGCATCTATATAGATAATAATAAGGAAACCATGTTGGACATTGTTTAAGTGTGTGTACAACAATAGATGTATGCGATAAGCGGGTGATATTAAACTTAAACACTTGAGTTGTTGACTCGGTATCAAGCACTATTGCAATGCAAGATATTTAATATTTTTTTGCTGATTCTTTCTGAACGCTTTCCTATAAATAAAAAAAAATTGGGAATACTGTTGTTATTAATTTATTTTCCCAGATGGCCAAATTTGATATTTTCAGTGCTTTTTCTGGGACAAAAATGCAAATATGGCTCCACAAAGGCCAATTTTGATTGAAATGCATGCATGTGTGGCTAATTTGCTGCAAAATGTGTTATTTTCATTAGCCGTATGAGAATATAGACTTGAATTAATATATACATCATATTTAACTTTTTTCTTGTTTCATTTCATTGAATTAATTGATGTAAAAGTTGTGTCACTAGTTTATGTTAATTTTTTTGTCCCCTCCTTTACCAGGCATAGCTCGGCTCGCTATTGTTCAGTTGTTTTTAATGAGCAATTTCCACTCAATGTCGTAAGATGCACATGCGCCAAACTGCCACAGCTTTGCAGATTTTCATTAAACAGGTATTCAATAAGTTAAGGCATAATTTTCATTGGAACATTTTTTGGTCCCACTGAAATGTCCACTCCGTTACCTCCAATTCCGAGCTTACCAGTGATACCTTTTCAAAGAAATTTTATGTATATATTGCTGAGGGTACAGGATTCAATAGAATGCAATCAAAACTTTTTATCTCCCAAATAGAATGCACTATTAAGAGAAAACCAAACCGTTCCTGTCCACTCCGTTACCATTCCTGTCCACTCCGTTACCACAAAAAATAGATATTTAATTAAAAATACGCTTGATCTGAGATGAAGTGCTTCTGAAAATAAGACTTACATTTTTTTTTTCTATTTTTAAATTGCTCAAAATGCAGGTTTTTTTGCATCAAAAGTCCCCTCGGTTACCACATTTTCCAGGGCATTTTGTCCCGAAATTTGAGAATGGCCCGGATGCATCAGCCATGCAATGCTGATGTGGCTAATGGCTGGGAAAAGCAATCTTTCAAATTGTCAATATTTACAAGTTGTTTCTGGAAGTTCCAAAAAAAAATTTAAATAATTTGATAATTTTTCTAATACTTTTTTTCCCCCAATTTGCAGAAATACCTGATTGGCCCTGGAAGCTTGAACATGAGATATGTGAGCAGTGGACCGTGAAATAGAGGGGCAAGATGTCTCTTGACTTCAACGACATCGTGAAGCAGGGGGAAGTGAAATTGAAAAGCCGGAAAGTTGGGGTAATTAGGAAATTTTGTTATTGTTCTAATTTTACCCAAATTTTAGTTTTTCCAACATCATGTGTGCATTTATTTAGTAACAAAAATGTTAACAATATTTGTGTTGGGGTCTGTTTGCCATTAAAATTGGAAACAGGAATCAGTTGATTTATAAAAGAGTCAAAAGAGTCAAACTACCTGGAGTGAATTCGGGAAAATCTGCTGATGACTCCCAACTCCAAAGAATCGTGCCTATTCCAAAATTTCTATAAAACGGATAAGGACCGAAAAAGATGTCAGACTGCATGGTTTCTAAAAGGGCCTGGGCATTCTAAAGTGTCAACAAACTCAACATGGTTAAGATTTGATGATGCAGGAGGACTGGAGGAGTCCAGTCAGTGGAGAGTGATTGAGGAGTCAAAAGTGGAATTGCTGAATACTTAATCGGCTAGAAAGTCGTGTCAGTTTCATCTTAGTTTCTAGCGAGATGAATCGTTGACTCAACTCCAAATTCCCTCCTTCTGAAAACATGGCAAAGTACTGTTTTGTTCTCAAGCTTACTAGTCCAGCATACCCCTGAAGCAAGCTGTGTTGGACAGTAGATTTAATCATCCTTATCTCACTGCTGTGTCCTCTTGCATGTCCTAATCTAAACTAGCATGTATCCCTGGCCCATTTGGGCCATTATGCGAATATTACAGGACATGAATATCCATTCAGCTATCAGGAAAATACAATGATTGACAAATACATGCTGTATAAATTTGATTAGAAAAATCCAATTAAATTCAGAATAAAACAAAACAACAGAACATGTATGTTTTTTCAGTGCTTCTGAACGGACTCATACTATGATATTAATTTTGGTAAATAGGATTTAATATTTGAGTATGATGCATTTGCAGTTGATCAAGTTTATCGAACAACGCATCCTGTTGAGTATAACAGAGGTCACCTCATCTGCTATTAATAATTATTGCTTTTTATTATAATATATGACTAGAATAACACCCGTGAAGGCATGAAAGGAGAGGCCTGAGAGGGACAAATATTTAAAGCAAAAATAACACTTCAGTTTCTTTGACTGTAATTATACACACCAACCCTGGCTAAGGACCTTGTAGGCAATATATATAGGCAAGTTGCATGCACGTTTTGAAAACTGAGCAATTAGTAGTTTGGAGGGGTAAATTGAGGGGTCCATGAATTAATAGTATAGGCCTATAAAATAATAATAGCAAAGTAAGTTACCCGTAGAATGAATGGAAAGAACATGTAGATAGATAGATACATGAATTATTTTGTTTAGGATAAAAATGTATTGCATAGATGAATAAGTTGCAGATTACACATAGATGCAGATTGGAATAGAAGATAACAGAGCAGAAGAAAAGGGACAACTGGTAGAGAGCTTGCAGCTGCTGCCCTCTTGTGTATTGTACTTGAATCAGCTTAATAGTAATTATCATTAATTAGGACATTCAGAGGAATGCAATGACATTGAAAAGGGGAGAGTTTTGCCGTAGACGGTCAAGGAAGGTTGAGTGTAAATGAGAAGATCAGGCGTTGAGTATAACTTGAGATAAATCCCGTACGTTATCATTTTAATATAAGAGATGTCAGAACTGCCATTGTTTGACAAGACTTCACACTATTTTTAATGAATTAAAAAATTACTAAACGTTTCTTAATCAATGCTTTTAAAAGAACTCGTCCACCATTTAGTTTGTAAACTTATCAGAAAACACTTTTAATTGGGTGCCACAGTATATACTGTAAATGGCCCAATGGCAGTTAATTAGTATTGGTTGTAGGGCCTACTAAATGTATACTTCATACGAAATGACATTGGCATCCATGATTTGTCCAGGGTTCAATCCCTGGTGACATGGACAAATAAGGCACAAACCTCTAATCAATGTTAATACCTTATTGATTGAATTTTCTCAATCATGCTCAGGACTGTAGTAATCCTGATGCTTATATAATGGCATGTATACAAAATGAGAGTGGACTATGCAGTATATCACCTATAGTTTTATGGGACATAGTGGACATATTGAGAGCTTGCGACGCAATGACTGAATTAAGCTCTGTTTTACATTTTAGACTTACAAGGGAATATATAGGCCCTATGTCAATTTTTTAGCCCTCTTTTACGCATAACTTGCATGATTAGAAATGTGATACAGTGTATAATAATTTTTTTTCCTAGGTCTGGCAGAAAAGATGGATAATCTTCCGCAAGAAATCGAGCGGAGGTCCTCGGAGATTGGAGAAGTACCCAGATGTGAAATTTGCTGAGATTGGCCAACAGGCGAAGACGATAAGTCTGGAAAAAGTACGAGCAATTACCAAAACTGCAAGTGATGGCAAGAGATGTATGATAGAAATCCAGCCGGAGGAGGGCCCCCAGAGGTTGTTGATGTTTGCTGATGGTAAGTGAATTTAATTGATTAGATGGAGTTGTACTTCCATTTTTATTCTGTTATTAATGATTTGAAGTAGGCTATATACGTTAAATAACAAATAGTTAAAAGTAGCATGAAATTATTACTTTCCGGAAGGAAAACTTCCCTAGGCAAAGCCATCGTGTAGACTTACATTGCTGTCTCGTGTTGTTGTATCACATTGTGCCATCACATTTTGCGGTCATGTGACCAATAAGGCCAGACATAATTGATCTTTAGCTTTCAGATCTTCTCAAGGCACTTTTTCTAGGGTAGGTCGGTAGGAAGGAAAAAAAAGATGAACTCTCAATTTTTTGTAATGTCAATTTGATAAAAATTGTGGGTATGCTCAATTTTTTTTCCGTAGGCAGAAAATTTGATGGGTCGGTCGGTCGGAGAAGCTAAAAGTTAAAAAAGTCGGACCTAAATGGCACATGCTGCTGTTTCCTGGAGACTGGACTATGCGCTCTAAAGAGTGCATCTACCTTGTTAGGGATTGAGATACGTCTTAAGTTTCAAAAGAATCTTTTTTAAATTTCAGAGGCTGAAGCATCTGCTTGGGAGGAGGCGTTGCGCTACGAGTGCCTGGATACGCCAGCATTGCATGGGACAAATGGGGAACATTTGCCAGACACTATTAATGGAGGTAACTGATGCACTTATTATTCTCCAAGATCTATATTTCTGCACTACCGTAGAAAAGTTTAGTTTAAAAAAAGCACATTGGCAATTGAGAATGTTTTTCAAAACTTTCGGAGGTACTGATTGAGGCATCAATTTAAATGTTCAGCCTGGTTGGGTGAGAAATCGTGAATGGGACCATAAATTGTACAATTATGATTCTAACACTTGTGTACAGATCTATTCAAGAGCTTTAAAATGATGGGTGTTACGTCTCCGAGAACCAAGTAGTTTTTTTACCGAGGCCTCCGAAGGAGGTCCTCGAGTCTTGCGATCGCCATCAGGCCAAGCCTATGGTTTTAAGGCCAAGCTAAGACGGGTGGCTGAAGACTCCACCTTTGCCATTCGGTTACTCCAGTTACCTGCCACTTTCCACTTGTTAACTTCGTCCATGACCATCATAATGCCTAAACTCCAGAAAGCCGTAGTTACAGAGCTGTATTCTGCTCACAATTGTTTATTTCTGACTGTCAGAAATTTGCCATGTTATTGCTACCAAGAATCTCATGTACACTGTCAAAAATGACTGGAATTATTTTCTCAAAACTATCTTTGACTTCTAAATATCTTGCATTACTTCTTCTACGTGCTTCACAATAGTGATGTCAGTGTCAATAAAATCTTCACACCTGTCAGAATCTGAAGAATCTGTTAAATTATCCATTTCACCAGACATCCTGCGTGTTGCCCTTACTCTGAGCTCCATGCACTGACTGACTTGCATCATACATCTCTTTTTTAGAATTTATTGTAGGAGGGCCCAATATCCAGCTACTAACAAAATTACCAGCTGAGTGATCTGCAAGTACTAAATAGCTTAAACATGCTCCTGCAGGCCTATCAGTCAACATGTATCCAGTATATGTAATCTCAAGACAGACTGTATAAGCTGTCAGTTCAGAAAGACTACAGAAATGTGGATCTCCACTTTAGGCAATGTGAACTGTCACAGTAAACAAGAACAAGTAAGTTTTTACAGCAAATCCTTGACAGTGGACCGTGCTTATCTGCCATGTGTCATGATAGCTTTAAAACACAAATGGAGTGTGGAATGTCAGACCCTAAGGAAAAACATATGTTCTTGTTAGTTTTTATCAGTTTTTTTCTAAACAAGAAATTGGTTTGTCACTTTTTATGAGCAAATCCTGTTAATGCATGACTTGTCAACACTGAGATAAGAGGGTGCATGGTGCAGTGTGTTTTGTTGAAGTCCCCATTGTTTAAAACAAGTCAAGAAAAAGAATTATCGCAGACAATAGAAAAGAGCTGTGCATTATTATTGTTTGCAAAACAGTTTAAACAGTTTAAATGGGAAGTATTCAGCCTCCTTTGATATACTGAGCACTAGCACATTTTATAATGGTTTCAGGGTCAATCGCCCAAATTAAAGTGCATTCTGGGACTTTTGGTGATGTCTTTACTTTATGTGTATTGCACTCCCAGCCATGCCATGATACTGGAGTTGTCTGTCGCCTGGTTGACTGGTAATCCATCCCTCTCAGTAGGCCATATAATAGTGCCTATAACAACCATCGCGGTTCACGTGCTTGCACGGTATTTTTTGTTCTCTTCAGCTGCTCGTCACTTGCGTCACCCAATACTCAAATGAATATAGAGCCGAGGGTTAATGTGCGCTGCACGGTATTTTTGCAAATTGCAATTTAACATTTGAAATGGAGAGAAATACTGTATGCTGATTGGCTGTGATTCTGTGGTATAAAATATGCGTATGCGGCGATGGATAGATTCTCGGGTAGATTCTCTTGGTGACATTATGTTTCTATAATTATATTTTCAATATGCAGAAAGTCTTATACGACCTGCTGGGAAAAATCCCCTAGAATGTGACAAAGGAGTAAGTGCTACGTACGTAACACAAAAATTGGACTTCCGAAAAGGGTCCCAATTTTGTGTTACATTATTTTGTAATGGTCCCTTGCTATCATAGATATGTCTTTAACCAAACCTTATTGTCTCTCTTTCAGAAATGTTCTACGTGAACCTCATTCCTTCGATGGCCCTGGCATTAAGCGGAGAATGTCTCCTCCAGGTCACGTCTGACAATCTCATCCTCTGCGACATCAGTGCCCCTTCCCAGGAGCTCATCTCTTGGCCCCTCAACTGCCTGAGGAGGTACGGAGGAGACCAGAACCAGTTCATGTTTGAGTCCGGAAGGTATGTGTGAAATTTCAATACAATCACTTCAGCAAAGCCTTCAGTGAATAAGTCAGTCGCACTCCCAAGCCTGGCCAATGAACAGGCTTTCACACATGGTATGCCAATTACGACGATTTCGCCATGAGGTTTATGGTTCTAGATAGGTCTAATCAAGAGCTTTAAAATGATAGGTGTTACGTTTCTGTGGACCTAATAGTTTTCCCGTAAATTGCTTTTGAACATTGGTAGTGGAGAGAAATCCTGCATGCTGATTGGCTAAGATGCTCTGACACAAAATCTTATGATAATGAACGGCGATGGAGTGATTCGTCTAGTGTAGATTCTCTGGGTGAATACAGTGTGATTGCAAAATAATGATTTTGGCTTAATTAAGTTAGATAGGACCTAGTAAACTGCCTCAATTTGACTTCATAATGCACAGTCCTGCTTTGGAATCAGTGGACTGCGAAACTGTCAAATTGTCTGAGAAAAATGCAAAATATCCTCTAAATTTAACTTGTTAATCAAGTTCATTTCCTGCTCAATGTTCGTGGGGAGGAGGGTTGGTGTGGTGGTAGCGTAATTGGCTGCCAATCTCCAGGTAAGGGTTTGAAAACAGCTCTTGATGGGTCCCCTGGCCTATGTTGGACAGCTGTTTCAACCATCCTTGCCTGATTCCCGTGTCCTCCTCCTGTCCTAATTAGCCTATACCAAGTAGCTCCTAGTGGCACTAGGAGGCTAGTGCATATATCTAAACAGGCCTACAGAACAAAGCTCCAATCATCAATCCATCCTTATAATTTTCAGACACTGCAAGACAGGAGAAGGTTTGTTCATCTTCAGTACGGTCCAAGGGGAGATGATCTACCAGAAGGTTCATTCTGCCACCACTGCTATTTGTGAAGCTCATCGCTTGTTGCAGAGACGTGAGAAAGATGTATGTGTAGCGCCTTATTATATATATAAATATTTTCTAAATATGCTCCTAATACTGTTCATTTATTTTTAGATCCTGGTATATTATCAATTTGATATAATTTAGTAGTTCTCTGAAAGACAAATGCATGTCTTTTGAAAGTAATTTGATAAACCGATAAAGCTTAAAGTTGGAAACTCTCTTTAACAATGCTTATTTGTAAGCCTGCACTTCTTGAAATCATCTGCATTTCTTTCTTAATGAACTTGTTTCTCAAATACAGTTACTGTAGATTTAAATAAAAAAATTTTAAACACATTTTCCAGGGTCCAGCATCACCCACAGAGAGCCCGCTGCGGAACGGAAAAAAGGCAGTTGGACACAGCGTTTCATGTCCCATTCCCTCAGGTGATTTGCCTAATTTATTTTTGAAAACTACATATACATGTCCATTTTTTTTACTAAATGTGAATTCACTGAATACGAAAATGTGTCCAGATATCGCACAACTTCGGGAGATCTCATTTATTTGAGCTTTCATTT
The DNA here is from genome assembly GCA_026936325.1 of Platynereis dumerilii. NCBI lineage: Eukaryota > Metazoa > Annelida > Polychaeta > Phyllodocida > Nereididae > Platynereis > Platynereis dumerilii. Next base: position 82,432,656 of record JAPTHN010000003.1, read on the forward strand.
AAAGGATTGGACCAATTTCTGCCCTTACATCGGACTAACGTGTAGCATAATTTTCAGAAGAGCGAAATAAAATTGGAAAAATAGAGCTTGGAAAATGTGCAAAAAAGTTCTTATTGCGTTCCCGATCATACATGTAATTGGAGAACAAAATTTAATGACCTTTATCCTAATATAAATATAGGCAGGAACTTAATCATCATGCATCCGCGTCAGACCACACAAAATGTATACATGGTTGACCCTGTTATGAAGTGCAAATTTTCTGCGTTATGTACTAATGAATTTTTCCTCATGCAAACAGTGCTTCTCTCACTGTTTTCCTGCTTTAAATCAACCACTAAAGGACAACGTTTTATCACCATAACCGTACATGACCCGAATGGTTGGTTCCAGTTGGTTTTCAGTATATTATTATATTAAGGAAGTGTAAGATTAGTGCACCAATGTCATTATGTAATTGATCAATTAATTAATTACATAATAATGTCAATATTTTAATGCATCCTTCGCCTCATTGCAGTGTCCTCCTCTTGTCCTAATTAGCTACCAAGTGCATAAATACAGGACGTAAAGCCCAAATCATCCATCCATCAATATTTTAATTTGGATGATTACAAAATCTGTGTTCACTCTAACTTGATTTTTTGTCACAAATATTCTCTAAACATCATTTGTGTCTAGGTTGAAACCACTGAGAATAAAATGATATGCGCAATTGTGCATGTCAATTGTCATATTTATGGATATTTATAAATTTATACAAAGTTTAACAGCTCTTCATAAAAGAATTGTCAAACTTGTTGTCATTACTATTAGATTGCTTGAGATAAGATATTTTAATGGCATTAATATGACTCAGTAAGGAATTTGTGAAAGTTTTGGTAGGCAAAGGGTCACTCCCCTCGCATTGTGAAAAATCGAAACAGAAGCACTTAAAAGTTGTCTGGGGGCCAATGTGAAATCATGTTAACAAGAAGTATATTGGATGGATGGTATCCACTCGATACAAAGTATAGATTGGCAATTTCGTAAAATTTATTAATAGTTTCGGTAAGGCTATTTTTTTCCTCAGTTTTTTTTGGTGGGGACTGCATGGGGAAATATTGTAGTGATTTTGAGAGCAGAACATACAGAGCTACCATTTAAATTGTAATAAAAGTACTGAAAGATAAATACATTTTAATCCTTTATTTTGGTAAGACCAAAAAGCAGTGCAATCCCGCTGGATCTTTGCAATACGTAGTGTTATACATACTGTGTACATACGGCCATTCCTGACTGTGGCCATTCCCGAGTTCCTCAGATTTTCCAAGCTATTCTTAATTCTTGACCCATAAATCTTGAATTAGTTAATTAGTTCAATATTTTTCTTACATTTCCATTTTGCAGACGTCCCTCCTATCCCCCCTCCACGTCCTCGTCCCTCCCTGACCGAAATGCCGACGAGCAACGGCAACATTCCAGCGTCACGCACGTCTTCTCTGCCCATAGGCGCTATGTCATCGTTGGGGGCAACCTCGGCTGATTTTTTTAACAACAACAGCGGTGCGCAAGCTGAAGGTGGTAGGTTTTTCATGAAGTTAATTCTCAGATTTGCCTAAATATTACTGGAGTGATTCAAAATTTGCTTTCCATGCATAGCAGAATAAACATAGTAAAGAATACAACTTCCTGAATTCAAGAATAAATTTGCGTTAAAATCATATAATTATGTATGCACTGTATTCTGCCCCCAGGAAATAGATGGGCGATAAATTGACCAAAATTGGTGATGGTTATTGCTGATATCCAGATATATTTCTGGTGCTATTCAAAGTATACGACCATTGTCGGTAACTGTGAAAAGCAATATTTTCTGAAATGACCTGTCCAAGAGCAGAATTCTGGCCTTATCAGACACAAGAAATATTGCAATGTGTTGCAAGGCCAAAATTTACCTATTAACTTTTCATTGTGTTCTGTAAATATTCCAGATTGGAACTGTATTAAGAGCTGGCCGTTTCTTTGAGTCAGAGTATTAAAAAAGTAATTTTTACGTGTCAAATTTCAGGTAGCGACCCAGATTATGCGGAGAAATACCTGGATGCTAACTTCTGCCGTTTCCTAGCAACCAGAAAGGACGACATGGAACCAGCGCCCTCTCAACGGTTGCTGAATAGCCCCAGTGGACGCCATTGATGTTGGTCAAGATTTCTGTTATCGCATCCGTGAAATTCAAGTTGATTTTAATGTTTGTTGTTGGTTATATATATTCAGATTTTACAAAAATTTGTAAAACCTTATGACATCAGTATGTTATGTCTTGACATATACTTCTAAGAACGCTATTAAAGGTGAGAGGGGAAGGTTCTCGCTATGAAACAGAAGGTATGTGTAGGCCTAACTAGCGTGATGTTTTGAAGATTACAATTGGTTTTTCAGACCAAACTTATGATTTAAATGAGACAGTCTCAGATTTCAGTGTTTTACCAAAAATAAATGTTTTGAATAACTTTGGTTTATTTTATTGTGGTGAGAAAATTTGTTTGTTGGGTCCCTGACTCCCTGTAAAAAAACATTTTGTTGGAAGAAAAGTTCTTTCTTACCATCTAATTGAGGTGATCTTGTTACCTATTTGATAGATAGGCCTTTACATATTAGTTTATGATGAAATATTGCACCCTCCATGTTGAAATAGGTGCAGCATTGATCTCTGTATATTCTTCTCTTCAACTATAATCTTCGATTGAAGAATCCAACGACTAATATATGAAGTGTTTGTCTGCAGAATTTAGCAAATTACCATTTGCTATTACACATTTCTCTTCGGAAATATTAAAAAAATATATATGTAGATATGTGACCTGTTCCACCAAAATGAGTTATATGTGGGCCTCCTAGTTGTGAAAATGGCATTATTCTCTGGAATTTTGTTTAAAATGATGGTGAACTCATGTTTTTGAAACCTTAATTATATCCAAAGATATTGCATCTCGAACATTCTAAGGTCTATGAAGATCGAGAATGACATTGACACCCTGTTTAAAGAAGTTAAGATCACTTTTTAATAATTTTTTTAAAAATATTTAGAGAAAACTGATTTTGCAAAAACATCAAAATGTGATGTTTAAAGTTATTTTGCTCACTTGTGGGGAAATGCAGATTGCCCCACTCTCAACTCACAGTGGCGGATACAGGGGGGGGCCTAGGGGGCCCGGGCCCCCTGGCCCCCCCTAGACCTCCAAGATTAATAGTAGCATTTTGAAGAAAAATTGCGATAACATGGGACTGCGAATGCCAAGACACGTCTGGGCTCCCCCTAGACTATAATATCTGGATCCGCCACTGACTCATTTTGGTTACACAGGTCAAATTTTGAGAAATTCCTTCTTTATTCATTTAACGCAGTAGATAGAACTTCCACATTCCACAGGTCTACTTTTACTACATCAACGATGTATGAAGTACAATGTATAACAAAATCTATTTTTTGATAAGTATATATATTTACATTTGTGATATTAACTTCGATACTTGCTGCTGATATTTTTATATATTTATATACATTGTTAGTACCTTGAAAGATGATTTTATGATATTGTCATTCTCGTGTCATTAGAGACACACTGCGAGCTAGCATAGTGCTGTACGCTATCTCGCATTTATGCTGATATTATGAGAATGTTTAACCAATGTAAATTGTTATAACTTGTGTTGCTTTGCTTTATAACTTGCAAATTGTACTTAAATTATGATACACTTGAATATGCAGCTATGGTGCTTTTGTGAAATTAATTACTTTGTTATTAGATGGTATCTGTTGCAAAATGTGTCTAAATTTGACATTGGTCAATGGTCATATTGTTGTGCAATAATGATTTAGTGATAGTTACATGTATTCTGTCTGCATATATATGTTTTAAACTGTATGAGATATTGAAATTCTCAATCTTTGTTACTGGCTTAACCTTGAAACTTGTTGTGAAAATCTTGATTGTTTTATAATGTTTGTTGAAGTAGCTGGGCCACATAAATCAGTCAAACCTACTGTTAACTGCTTTGAATAGAATAGAACAAATAAAATTCAATAGAATAAAATATAACAGCATAGAGCAGCTCGAATTCTGCGGCATCAGCCAGCTGTGCAGCGCCCTGTTTGATGATATAATATTATTATTTCAATGATATAGCAAGTTATTACCAATTGGTAAATCATTACCTTGTTTTCAGATTGTCCGTATATTTCTAAAATATACTATCTATTTTACTAAAATTGATTCAAAATTTTTATAGTGGCATATTTAATCGTGCTGGCATGATTTCTGCACTATCATCACGATTAATTAAAATGATCTTAATTATACATTCAATTTTACTCTCTGACTTCAGTTAATGAGTGATTTCCAAATACTGAATTTCCTCGAGTACAAGCCTGGGAAATTATTGTTTTTCAAGACCTAATTGCCCCGGCGTTAATTTGAGCAAAGTGTCTATATGAGACCAGCGTATAAGATAGCAATCAATAAACATCTGAGCATGTAAGGGTAGGCTGTGCTACGCACGCAAATGAACCTTTGCATGGAAACACATGTGCAGCATGCAAGACATTAAATTGGGGCGGTATATAGTAGCTGACCCGGCGCATATTTGAGCCAGGCTTTTATTATTTTAGTATAGGTCCCTTCCCCAGCCTCTAAACAAGACAGGATCCTATTTGAGACAAGGCTTCTATTTGAGGTAATACGGTAGTGGGAATAAATATTGATGGTGACTAACAATCGTTTCCATTTTGCATGTTTACTAAAGAAGTCCATAAAGTAATATTATACTTGAGCCTTTGCCCATGCCTAGCCTACTCCGTGAATATCGAATAAATGCCTAATGCAGATCTATGTAAGACCTTGAGAGTAGCTCCATGCTTCACATGAATAAAATATTTATACAAATATAACTTTATGAATACAATGCACAATTTAGAAGGTAGGCCAACATGTGTTTATCATTATGAAGCCTATCCAATAAATCCACCAAAGAATATCTGCTGCAATGTCAGTCCCAAAAAATATTTTTGATATCTGAAATATTTACTAAAAATGTGCTATATATATTGGATTATATAAAGAAAAGGAAGAATGAACTCAATTTTGTCGTTGCTTGTTTATGACAAACTGCTCTTGGTCTTATGGAGTGTGAGCTTCACTAGTCTCCTGCTCTTGTTCTAATGGAGTGTGCACTTCACTGGTCTCCTGCTCTTGATCTCATTGAGTGTGGGCTTCACTGGTCTCCTGCACTTGATCTCATGGAGAATGAGCTTCACTGGTCTCCTGCTCTTGATCTCATGGAGTGTGGGCTTCACTGGTCTCTGCTCTTGATCTCATGGAGTGTGGGCTTCACTGGTCTTCTGCTTTTGATCTCATTGAGTGTGAGCTTCACCTGTCTCCTGCTCTTGATCTCATGAAAGTATAAGCTTCACATGTCTCCGGCTCTTGATCTCATACAGTGTGAGCTTCACCTGTCTCCTGCTCTTGATCTCATGGAGTGTGCGCTTCAATGGTCTCTGCTCTTGATCTCATGGAGTATGAGCTTCTACAGTCGCCTGCACTTGATCTCATGGAGAATGAGCTTCACTGGTCTCCTGCTGTTGATTTCATGGCGTGTGTGCTTCACTGGTCTCCTGCTTTCGATATCATGGAGTGTAAGCTACACTGGTCTCCAGCTTTTGATCTCCTTGAGAGTGAGCTTCACTGATCTCCTTCTGTTGATTTCATGGCGTGTGTGCTTCACTGGTCTCCTGCTTGCGATATCGTGGAGTGTGCGCTTCACCTGTCTCCTGCTCTTGATCTTGTGGAGAATGATCTTCACTGGTCTCCTGCTTTTGATATCATGGAGTGTTAGCTTCACCGGTCTCCTGTTCTTGATCTCCTAAAATTAGAGCTTCACTGGTCTTCTGCTCTTGATCTCATGGAGAATGATCTTCACTGGTCTGCTGCTTTTGATATCATGGAGAGTGAGCTTCACTGGTCTCCTCCTTTTGATCTCATGGAGAGTGAGCTTCACTGGTCTCCTGCTCTTGATCTCATGAAATGTGAGCTTCTCTAGTATGCTCTTTGTCTCGTGAAATGTGAGCTTCACTGATCCCCTCCCCTTGATCTCATGGGTGTTTGAACTTCACTGGTTTCCTGCTTAATTTTGATGTCATAGAATTTGAGCTTCACTGGTCTCCTGCTCTTGATCTTATGGGTGTATGAGCTTCACTGGTGTACTGCTATTGATCTCATGAAATGTGAACTTCACTGGTCTCCTGTCAAGATCTCATGGAGTGTGCACTTCATTGCTCTCCTGCTCTTTATTTCGTGGTTGTATGAGTTTCACTACTACTCTCCTGCTCTTAATCTCATGAAGTGTTAGCTTCTCCAGTATCCTGCTCTTGATCCTATGAAATGTGAGCTTCACTGGTCTCCAGCTCTTGAACTCATGGAGTGTGAGCTTCATTGGTCTCCTGGTCTTGATCTCATGGGTGTGAATTTCACACTACTGGAAATTAAAACTATGTAGGAGGAGGTAAGTGAGTCTCTCAATCGTGGAGATTAAGAGCAGGTAATAATTCAATTTCACAGAGAGATACAGAGCAACAGATACCCGAGTCTCACACACTAAGATCGAGATTAAGATCAAGAGTTGGAGATAAGTGAGTCTCACACTCCAGGAGATTAAGAGCAGGAGATGAGCGAGTCTCACCCTACAGAAGATCAAGAGCAGGAGATAAGCAAGTCTCATACTCCAGGAGATTAAGAGCATAAGATAAGCAAGTCTCATACTCCAGGAGATTAAGAGCATGAGATAAGCGAGTCTCATACTCCAGGAGATCAAGAGCTGGAGATATGCAAGTCTCAGGAGATTAAGAGCATAAGATAAGCGAGTCTAATACTCCAGGAGATTAAGAGCATGAGATAAGCGAGTCTCATACTCCAGGAGATCAAGAGCTGGAGATAAGCAAGTCTCATACTCGCATAAGATAAGCAATTCTCATACTCTAGGAGATCAAGAGCTGGAGATAAGCGAGTCTCACACCCCAGGAGGTTAAGACAGGAGATGAGCGAGTCTCACCATTACAAGAGATCAAGAGTTGGAGATAAATTGAGCAAGTCTCACACTCCAGGAGATTTTAAAAGAGGATGAGATAAGCAAGTCTGACGCATCCTCAAGAATAATTTAAAGCAGGAGATAAGCGAGACTCAACGCTCCTGGAGATTAACAGCCAGTGTCTATTTTAATTTTCTTTTTTTTTTAATGAATGGGCCCATCCAAAAGGACCCAAATGATCAAGATTCCAATATTTTTTGGCAGGGTTTAAATTATTTTTTTCTGTGACTGTTGTTACCAGCATGAAGAGACAGACGAGTGTTCCGCAATTTTGGGGTGATCCGCGTTTTAAGGCAAGACCGATTTTGCGGTCCGCAATTTGCGGATAAATCTGGTTCCAATATGGCGGCCAATGGTCAATCTGGATGTGGCAGTGGCCTGTCAAAATCGAAATAAAGAGTGTTCATGAAGAAATAACAGTTATATTGAGGGGAGAGTAGAAGAAAAACATGGCGACGCGAAGTTTGACGGAGGTGTTTATCCTGATGAGGAACAATGCCATCCAGAATCGCCATTTGTTTTCCGACCAAGTGAGTAAACCCCTGATGACAGCCTCTGGTTCTGCAGCTAACACCCCTGAGGTGGTGAGTTTTCTCTCTCTCACTGCCACTCAATTGCATTTTGGCTGTTTGTCTTTTGCTTTCTGTTGTGCCCTGTGTTCTCATTTACTTTATTTTGTTGCTGGTTCGAGTTGGATAGAGCTGGTGCAGGAGGAGATAGATGCTGTTTAACAAATTGAGAGTTGGACTGAGTCTGAGTGTCTGAAAGTTGACACTTATCACTGCATATACTGCCAGCACTGGAGAATAACTGATTGAAATTACTGGACTGTTCAGTTAATTGTGTGACAGTGGCAGTAACAAGTGGCCAGAGGTGGTGGAACGCTTCGAAAAGTAGGGGGCCTCGGGGCACCTTGTCTACGGTATTTTAAGGCGGAATAGGAGCACTTTATTCACGTTTGGGCCCAAAAGTAGGGGTGCACCCAGTGCTCCCCACAGCTCCGCCGCCTCTGGAGGTGACTCTTCGATCATCACGGTCATACGCTTTCACTAAGTACTGTTTGGGTTTGTTTGCTTTAAAAATGTTTGTTTCATTTGTTCTCGTTATTGCCATAATATTGGTTACTCTAAAAATTTACTATGTAATAAATAGTATGTATTCAGTTACTCACGCCTGATTATTTGTGGCATCATGTTTAAACGTGTAGCTTATTTTATTGTTTATGGAAACCTCGTTTGAATTCCATGCATGCGCAGTAAAAAAAATATCCAACTTGTATGTTTAGTCCTAGATGTTATAGATTAAACAGAAATTCAGTGTGCAGTAATTTAGATAGTGTGTGGGATGTTTCGGAATTGTATACTTTTTATTTTGCATTAAAAATAAAATTTAAATTTGCAATCTGAATCAGTTTTGTTCCACTTTCATACTCTCCTGAAGTTGTGAATTTGTGATACATGTCTGGAATTTACATTTTCTTTACAATTGATTTGCAGATGGCTGATGACAGGACAGCACTTGTTGGCTCGAGGGATGCAGAACTGGGAATAATGGGTCGCACAAGTCTGTTGCCGCCTGAGTGGTAAATATTAAAAGTATAAGATTCACTAAAGGACAGACAATGACGCATCTAACTTTGTAATAATGTTTTATAGTGACTTGCCAAAAGAGATGATCAATTAAATTATTAAGTTAATCAACAGGCTGCCTAAATCTGTTTATCAGACTATGGTAAAAAATATCTTGCCTGGAAATTAAAATTCTATTTATTCAACAACTAGCAGCTAATATCGCTAGTCTTCAGGAATAAAGATTCTTTTGTACTTGTAATATTTGTAGGCCTACAATAAACAAAATTATTATAATTGTAAAATCACCATTTTTGTTTTCAGGATAGATCGTGTCGAAGAAGTTCAGTATGAAATTAGTCGAATCAAACAGAAGAGTAAGTTTCTTTATCTGAACAAAGAATAATGGAGACTTACATTTATTTTTACCAACTTTCTTCAGGAGAGCTGATTATGCTATTGTTTAGCATTGCTTATGAATTGTACCCGATATCAAATAAACTTTAATTGTGACTTAAAACTCCCATAATAATTGAAGATGAGAAACTCTAGACTAGTGGTCTCTACAAAGATTTTACCCATAATTGTGTAACGCTAGAGAAAAGAAAATTTGCAGCCATTTGTATCAAAGATGCCTGAAATATCCTCTTTTTATATGACCCGTATGACGGCGTATGTTTTCTTGATGATGATAATGTCATTTTGGGCCGGAGGCCCAAGGCCAATTTGGGCGATAAGCCCCTGTGGCCTCATATGTTTTCTTCTCATGGGATGAGCATCTTGCTTCTACAATGACAAATCATCACTTGTGTCACTTGCAGGCATCACTGCAAATTTGGGATTTATATTTGATGATTTCTTTTTCAGTGAAGGAACTGGCCGTACTTTATGACAAACACAGTAATCGTCCTACACTTGACGACAGTGTGGATGAGGAACATGCTTTAGAAATACAGACACAAGAAATTACACAAGTAAGAGCATTTACAGGGCTCACTTTGATGATAATAAGGGATGATACTTAGGGGTGACAATTAGATATTCAGGGGGGGATGGGGGGAGCTTTGGAGTTTTTAGCGGCGTCAGCCAGCTCTTACACTAAGCATTTTGGCTAATCTTGTTAGCACTCTGGTGATCGTCCTGTCTCACCAATCTCATTCAAACTTAAAATACAGTCTCAATGCAATTTTTCCTTGAGCCCAGTCGATTTTGGTGTTCCACAGTTACGAAAAAAAAATTTATTACGAAACTAAATAAGACTGAAATTCAAGGGTCAAGGGTCAGCCGAATCTGTTTTGCTTCGTGCATTTCCGTGAGGGGGGGGGGCGTGGCTTGTGAGCAATGATTGATATGATCAACCACAAAACTGTGAAGTCAACTCCAAATGTGTATCTAAAAGTGTGAATTGACTCATAGATTGCACTTTAAAAAGCAAAGAGCAATTCAGTGGCAGGTCCTCCAAATGACTCAGACCTCTGATACCAATTAGCAAGCTCTCGGGTGTGAAGGTAAATTACGCTTGAAATTTGAAGAGCAATTAATAATTAATTTGGAATGACTTATTGTATCTACACATCAAGCATTGCAAGACTCTCAGGACCTTATTAATGTTTTAATAAACATCAATTCAATAATATGAATATAATAGTCAATTAACCTCAATTTACACGAAATTGTCTATTCCAAGTGTATGAATTCAATTATATCTAAAATGCACACTGTATAAATTCTTGCTGCAGCATTAAATTATCCAGAGCTTGGGTCTTTCAAATAATATATTTAACAAATTCTCAGAAAACATTTATTTATTATTATTATTTAATAGAGACTTCAAGAAAATTGTTGACTTTACAGTTGATCACATTTTTATGCACATCTCGGTTGGCTTATTATTAAATGGCAATAATTTTTATGAATTTTGCACATTTCACAATTGCCATCCAATGCTGATGACCAGACATGAATCTTTGACGCCGCTTAAAGTGCTTGCATGTTATTTTTCTTAATGAAATAGGGCCTAATTTATTTTATGGTAACCACAGGCACTTCAATGTTGCATTGTTGAACTTACAGATCTATAAGTACTAGTTGTTAGCTTAACCGTGCAACATTGAAGCTCCTGTGATGGTAACGGCGTCAGTAATTATTTATTTCAAGCTCATCTAAAGTAATTATCTGCTTCTAAATCAAACCAGAAAATTTTAAGAAATACCCCCTCCAAAACTGCCCAGAAATAGGCCTATGCATTGTTATAGCTCATTACAATTTATTGTTTCTAAAATGTATCTTTTGGGACGAGGTGGTTTTGTCTTCTTGGGCATTTACATATTAATATGGCCTTATAAATGTGATATTGATTATTCACTCTGACTTTTATTTTTCAGATGTTTATGAGATGCCAAAGACTAGTCCATGAAATTCAAGGCGCCAGTCGTCTCAGTAGTCTCCAAGAACAAAAACTTACAAATAACGTGTCTTCATCTCTTGCGAGAACAGTGAAGGAGTTATCTTTGAATTTCAGAAAAACCCAATCTTCGTACTTAAGGAGTAAGTGTCTCTATTATAATTTATGTAGTGTCTGTTGTTATTTAGAACATTGAACATTGAAATTGTTGTGAAGAAACAAGGTGTTCATTTTTTAAGCCGAAGCTATTACATAGCTTCTGGCTTATTACAATCCTGTGTTTCCATGCCAGCAGGCAGTTTCTGGTCTGACAACCTATCACCAATGATTTCTCTGTTAATCTGACAAATGAACCTACCAAACTCCTACTGTACCTTTATTTACCAGTACACACGAGACAGGGTTGTATTCGGACCGTGTTGAGTGCCTAAATTTGCTAATACAGGCCATTTTCACAGAGTGCTGGCCATGAGTGACTTTCTCCGTCCACCATTCCTCAACTTTTGATGACACTTGGCTAATTTTGTTGCCATGACATCACAATCACCCATGACGTCACCATCAAGTGTCAGAGATTCCAGGAGGTGGCAGCACTGGTAGGCAAGTGCTGTAGTTCAGTACCTTCACACTAGGGCTCCAGGCAGATAAAACTGAATTGACCTGACAATCAATGATCAATGACAATCAATTAGACCTGTCTATGGCAATCAATGTCAATAGTCAATGGAAATCAGTGCACAGTGTATTGTCACATATTGTGTAGATTTGATTGCCATTGAACACTGATCAGAAGTCAAAGCTATGTTGATCTAAGTTACTTATATCCTCTTCCATTGGAGGTAATGAACTTAAATTTGATAACTACTTAGATAAATCTATACATCTATACATTAGTAAATGTATTACTTTTCAGTGGATAGTGATACTCGTAACATCTTATTTTACACACCATATTATTCAAATTTTAAGCAATGTTTATTTCTGTAGCTGAGGCTTTACATGCTTTGCATGGTATTTTTAAAATTTTTTGTGTAATGAAGTCAAATGTTGCTAACGATGAAATTACTCATGAAATCGTTCTTTGCCAAGAGCCTATGAATTTCCAGTTATGCTATTGCATTATTTAGCTATTTGGTCCATTTCTCTTTAATAGTAACCTTTCAAAATTTGTTCAGCAGCTGCATCCCCAAATTCTGCTATTGAGTCGTATTATAATGGTAACATACCTAAAAGGTATTCAAGACATAGATTCTGCATAATATCATGAACTATTGCAGTAACAGATCTAGAGGTTCTCTTGGGTCTTAGGATTTTAATGTAAAACTTTTGTAGAGATTCGCATTAAATTTAGCACATTTTGATTTGTGAATCACAAATTAAACATTTTCTGCATCTCCCTGTGTTAGGCCTATGCTTCGATCGATATCACTCTCATAAAGTGTTCTTAATTCAGAATTAAAAACGAGAGAGGAGAGGGCGCAACAATATTTTGACCACAACCTCCAGGGGTCCGAGCAACCTGATGATGAGCTTGATGAGTTATTTGACAGAGTGAGTTTTTGCTTCAAATTGCTTGTTAACTACCCTTACGATAGATTATACTTGCTTACGACCAGACATATATGATTTTTAATGCAGGTGCGCATGCGCAACTGCATTATACCAGTCACTTACCATATAATGGGTTTTGTGGATTGGAACATGCACCCCGATATTGCTATCAAATAGTGAATTTTCGTGTTTGAAAATCAGATTTTCCGTTAGTGGAGAACCCCTAGTTTTGTGCGCAGAAGCATTTTGGATTATGCATGGGTTATTTTTATAAAGAAATTCATATTTGTGACAATATGGGGTAAAATGATGCATTTCTGCCGATCAAAAAAGTTATATGTAATTTTTTCTAATCCCCAAATCTAAGAATCAAGAAAAACTTATGTTGAATATATATATATCAGGCAATCTATATACTAATTTTCGCTTTAAAATATCCAGTGGTTATTGCTCTAGGCCTGTTGACAGATTGTTTCTGTAGAAAAATGGGTTTTGTGGATTGGGACGAACTTCATGATCTTGCCATCTAAATAGCATTTTCTTATTGGAAAGTCACATTTTCACATATGGAGAACATCTACAGTGGTGTTTAGGAGCATTTTGGATTATAAATAGGGTATTAAGAGACAGATGTTCTCATTTATAGCCAAAATTACAAAAGTGTTCTTATGATGGTCCGGAAAAAGTAAGATTTCTTTTTTCCTGTTTTCCTTATGTGTAATAAATAAAAAAAATACATTTCAGTCGTACTTCACACATTCTATATACCTGTTTTTGCTTACAAACATGTTCAGTGCTCCATATCTGGTTACAGATTGTTTTCATAGATGAGTTTGTGGATTGGACGGAGCACCTTGATCTTGCCATTTGAATGTCATTTTCAGATTTTCACTGATGGAGAACATCTGCAATGGCATGTATGAGCATTATGGGATGTTTATAGGGTATTAAGCGACAGGATTTTCTCATTTATTGATATTAACAAAATGATGCCCTTCTGACAGCTGCAAATAAGACCAGGAACAGTTGTTTTTTACCAAGGCCTGAAGTTTCAGAATTCATATGCATATGAAAATCCAAGTTTTGAAAATATTGTGTCAAACGCAACCCTACAGTAGAAAATTCCACCTGCATTATGCAACCCGCGGGTTCTTGTTAGCTTCTCAGATTGACCTGCCTGTGGAAAAAAAAGAAGAGTTTACCAACATTTTTATTTAATTGACTTGATAAAAAATTGAGAATCAGATTTCAAATTCTTTTTTTTTCCGTCCTACCTTCTGACCCTGGCAAAAGGGCCTCGAGAAGATCTGAGAAGCTAAAGATCAATTATGTCTGGCCTAAGTATATATTTTAATACTTAGTATTTTGAACTATAATTGGTTAATTCAAAATTTTGGAAATTCTTACAAATTGAAATCTTATTGTTTGTCATTTTAAGACGTTCGTGCATGTGGTAGGTACTTGATTAGTTTGTCTTAAATATCAACATTTTAGGTGTTTTGGCTGTTTCAAAATGACTTCCTATTCTATCCAATTGATTTTGTATGTTTGGTTAAATTTTCTTCTTTTTGGCCCAATTTGGGATTTTGAACTTCTATTGGTTTGAATTACAGCATTGGCTGTAAATTTTAATATTTCTGGAAATTTTGGAAATTTTCCCATTAAACTTGTAAAATGTTATTGCTCGATATCATGAAAGCTTGTTAGTATTGATTTTGTTTACATTACTGGCTGTCTTTTTTGTACCTTCTTTTTGTGGTAACTGACAATGATACTTAATATGTTTGTAGAATACTTTTTTGGCTGGGTTAAAAATTTGTGTGTGTAAATATTGTACATAAATAAGGATAATCTATAGCTCTTTCTCTTCTAATTATCTCTGCTAGGAGGCAGAGGTTTTGTTAGTCCTGGCTGTCCACTGTCCTGTCCACCGTCCACTGAACAGGGGACTAGTGCAAAAAATCACCACTAGGGGAGATGATATTTAATTAGCTCTGCTAGACATGGGGACTTACCCCCGCGGACATGGGGACTTACCCCCGCGGACATGGGGACTTACCCCTGCGGACATGGGGACTTACCCCCGCGGACATGGGGACTTAACCCCTCGGACATGGGGACTTAACCCCTCGGACATGGGGACTTAACCCCTCGGACATGGGGACTTAACCCCTCGGACATGGGGACTTACCCCCTCGGACATGGGGACTTACCCCCGCGGACATGGGGACTTACCCCCGCGGACATGGGGACTTACCCCCGCGGACATGGGGACTTACCCCCTCGGACATGGGGACTTACCCCCTCGGACATGGGGACTTACCCCCTCGGACATGGGGACTTACCCCCGCGGACATGGGGACTTACCCCCTCGGACATGGGGACTTACCCCCGCGGACATGGGGACTTACCCCCGCGGACATGGGGACTTACCCCCGCGGACATTGGGACTTAACCCCTCGGACATGGGGACTTAATCCCTCGGACATGGGGACTTAACCCCTCGGACATGGGGACTTACCCCCGCGGACATGGGGACTTACCCCCGCGGAAATGGGGACTTACCCCCGCGGACATGGGGACTTACCCCCGCGGAAATGGGGACTTACCCCCGCGGAAATGGGGACTTACCCCCGCGGACATGGGGACTTATCCCCGCGGACATGGGGACTTACCCCCGCGGACATGGGGACTTACCCCCGCGGACATGGGGACTTAACCCCGCAGACATGGGGACTTAACCCCCACACGGGGACTTAACCCCTCGGACATGGGGACTTACCCCCTCGGACATGGGGACTTACCCCCGCGGACATGGGGACTTAGCCCCTCGGACATGGGGACTTAGCCCCTCGGACATGGGGACTTACCCCCGCGGACATGGGGACTTAACCCCTCGGACATGGGGACTTAACCCCTCGGACATGGGGACTTAACCCCTCGGACATGGGGACTTAACCCCTCGGACATGGGGACTTACCCCCTCGGACATGGGGACTTACCCCCTCGGACATGGGGACTTACCCCCGCGGACATGGGGACTTACCCCCTCGGACATGGGGACTTACCCCCTCGGACATGGGGACTTACCCCCTCGGACATGGGGACTTACCCCCTCGGACATGGGGACTTACCCCCTCGGACATGGGGACTTACCCCCTCGGACATGGGGACTTACCCCCTCGGACATGGGGACTTACCCCCTCGGACATGGGGACTTACCCCCTCGGACATGGGGACTTACCCCCTCGGACATGGGGACTTACCCCCTCGGACATGGGGACTTACCCCCTCGGACATGGGGACTTACCCCCTCGGACATGGGGACTTACCCCCTCGGACATGGGGACTTAACCCCTCGGACATGGGGACTTAACCCCTCGGACATGGGGACTTACCCCCGCGGACATGGGGACTTACCCCCGCGGACATGGGGACTTACCCCCTCGGACATGGGGACTTACCCCCTCGGACATGGGGACTTACCCCCTCGGACATGGGGACTTACCCCCTCGGACATGGGGACTTACCCTCTCGGACATGGGGACTTACCCTCTCGGACATGGGGACTTACCCCCTCGGACATGGGGACTTACCCCCGCGGACATGGGGACTTAACCCCTCGGACATGGGGACTTAACCCCTCGGACATGGGGACTTAACCCCGCGGACATGGGGACTTACCCCCTCGGACATGGGGACTTACCCCCTCGGACATGGGGACTTACCCCCTCGGACATGGGGACTTACCCCCTCGGACATGGGGACTTACCCCCTCGGACATGGGGACTTACCCCCGCGGACATGGGGACTTACCCCCGCGGACATGGGGACTTACCCCCGCGGACATGGGGACTTACCCCCTCGGACATGGGGACTTACCCCCTCGGACATGGGGACTTACCCCCTCGGACATGGGGACTTACCCCCTCGGACATGGGGACTTACCCCCTCGGACATGGGGACTTACCCCCTCGGACATGGGGACTTACCCCCTCGGACATGGGGACTTACCCCCTCGGACATGGGGACTTACCCCCTCGGACATGGGGACTTACCCCCTCGGACATGGGGACTTACCCCCTCGGACATGGGGACTTACCCCCTCGGACATGGGGACTTACCCCCGCGGACATGGGGACTTACCCCCGCGGACATGGGGACTTACCCCCGCGGACATGGGGACTTACCCCAGCGGACATGGGAACTTACCCCCTTGGACATGGGGACTAACCCCTCGGACATGGGGACTTAACCCCTCGGACATGGGGACTTAACCCCTCGGACATGGGGACTTAACCCCTCGGACATGGGGACTTAACCCCTCGGACATGGGGACTTACCCCCTCGGACATGGGGACTTACCCCCTCGGACATGGGGACTTACCCCCGCGGACATGGGGACTTACCCCCGCGGACATGGGGACTTACCCCCGCGGACATGGGGACTTAACCCCCACACGGGGACTTAACCCCTCGGACATGGGGACTTACCCCCGCGGACATGGGGACTTACCCCCGCGGACATGGGGACTTAACCCCCACACGGGGACTTAACCCCTCGGACATGGGGACTTACCCCCGCGGACATGGGGACTTACCCCCGCGGACATGGGGACTTACCCCCGCGGACATGGGGACTTACCCCCGCGGACATGGGGACTTACCCCCGCGGACATGGGGACTTACCCCCGCGGACATGGGGACTTAACCCCGCGGACATGGGGACTTACCCCCGCGGACATGGGGACTTACCCCCGCGGACACGGGGACTTACCCCCGCGGACACGGGGACTTACCCCCTCGGACTTACCCCCGGGGGATACCGCAAAGATTGGGGCGCCTCCGGGGGATACCCCATGGGGGATACCTAAAGGGTGGGGGTACCCCTGGGGATACCCTAAAGGTGGGGGCACCCCAGGGATATCCAAAGGGTGGGGGCACCCCTTGGGGATACCCCTAGGGTGGGAGCAACCCGGGGATACCCCAAGGGTGGGGGTACACCCAGGGGATACCCCAAGGGTGGCTGCACCCCCGGGGGATACCCCAAGGGTGGGGGCATCCCTGGGGATACCCCAAGGGTGGGGGTACCCCCGCGGGATACCCAAAGGGTTGGGGCACCCCTGGGGGATACCCCAAGGATGAGGCATCCCTGGGGATACCCCAAGCATGGGGGGTACCCCTGGTATACCCCAAAGGCGGGGGCACCCCCAGGGGACAGACACCCCAAGGGTGAGGCACCCCTGGGGGATACCCAAAGGGTGGGGCACGCCCGAGGGAAACCCCAAGGGTGGGGGCACCCCGAGGATATCCAAAGGGTCGGGGCACCCCCGGGGGATCCCAAAGGGAGGGGCCACTTCAGGGGACACCCATAGGTATGGGCTAACCCTAGGGGTCAAAGTTTTTATGACTTACAGCAAACACTATCTGTCTTGCAATCACTGCTGACCCCCTGCTCGTAATGCTCCCATCTAGTATATTTCACCAAATATTCATTCCTAAATCAAAGCAACGCCTCATTGAGAGATCCCTACCAAAAATTATTTAGTTCAAGACGAGTCAAATAGAATCTATTTATTTTGCTAGCAGAGATACTTTTGTGCATCTCATGCACTCCATTCTAGTTTTTGCCTACAGTTAATTTGTTTACAGATTTTGGTCAAGGTAGAAAATTTTGTGCATGATTTTTAATAAACTCTCAACTTCTCAAGTATTTCCATGGATAATTTCCGTGGATAAGTGTACCATAATATTATATATTTAAATTTAAATTGATGTGTCTTTCTGCTCCAAACTTGCAGGGGTTTTCCCAAAAACAGCTTCACATGCTAGAAGACAATTCTCAATTAGTCGAACAGCGAGACAAGGAGATCAACCAGGTGCTGCGCTCTATCCACGACCTGAACGACATTTTCAAAGATCTCGCCAGTATGATTGTTGACCAGGTGCGTTTATTATTATTTAGGGGGCAACCATTTAATTTCCAGGGGGGCCTGGAGTTTTCCTATGCAGGAAATTATTTATTTCACGACAACGGCGGCAGTATTTATTATTTATTCATGACGACGGCGGCAGTATTTATTTATTTCAAGTGGGCAAAGTCCTCGAAAATTCTTTCCTAAATCAAGCAACACCTTATTAAGAATACCCCTGGCACTGGTGCAGTAATAATTTATTTCAAGACTGAAGGGAAAGAAATTAATTATTTCACCAAAACTGAGCAAGAAACTATGGTTATTTAAAAAAACTCCCGAGCCCCTCCCCCTTGAGATTAAATGGTCACCCCTTATGAAAAAATGCTGCTTTCTCTTCTGTAAACTATGTTCCAACAGGACTGTATTTATCTTATTGCATTGCAAAGTTCGCTGAATTAAAAATAACATGTTTGTATTAAGTCTGCTTGGTTTATACAGCTTTAAGATTATATGGCGTTTTACTTAGTGTGATGATGTTTTTGTAATTTGTATGAATTATTATTAAGTACTGATGCTGTTTAAGTTAATTCACAAAATTTGATATAAGGCTTAAAGGTTAAAGTGTTCCTTTGGCCACATATTAAATTTGATTTATTGTTAATTTGTTTGACTCCGTAGAAAGAAATTAAAAAAGTTCTTGCGTTTTCATTATTGTAGTTTTCTTGTTCTTTTTCAGGGCACAATTTTAGACAGAATAGACTTTAACATCGAACAAACGTCGGTGAGAGTGGAGAAGGGGTTGGGTCACTTACAGTCTGCAGCGAAATATCAAAAGAAAAATAGGAAAATGCTTTGTATATTGATTTTATTCATTGTTTGTATAATTATGATAATCATTCTTGTCGCAACTAAAAGTTGATACATTTCGTTTACTTCTAAAATTCCAATTATTGATTGTATATATATATATCTATATTATGTATTTAAGACTTCTTCCGTTGGTAACTGTTGATAGATGTAAAGTTGGTGAAAGGCCAATGAAAGCATTAATTATTGTGTTCGCAGATTGACTTTGTGTTGTTCGGCTGGTTCGAAAAATAAATTCATGGGAATATATGAAATTGTAACAAATACAAATTTGGTCATGTTGATTCAATTTTCGAAGAAGAGCTACCCTGCTTTGTCAGTTCGTTGTGATCGTCGCTATATCATGATTATGCAATTTCCTGTTTCTGGAATTTCCAGCTGTAAAAAATGGTCTGTGGTTAAGACCATGCGGAGTTTTCAGTATCAATCTTGCTCTGGCCTGCAAGGTCCAGCAAGGGTCAAGGTTTGTAGCTTCTGAATTCTTTATCAATTATAATTGTCAATTTATTGATAGTTTGTGGAGAAATTTATTCAAGTGGAATTGGAAATTGGACTACTTAAGCTTAGGTCGCTCTCAGGATTGCTTGGGAGGCAATGAGTCGCTGTGCAGAACATACATCGGACACAGGTCTACATATAAATGAGGCCTGCAATCTGATGGTCACAATCAAGATGGGTGCTTGTTGCCCGTATTGGCCTATATCGGTTTCATTTTGTCTGTCGAATTAGAATTTTCTGTGACCTCCGGGAATAGTTTTAATATTTTTGACAGAAGATTTTTCTCAGTTTCTCTGCAGGTGTCAAGGTGGTGAATAGTTTTCCTATAGGCTGGGGGTGGGGGGCAACCTGCTGGGAGACCACTCCTGCAGTCTGGGGAGGGGTTCAGTGGTGTCACTATGATTTATTTTTCGGGGGGGGCAAGGCCGTTCAATGGGGGTGTGTGATTGAAATGACCTATGGAACAGTGGGTTAAGCTAAAAATTAGGGGAGCAGAGGGGGGGGGGGGGCTCATGAATTTCAGGGGGGCACCGCCTCCCCCAAGTCCAAGGAGACTCAGCTAGCAGACTGCTAGCCCCCCCCCCTGGTGACGTCACTGCCTGCCTTGATAAAAAAAAAGGCCACTGGAAGCCTGTTAATTAAAAAATATACCACTGGAGCCTGTTTTGAAATATTCTAGTCAAGAGACTGCACATTTTAACTCAGCCAAATTTTTCCATTTTGCTGGTTCTGCTGCCACCTGTCCACGTTTTACTTCTGGATCTGACATTTCGTTGGCAGAACAGCTTCCGGTTTTGAGAACGGCGGTCGAGTTTGGAAAGGTTTGTTCCATTTTCTGGTAAATTAAACAATTGTGGGGGCTTATCATGTGCAATATCTTAACTCAAGGAACTAACTAAAGTATAGAAAGATAGCTTGTTTTTCTTAAGTAGTTGAAATAGTACATTAAGTTCGTTTTAACCCTGTGAACAGTGGAGGAAGCAGGGCCAAGCTAGGAGGGGTGGGGGAGGTGTGTGCTGTCAACAAAGTCCTACACTGAGAAAACCAACTTGTCGACACATGCATGCCATCAGCTACTAAAAGTAGGTGACAGAATATCCTATTGGTATCAGTACATCCCTAGTTTCATGTAGATTTTTAGTACCAATTGGCAATTCCCCCCCCCCCGGTTCCATGGGGAATCCATGCAGACTTTTAGTGCCCCCCTAATTTTACAGTGTACGGTCAACTAGGCGACAAACCCGCCAAGCGACACCAATCAATTTCAACTAGGTGACAAGAAATTTTGGAATTAGATACCAGAACAAACTAGGTGACAAACAGTTCCAACTAGGACTAGGTGACACACATTCACACAGCACTTCCAACTAGGTGACACAAGTTCACAAACTACATCCAACTAGAGGTGACAATGCATTTCCTGCTTGAATACAATTGCAAGTGATCTGTAGCCTGGTTGGTGTCTGTACTAAAATATGTGTCACCTAGATGGTATCTGGAAAAAAGGTTGTCACCTGGCTGTCCAAAAAGGGGGGACGGTCAAAACGGCCAAAATCAAGACGGCCAATTATCCAGGACGGCCAATTATCCAGGACGGCCACTTTCAATGACGGCCACCAGGGGGGACGGCCACTTTCAATGACGGCCACCACCCAAAACGGCCAAAACAA
The DNA here is from genome assembly GCA_026936325.1 of Platynereis dumerilii. Lineage (NCBI taxonomy): Eukaryota > Metazoa > Annelida > Polychaeta > Phyllodocida > Nereididae > Platynereis > Platynereis dumerilii. The sequence continues at coordinate 82,454,251 of JAPTHN010000003.1, forward strand.
TTATTTCAGTCATGTAGTTTGGTTTTTTTTGCATGATTACAGACTGAACAGTTTAATATTACTTTAGGCCTGGTGTTGGATAATATATGTTTTAATGTAGCGCAAAAAAAAAAAATGTAGCAGTTTATTGCGTGATTTCCAGACAAATGTAGCAAAAACATTTTCTAGACATAAACAAAGTCTGCATTTGTTGCATTTAATTAGCTATGACTTTTTATGAAAAGTTGGCCAGATAATATTTTCTTCGGTGTACTTTAAATATTGTGTTTATTTATTTTTCTTTTTAATTCTTGAGAAATTTCACCCCATTGATAACCATTTAATATTGTTTATTGTCAAAGCTTTAGATTAATTTGTTTTCTGAACATGAATTGAATTCTTGGTTGTAAATTGTATAACTCCTCAAAATACTGTAATAAAGCAGGTGAAATTATAATTACTTGCTTGAAATTAATTGGATGGACAACTTACAAGCCCATTGTTTTAAGGTGTGAATGCATTGCCTTTGTTGTTTCAATTGAGTAAATCATTACGTAATTAGGACTAATTAAAGCAAACGTGTCAAGTTTTTTTTAGAAAGCAGTGTATTCAACGATAGAACTATTTATGTCAATTATGTGCAGCCAAATGAAATTAACAGAATAAATTCAAATTAAAGGGACAACGAATTAATTATTTTGAAAATAAAAATAAAATTGTTTTCCTGCCTGGCTGGGTTAACCTTAATTTTATAGGTCTAATCCCCATGACATAATACTTTTCTCACAATCATTGAAAAATGTGAAAAAAATTTTTTTTTTGTTTCTGGGAGAGAATTTGCATGTTGTATGCATTAAATACCCAAGATGTGTTTTTTTTGGGGGGGTCTAAATGCTCTGAGAAAGTTGAACTGACGAAAATTAAAAAATATCTGTTTTCATTGCCAAAAATTCGTTGAAGCCACATATATGTATTGGAAGATCATCACGGCAGATTAGGCCCTAATACAAAATTTAAAAAAATTTAAAAAATCAAGAAATGGGTTTTCGTTCGTCTAACAACATTTTCAGAATCGGGATTTTTTGGCCTTTCTGTCAATCTTTGTTTTATCACAATATATTATTTCATTGCCGAGAATTCGTTGAAAACGCAAATAAAGAAGATAGGCCTACATGAAGGCCCATTCGTGACCCAAACTAGGCCGATATTATATGCAAAACTAGTAACATACATAGGCCTAGGTAATTACGAATCTGTGATATAAATAGAAATTCACAAACTTTATGTGTTCATTTGAATTCAATTCCAACAAAAAATTTGGATTGAAATCCTAAAAAAAAATTTGTCTAAGTTGAGCGGATTGGGGCCCTTTTGGCCAACAAATTTTGTAAAAACATCAGCATGACATTCCTTTTGTGGTTATGCAATTTTTCCAAATTTGTAACCAGTCTCTAAATATATATAGTTATCCTGTATTAAGCAAAAAACAAATATGAGCTAATATGCGTCGGGGGGAAAAAATGTCCTCTTGCTGAGATAGGACCTTCCAACTTAAAACCAGAAAAGATTCAAAAGTGTGGCATGAAATTTGAAATAAAAGGCCTCTGTCCCCAGATTTGTTAGTATATATCACCTTGATTACACTTAATTTATTGTAGATGGCTGACAGGCTTTCTACAATCACTTGATTGAACACATCGCTAATTACAATTCAAGAGATTTAATTGCTAATGTGTAAGGATTCCAAGAATGCAAAGAAGGAAAATATATAATGCAAAAGACGATTCCAATTTATGAAATATCAATTTTCAAATGCTATCTGTGACTTATAGTTAAGCTTTGCATGTTTCTGGGCCTATGAATGACATATAATTATATTATTGGCCGTTTTGGGGGTTGGCCGTCCTAAATTTGGCCGTTTTGGGCATTGGCCGTCCTAAATTTGGCCGTTCTGGTTAGTGGCCGTCGTAGAATTGGCCGTTTTGGGTGTTGGCCGTTATGACTGTACTCCCCAAAAAGTGTAGCCTAGTTGGTAGAAGTTTGTCACCTGGTTGGTTGTCGCCTAGTTGGTAGTGTTGTAGCCTAGCTGTCTGTCGCCTAGTTGACCGGCAATCATAATTTACACTTATTTCTTGTTTTGCAGATGAAGCCCCACTCCTCTAATGTGAAGAGCATTGATGAAATCCAAGGCTACAAGTGTGGGAAGGAAAGGTGTGTCTGCAGCTCTGGAAACAAACTTCACTGCCCGCTGTGCGACCTCAGTCGTTTGGCCGCCCTCACTCCCACCAGACTGCAGGGCCACATCAATGCCGTTCATTGGAATCACAAATTCTGCTATAAAGGTATTGCTTGCAGTTGATAATTTATCAACATCATCAGTTGTTGACACTTGTTACTAAATTTGTGACTCTTGGTCATTTTAATCGCTGGAAAAATTATTTGTGGTTGACATGACGTTGAACAATATATCCTCCAGAGCTCTCCAGGCTTTGCTCACATAATGTAGGAAAACAGGATAGCTTGTTTTTGTCGCTGTTAATTCTCATGATTGGTTGGTTCTATAAGTTATGACAGGCTTCAAGATCTTAGTCAGGAGTTACTGCCACAAGTGTGAAAAAATTCTTGATGCCACAAAAACTTATCATAGATTCTAAAATATATTCTATCTTGTGTAAAAAATTGTGCTCTTTCTGATGGTGACCTTTTTAAGTGTCTTTATAATGATCTCAAGTTGTTATCTTACCATTTAAGTGAAAAAACGTGCGAAAAATGCTCATTTTCGGTGACACATTTTTCAGACATCGAAGTTTGACTGTCTCTCTCTTTATAGATTTCAAAGTTTCATGATTATTGAAGGTACCATGACTTTCCCTATTGTCCAAAGTTTAAAATGGCATCCAATTTTTGTAATTTGCACCAATATATGCGGGTCTGTGAACAGAATATTGAAACAAAGTCAAGTGACAAAAGTAAAAAGAATTTATTAAAATGGGATGAAGCTCCTATTTGATTATTATTTTTTCAATGTCAGTGAGATGTTTATGGACATGAATTATATATCAATGTGTTCGGAAGGACCAGATGAAGGCAACAGACTACATAAAAATGTCCTTGCTTTGCGTATTTAGGATCATACATACAAAACATGAAGCCGCTGCTTTTCACTTCTGGATGTGTGAAAAAAATATGTCATTTTTCTAAATAACTTGCATTTCGTCAATTTTTGTCATACAGGTCTGAAAGTCAAACTCGTTATGCGCAGATAGTTACATTAAAACGAGTTTGTGTTAATTTTTCAATATCTGCCTCCATAAAAAAATGCAAGTTATTTAGAATTTTATTTCTGAAAACGGTAATTCCTTGGTTTTGGTTAAACTTATTGGAAATATAGGTTGTTGGTACTCAAAATGAAGCTTAGTTTCTGCTGAGATTGATGGTGTAAAAATTATTCCTGTGCAATGAATACTAAGCGAAATATAAGAAACCGCGACTTAGCACCACAAAATGTTTGTCATTTCAACCAAAAATTCATACCCATGTAGTCATCGCATTTTTTTATGGATCGTCATAGAATTCAAGTATATTTATTAGTGGTATTAGAGCAGCTTTATTACTGAAGCCACAGACCTACAGAAAAATTTATAATATTGTAGGGGTATCTAGTGCGCCCCACTGGGGGGGGGGGGGCTTTACAAATAGGGGTGTAACTTCCAAAAGAAAAGAGTGGTTGCATTTTTTTCTTCAAAATTGAATTCCTGAGAAAATTTTACAAAAGATAGGCTGAAATTGGAATAAATTTTGTGTAAGATAGAAAGTGGTGAGTTTGGCAGTAATTCCTGACCAAGATCTTGAAGCCTGTCTTATGTTATTATTAATACAGCAGGGACTTTGGAGGGTTGAAATGTCACATCAGCCAATAATGTAAACCGGCATTTTCCATTGAACAATGTTTTCATGAATGTTCAAGTTTAATTCTTGATCATAATGCATTGATCAGTATTAGTGACTCAACACAAATACACAATCACAATTGAAGTTATTGGTTGGTGCAATTAATATACTATAGATTTTTTTTTTTCAGATCTGTATATTCTCTGCTGTAATCTTGACTGTGATACAGGGAGTCACTTCCATTGCCCACGATGCAATTCCGTACATTCCCGACTTTCTCGCATCAAGCAACATATGGAAAACTGCGCTATCCCACCAGATGTTGACATTGTGATACCTCACTATTCAAATGATCATTCTAAAACTGAAATTGCTGCTGTTGTGCCATCTGGTGGTGTCGGTAAATTAGAGGCGACACCTGGTGAATTTTTGCTGACGTCAATAAATTCCGGAGAATCTTGTACAGCAGAAAGAACAATGAATGAGGTTGATATTAACACAGAATCAGTGGTGATACAAGACTCTAATATCGTCACGCAAGGTCCGAATGGTGCTGATGAAGGGACTGTTTATATAATTCAAAATGAGCATGTTGAATCTCTCGATCCCTCAGTTATGGAAGCAATCCAGCAATCTCAAGTGGGAGTAATCCCGAACGTTGACAGTACATTGAATAATACTTCCAATAATTCATTAAATAATTCATTACAAAATTCATTAAGTAACAATGAAGCAACCACTCAGTCGAATGGCTTGACCTACGAAGTTGTAGACTCCACAGAACTCGAAGCAAACCCCGAAAACGTCGTCATGTACATAGACGAAGCAGAACTCAATGATGGTATGATAGAGAAACTGCAAGGCGGACATTTTATTGTGCAATCAGAAGAAAACGGTGAACAAGTAGTTTTGTTGACGATCCCTGAGGAACAGAAGGAGAGTGAAGGGCAACAAAGTGAACAATCGGGAGTTGATGTGGACGGCATGGATTCTGGTGGACCAGCTCCTGAGGCTGATGATTCTTCAAATTTGCGAGACAAACTTGGACAATTTTACGTAAGTGCAAAATGTGAATGGGATAGAATGGGCTCTTTTGACTGTTAGACATTTTTATTAACATTGAAAAAGAATTAGGTTAATTTAAATCTGGATTGTAAAAAGTTCACAATTGGTTTTGTTGATGATTTTGCATAAGAGAATTGTATTGTCCTACCTGTTACAGAAATTAAGGCACTAAATATTGCAATGAGTTGGGAAAGGCACCCAAAAAATCAGTGGACAACATACGTTTTAAGTCTGAATCTCTTAAATAGTGGTGGAGCTTTTGCATCATAGAACAAAATTAAATGTCCATTCAATAGTTGAATTGACAAAGTGTTGGTTAGTTAGGAATATAATCATTTGCAGTAACAAAGTGATTTCTTTCCTGATTTCAGCATGAGTCCTTCTTGAAGAGCTATGCAGATCTGACATCAATGTATAGCCAACAGGGAAATGCATTCTATTGCTCGCTTTGTGATGAGGAAGATTTGAGTTTTGAAGGAGTTGACCAGTTGCATTCTCACCTCGAAAAGTTACACTGGAACATGAGGATAGATCTAGCAGGTTAGTGGTAAGCATTAGCATATAACACTCTATTGGGAGTCTCGATACTCTCTCTTGCTTAGGATACTGTTGTTTGGTAACCATCTAGTGCAATTTGTACGCAGCCGGTTACTCTTCTTGATACTGCTTCCTAGCTGATACTGTAGGTCTATGCTTGGCAATTAAAGTCCTTTCACATGAGGAGTCAGTAGTCTCTGTCCAGGGTTGACAAAAAGGCAGCCGTAAACTTTTTTAGGCACGGCATCTGCCTTAAACTGCCGTAAACTGCCTTAAAGTGGTAAAAACCGCCTTTTACTGCCTTAAACAGCCTTTTACTCCTAATCAGCCTTAAATTGGTCAATCCAAAAGCACAAAAGTTGGAAAATATGCCTTGTAATGATTGAAATGCAGATTATTTGTCAAAAGAAAATTTATCTGTTTATACATGTATATTGTGGGCCACAATTCTGTAGGTTTGAGTAAAAACGCATGCCAAAAACTGGGAAGCTAACCATGATTCATTGTGTCCGTTCCTAACTTGTCCATGTTCCTATGTTGTTCTTGCTTTTGCAGGATTTTCCATAGTGAGTTGCGGATTGCCTTGTGCTGCTGACGGACCTGGTTGTTCAAGTGAATTCCACTGGCATTGTCCCTACTGCTGGATGACTGGGAATTTCGCTTCAATGAAGAGTCACGTGAGGTCCCATACTGAGGCTAGTGCTGTCTCAATCACAGAGGACCTGAACAATGTAAGTAAATGTTATTGCTAGGGACTGTTCTGTCTGTAGAGTGCAGACAGTGTACAGGCAGTGGGAAAAATGGATTTCGAAAAGCCCCGTGTACAAATTTCAAATTCATATTTCTGGCATTTTCTGCCCATTATAATATTCTCATAATTTGGGGAGTATAGTTCCACACTTCTTGTAATTAATGTTCTAAGGCAGTGGATTTTACCAAGTTGAGTTATAATGGTCAATTTGATTTGCAATATTTTCAATTTCAGTTACACAGAAAATCTTCAAAGTTAAAAGATCGAAATAACGCAAGACCACGTCCACCTCGGAGAAGAGGCCGACCCACAACCAAGGAAGCTACGGAGAGATTCATGCAGGAGATCCTGGAGGACGTCATAGAAGCTGTGATTACTGGAGAGAAATCTTGGCAAGAGAATGAACAAATTCAGGATGTGACGGATGATGTAGATACAGTAGGATGTGATGATCCAGTTGCGGAAGCTGGTAAAGATGAGGGAGAAACTGTGATGGTGAAACCTCAAGTTGTTCCGAGATTTGGGGAGGATGGCCGGGAGTTAGTGATCAGGACAAGGAGACAACAAGACATAGAAAAAGGGGTACCCCCGAAGAATTATAAGAGAAAGTTTGAGATCGATTCAGATGATGATGATGCCTTAATTGTGAGTGATGATAGTGACGATGACTTCAAAGTGCCGGAGTTAGCCAAACGTCAAAAGATGAACTCGGAAGAAAGGAGTTTAGAAATGTTATTGTTAGCGGCAGAAAGTACTAAGCCTATTGGTACGAGCAGTGATGAAAAGTTCGAAAACATACAATTAGCCGTTTCTGAGGATGGCACTATTCTATTGCAATCAGTCAATAATGTAAAGAACGGATCACATAGTCGGAGAAGGGCCGGTGGTGATCATATTTGTCCGTCTTGCAACCGCCCTTTCCGGAAGAAGCAGTTATTCTATCAGCATTTCTTCAATAGCAAATGTCTAAAAAATCTGGACTCCCTCCCGAAAGATATGTTCGAGAAGATAAACGATGCCTTAGAGAATGTTAACAGCCCTACTTGTCCATTGTGCAACAAAGATTTCTGCGATTTACCCCACACTAGATGTCATTATGTCTTACGGACTTGCCAGAACACTTTCGTCTCTAAGATGGGTTATCAGAAAGACGAATCGACGGGGAAGTACCACTGTCGGCATTGCGGCTTTTCTACCCTGAATCCCAGAGTCCTTGTGGCTCATGAAGCCAGGGAACATGTGGATAAGAAGGAATACGAATGTACCGTTTGTCACAGGAAATATGCATTCCATACGCTACTCCAGCGTCACTTGAAGACGACTCATTTCGCTCCGACTCTGCCAAAATGTCAATGTGATGTCTGTGGGAAAACGATGTACACGAAACATATCAAACAGCACATGAGGATGTGTCACGACCCTAATTACGTCAAAGTAAAAGAGGAAGAACTAGACCACGATATAAAGTGTAATCTATGCAACTTCACGACACGATTCAGAAAGGTTCTCGATAAACATCAACGCAGAGAACACGGAGTCAAAGATAAGCAGTGTAGCAGTTGTGGATTGACGTTCGCTCTTCAAGGTGACTTGACCGCCCACTCCAGGTTGTGTAGCGTCAACGTGGAAGAACGACAGGAAGAATGCGTTCACTGCGGGAAGAAGATGCTGAAGAAGAATATGAAGAACCACATTGAACTGGTCCACTTGAACACACGCCGCTTTGAGTGCAAAGTCTGCGGCAAAAAATTCCACACCAAGTATGTCCTGAATTGCCACATGGACACGCACAGAGACCCCAGCGAAAGAAATCACAAATTTGTCTGCGGAACTTGCGGGAAAGGATTTGACAACAAGACGATGCTGAGCGACCACATTAATATTCATACAGGTAAGTCCTGAGGTCTGAACATTATAAAGTTTTGCGCTGAAGTATCAGATAAAATGTGTGTATATCTGAAACTGCCGAAAGTTCCTTCTAAAATTAAGTAAAACTTCCAAAAGGGCTCTTTATTTTATATTTTAGCAAGTGCTTTTAAACATAAATCCATAATTCTAAATTTCATAGACTTTTTCATGTTGTATCATATTTCATACTTGATTAAAAATTTTAATGTACTACTTTTGAAACAAAGAGTAGCTTCGGCTTTTTCTGCAGCCTCATAATAAATTTAAAAACAGTGATTCCTAAATGATTGAACATATTTTACAAAATAGATGAATTGATAGAAGTCCTGATTTCAATGAGGGACAAATAGATAGATGATGGATCGATTGCTGGACAGACGGATGAATTGAGCATACTGTTTCTGTTATCTGTTATCATCTATGTTTCCTTGTAGTTTACAACCATTTGGAACATTTACAAGTCAACTTAAAGTAGTTCTATTGAAATATAAGTATTGAAAATGCATTAATTAATTAATTATTATTTATTCTGCAGGTAAAACTCCTTATGCATGCAAATTCTGCAATCGGCAATTCAAATGCGGGCCTTCGTTGCATCGGCACCAAGAATTACACGCAGGCAATAGACACAACTGTCTGATATGCGGAAGCATGTTCACCACCAGGAGTTACTGGAAACAACACATGAAGAGGCATTCGGAAGACGCGGCTTTGAGATGCGACTGCGGGAAGGAATACCAGTCCCAGTCGGGTTTGAGAAATCATCGGCAGACCTGCAGTGCAGTCGTTGACACAGAGATGGCGGTGGAGCAACTGGAAACGGTCAGTAGTCTGGTCTGGAGAATGTCATAGTTACACTTAGGCCACACATAATTGATTCTTAGCTTCGCGGACCCGCCGACACAATAGACTTCCTGCTGACAGAAAAACAAAATTGAAAAAAAAATAAAATAAATTTTTTTTTGACATTATAAATTATTTTTTTTACCTTTTTTTTTTGTCCTACCGACCGACCCTAGAAAAAGTGCCTTGTGAGGATCCGAGAAGCTAAAGATCAATTATGTGTGGCCTTAATACATAGTGGCCAATGGCTGTATATTATATGAAACATTTGTAATTGTTACTTATTACTTTGAGCCACTTTCCGCTACTTGTATTGTGCTTACTGTGGAGAAAGGCATGTATATATTTTTCATTATTTGGCATGTTCACGAATTTGTGGAGGTGTAAAAACGAGCATGTACGAATTCGTGGACATGAAAAAACGAGCATAGGTGCTCGTGTACATGTAATAACTAACACTCGTGAATGTGCTTTATTATTCATTCGTGTATATGCTAAAACTAACATTCGTGGAAGTGCTATATCATTAGGGTTTAGAGTTAAAATTAGGGTTAGAGTAGTTTTTAGCCAATTTTCTAATTGCTGTGTTCGTAATCACACATACACAAATTCGTGAATTGCAATATTTCACACTTACACGAATTATAAATTCGTGTATATGTTCGTTTTTACAGGTTTACAAATTCGTGTACATGTCAAATAGTGAAAAATATATACCTCAGAAAGGAGAGTGCACGAAGTCTCTTACAAATGAGTTTTCAAAATGTACATTTTTGAGGTGGGCCTTGGCCGTTAAAAACTTAACATTACAAGTGTCATTTTTCCGTACTTGATGTCATTTAAAACATACTATTAAGTGCTCAGCAGGTTTTGCTCATTTTAAAAAACGTGCTTCCCAGAAATTGGGTATAACATGTCTAAACAAAGCTTATGACAGTTCGGCATAGAATAACAAATCTATCTAAATGACCTGTCCAAGTCAAATATGCCACATTCCTCTGCTTGTACTCGTCCAACATAACAAAAAGAAGTGCAAACAAAAGCTTTAAATAGTAAATTAGAAGTTATTCTACATAGGAGATCTTCGTATTATTAAACGATGTTGCGTCTATTAACAGAGTATAGATGGAGCCATCTTCCTGTGGTCGGAAGAGGACCAGCAAGTTCTGCAAGTCGATGCCCAGGAATTCTCAGGGGAGACATTGGTTGTTCTGGAAACAGTCGATGCGGAAGGAAATAACTTGACAACAACTCCTGTTGCCGGGGATGATGGGGAAATTGTTACTATTGTGCAGGTCAGTTGAGACAATTTTAAGAAGATGAAAAAGTTAATTATAAATATGTCACTTCAAAACAGAAAGTTAGATTTAAGATGTGAGAGGTTCCTTATAAATACCGATTTCAAATTATGTTTTTGTCTAACGCAAAAGAGTAAGGTAGTATTTATTGCTATTGAATCAATATAAGTAAATTTTCGTCGAAATGTCACATTTGTCCCAAGAAAACTCGAAATCCTTTTTCATGGCTCGTATATGTGTTGAAGTCTGTGATGTTTGCCTGTTTCGTTGTCGAAAGACATTTTGCTTGTCATTGCCTTTGTGTTTCAAGTGAAAATAAACCAACTGCATTTGATTGACGCAATGATTGTTCCTCATTTGCAGTCTGATGATCAAGTTGCCGTGGAGACCGCTTTGACTGATGATATTATGGATCAACAGGTATGAACTCAGAACTTTTTTATTTTCACATGATCAAAAATCAAAACAGCATACATAAGGATAACAACATAATAATCTTACAGTGTTAATAACATTACAAGATAATGACAGTAAAAATAAATAAAAAATAAGAATAAAAAGGCGAAGATGGGATGGTGATCATGGGAAGGAGCTTCCTGAAGAATTTTCCCTTTATTTGCTGTTGGCAATTATCCCATGCTGCTTCTATTGTGAAGTTTAGGTTGCCTAAGGTTGTGTTTGGGGCCAAAATATGCCTGGGAAATTTTAGTTCCATCAAAAAACTAGAAAGTGTAAGTAATGGCACAATTTGGAGCTACATGTGGCTCTAGAGCTACGTAAGTACCATTCTCACAAGTCAGAGTCTGTCACTGCGAGCTGCACAGTAGCCCTGTGCCAGGGACACAAGAGGCTCTGACATTGTGAGAATGCTTAAGTACTGATGTTTTAGTGTCTTGTTCATGTGTCATTGATCTGTGTTTTGGTTCAGGTTGTCCTAGAGACCACTGAGGGCTTGGCAGATATGGACACAGAGGGTCTCGATAGTTTCGTCTGCGGCCATTGTTCAGAAAGCTTCACAACAATGGAGGACGTGCAGCAACACATGCTGAGTCATTTCGAGGAAATTGGAGAAGGAGACGAGATGAATTTAGCAATAGAAACTACAGGTCAATAGTTGGGTTACTACGTTGAATTTGTGACTCATACAAGGATTCTGAATGTTTTCTGATTGAAATATTAAATATTGCGTCTCAGTTTCCTGCTTGTTTTTTACAGCTTAGACCTTGGGACATGCTTTCAGAGTGTTTGCTCTGCCAATCGGCTGTCAGATAGCAATTTTCAGTGAAATTAATTACTTTATCACACTCTGTTTTTGATATTGAAAAATTATTTCGAGTGAATTCAGTGAGTTATTCTGACCACATTGACTAGTACAATTTTATAAAAATTTTTGTTCATTATTTAATATTTATAAATGAGAATTGTAATTAATTTGGACTGGACCAAGTAGCCAATTAAGATGGTCATCAGGTATTGACAGGTCGATCTCAGTCGTGTGATATGGGCCATCATAGAAGTGTGATATATTGCCAATAAACCAATACTGTTTTTGTTACCATTTTGAGTGTCTTTTTGACAGGTTAAGAGTCCACTACAAGAACAAGGTACTTTTTGCTCCCAGTTCTGGAGACTGTTTTAAAATATCAAGATCACACAATCTGTATGAAAAGGTTTCGTCCCAATAGCCTGTGAATTTCATTAAATGGTGAATTTCCATTGACAATAAAATTGCTGATCTATCTATTTGAAAAGGTTTCGTTTCAAGAGCCTGTGAATTTCATTAAATGGTGAATTTCCATTGACAATAAAATTGCTGATCTATCTATTTGAAAAGGTTTCGTTTCAAGAGCCTGTGAATTTCATTAAATGGTGAATTTCCATTGACAATAAAATTGCTGATCTATCTATTTGAAAAGGTTTCGTTTCAAGAGCCTGTGAATTTCATTAAATGGTGAATTTCCATTGACAATAAAATTGCTGATCTATCTATTTGAAAAGGTTTCGTTTCAAGAGCCTGTGAATTTCATTAAATGGTGAATTTCCATTGACAATAAAATTGCTGATCTATCTATTTGAAAAGGTTTCGTTTCAAGAGCCTGTGAATTTCATTAAATGGTGAATTTCCATTGACAATAAAATTGCTGATCTATCTATTTGAAAAGGTTTCGTTTCAAGAGCCTGTGAATTTCATTAAATGGTGAATTTCCATTGACAATATTACTGATCTATCTATATGAAAAGGTTTCGTCCCAATAGCCTGTGAATTTCATTAAATGGTGAATTTCCATTGACAATAATATTGCTGATCTATCTATTTGAAAAGGTTTCGTCCAAATAGCCTGTGAATTTCATTAAATGGTGAATTTCCATTGACAATAATATTGCTGATCTATCTATTTGAAAAGGTTTCGTTTCAAGAACCTGTGAATTTCATTAAATGGTGAACTTCACTTGACAATAATATTGCGGATCTATCGATTTGAAAAGGTTTCGTCCCAAGAGCCTGTGTATGAGTGAGGGATGGGAGACTGCTGTATGAGGGGAAGAGATTGAGGGGCCTGTGGTCCCAATACCCTGTGAATTTCATTAAATGGTGAATTTCCATTGACAATATTACTGATCTATCTGTATGAAAAGGTTTCGTCCCAATAGCTTGTGAATTTCATTAAATGGTGAATTTCCATTGACAATAATATTGCTGATCTATCGATTTGAAAAGGTTTCGTCCAAATAGCCTGTGAATTTCATTAAATGGTGAATTTCCATTGACAATAATATTGCTGATCTATCGATTTGAAAAGGTTTCGTCCAAATAGCCTGTGAATTTCATTAAATGGTGAATTTCCATTGACAATAATATTGCTGATCTATCTGAAAAGGTTTCATTTCAAGAGCCTGTGAATTTCATTAAATGGTGAATTTCCATTGACAATAAGATTGCTGATCTATCGATTTGAAAAGGTTTCGTCCAAATAGCCTGTGAATTTCATTAAATGGTGAATTTCCATTGACAATAATATTGCTGATCTATCGATTTGAAAAGGTTTCGTCCAAATAGCCTGTGAATTTCATTAAATGGTGAATTTCCATTGACAATATTACTGATCTATCTATATGAAAAGGTTTCGTCCCAATAGTTTGTGAATTTCATTGAATGGTGAATTTCCATTGACAATAATATTGCTATCTATCGATTTGAAAAGGTTTCGTCCAAATAGCCTGTGAATTTCATTAAATGGTGAATTTCCATTGACAATAAGATTGCTGATCTATCTATTTGAAAAAGGTTTCGTCCCAATAGCCTGTAAATTTCATTAAATGGTGAATTTCCATTGACAATAATGTTGCTGATCTTTCTATTTGAAAAGGTTTCGTCCCAAGAGCCTGTGAATTTCATTAAATGGTGAATTTCCATTGGCAATATTACTGATCTATCTATATGAAAAGGTTTCGTCCAAATAGCCTGTGAATTTTATTAAATAGTGAATTTCCATTGACAATATTACTGATCTATCTATATGAAAAGGTTTTGTTTCAAGAGCCTGTGAATTTCATTAAATGGTGAATTTCCATTGACAATAATATTACTGATATATCTATATGAAAAGGTTTCGTTTCAAGAGCCTATGAATTTCATTAAGTGGTGAATTTCCATTGAAAATAATATTGCTGATCTATCTATTTGAAAAGGTTTCGATCTATCTATCTGTTGGGGTTTGCCGTCTCACATTGAGAACATGTTAAAGAAAGCTAATTTGTATCTTCTCGATTTGGGGGATTTCTGCCGCGCCAGACCAAAAGGCGCTGTTATATTCAAGGATTGGAAGTACATAACTATCAAACATTTTTAAAGCAAGTGACGGGGATATGTGGCCTAGGGAAGGTTTTATGCGCCCATACAGTGTAAAGAGTGCTTTTTGGGCTTGCGTCGCTATGTAATCTGCCATCTTTTTATGTATGTTTCTTTGATTACAAATTGTATGTCCTAAGTATTTAAATACTTCGACATTTTCGATTTGCTTACTGTTATACTGGAAATGCTTTGACTTTTTACCCCAATTTGCATAACTTTAGTCTTTGATGTGTTTACGATTAGATGCCATTTGGCACAAAATTTATGAAGAGAGTCTATGCTATTTTGCAGGCCTTCAGCTGATTCCGAAATAAGAACTATGTCGTCCGCATATAGAAGATGGGTAAATAATGTACCATCTATTCTAATACCATCTGTCACATTTAGATATTCCGGGAGATCTGAGAGAAATTCATTAAACAGTTTTGGGCTAACGATACCCCCCTGCAGGACTCCAAAGATACTATCAATTGGGGCACTTAGTTTACCAAGTTGGTGGACTTTGGCCTGGGCCTTATCGAACATACTCATGAGAATTCTTAGCATCTTAATACGCATTCCCTTTTTATATAGCTTATAATATAGAGCATTCCTGTTAATGTAGTCAAAAGCCTTAGTGAAGTCTACGGGTTTCTTTTTTAACAGCTGGTGGTTGACAATTGTGTCCAGTACAAAAACACTGTCAGCTGTGCCTCTAGAGGGTGTAAAACCAAATTGAAATGGGTCATCTAGGGACATGGCATCATTTTTAAAGTAAAGCCTAGCATTCAGGATAGAGTCAAATACCTTGGCCATAGCCACTGTTATAGTTATCTTTCTATAGTTATCTGGGTTACAGTAGTCTCCCTTTTTATGAAATGCATTTGGTCACGTGTCACAAGGTCGTACAATTTGCGTTACATGGCAGTTTTGGACCAAAATTTTTTTTCATCAAAAACGTCTAAATTAGTTCTTAAATATCCTATTCAAACCAAAAACCAGTGTAATTTCACTAAAATTAGGGCTGTTCGTCTTATTATTTGATTGTATTCACCATGCAAATCAATGTAAAGCTCAAATTTTAAAGGCATTTTTCTCAAAAACGACTATATTTCAGTAACGTTACTATAAAGTACAAAGTACTCCTTATATCCCCATGAAATTTTCACTGAAGTTATTTGAGAAGATGGTCCTACTAAACAAAGCAACAAAAAATACTTCCTCTTCTCCAAAAGACTTTATATACGTCAATGAATAAAAGTTATGGCGACAGAGAAAAAACCTTTCTCAGGTATCAGATTTAAAACTGTGCCTGAAGCCTGATTATTATCAAAATCTCAAGTAAAATGTTTAAAAACATTACCAAAACACCTGAGAACAAATTCCGATATTGCAAATAACATATTATAATATATTTACATGACATGTTGCAAATATATCTTATATCAGTTATTGTCCAGTGCATGAGAAATCAACATCTCATGTGAGCATACCATTCTGGAGCTATCTGTGGATTTAACCGATACGTATCTCTTTTTTTGGCTATATGAGAGCACGATTAACAAATGTGATTGTCATTTATTCATTTGTTGATGTGGCCTGCCCTTTTTGTCCTTTTGAAAGTCCATTACATTAAGCGAAAAAATTGTGTACGATTCAAGCATGTATGCGTTACATTTGGTTCAGCCTTGTTCAGAGCATCACAGAAGTGAGAAAATGATTGAAAACATAGATATATTTTATACCATAGTAAAATACAGCTCATGAGCATTTAGGCAATAGCCTTATCCACAGGGTGTGGTGAAACTATTTCGAGTTCTCGTGGCTTAAACTTAGAACCCCTCTGCAATTTTACGAGTTTTTGCAAGTGTTACGAAAAGTTCAGCCTAAAGTAGACAAGCAGCACACAAAGAATTTTACCTGCAAGCAAAATCTGATAAATGCATTTGAAAATAGAACTTATGAGCATTTAATTGATATATAATTGAACTTCCTAGCTTTACTATTAATAGCTACAGACTAAATTTAAGAAAATGTGTTTAATTTTTTTTGCCAGCGGGACAGGTTGACGTTGCTGCACATTAAAGGATCTTAGTCCAAGAGCCAGAGCACTTTTATTTGACTTTTTAGTCCCGCGAAAGTTTTCCATCAGCTCTTGTAGGAAATTTTATCTAGTTTTTGAAAATTGAATTTTTAGAAAAATTTATTTGGACAATTTTTTATAAAACGGCCATAACTACGGCAACGTCAAAATTCACTTTTCAGCCAATATTACAGAAAAAACCAGGTTAAGTTGACTTTGAACATGAATCACATACAGTATATGTGTATCTCACTTCAAATATCAATATGAATATTTTGTCTTGCTAAGACTATATATGCTAGATAGTACATAATGAAAAAATATGTAAATTTATGTAGCTAATTAGCATAAATCCAAGATGGCCGACAAATTTAATGAAATGGCTCATTATGATTTCCACTTATGCTTTGTGAGAGTTTCAGTAATGCGTGAAATTATTGAGCAAGAGAATTGTTATTTCTTGCATTTAAGCTTCAGGGTATGATCAAAATATTTGAAAAGTTTGAACCACCAAACTTGAATAGAGACAAAGTTATGAACTCATCAGTTACAAGATGTCATGTCAAAATAAGGCAATTTTCGGACCTTTTTGTTACGGTGTTCCTCTCATCTCATTCTCATGATTTCAAATAGTGGTGATTTCATCTAAACAAACAAATTTGGTGTCATTTCATTCATAGGGCAGAACACTAATTTGAGTGAATTTAGAATTTTCGGTTTAATTTTAAAAAATACGTTTCCATGGCAACCAAGTACACCAATACCACAACAATCAGTATTTCAGGGTTTTAGGGCAAACCTGTCACTGCAGAAGGCTGGAAATATTATATTTTAATCAATGAGAAATATAATTCAAATCTGTAAGGTTATGACTGTTGTTGCCATAGCAACCAACTGTTGTTTAATCAATTAGATAGTCTCAGAGACCATGATGGGCTGTCACATTGTTGGTGAAGGGAAATATATCTATGTAAAACTGGTTTAGGTGCGGGATGAGTTAGAATGAACAAAGTGTAGATCAGATATGATTTAATTGGCAGTCATACAGAATATAATGTATGCTTGATATGTTTAAGGTCAAAATGTTCTCTCCAAGGCAGTAGGTACAGATATCAAAAAGACTTCGAATGTTGGAAAACAGCAAATTTAAATTGCTAGACTAGAGAGCGTTCTAGTTAAAAAAATGTAACATCAAGGAAAAAGGTGGCCATTTTGAATTTCAATCCAAAGCTGATTGCAGTGTATCTTCAGATATTTTGGGTCGCAATTGGTAAGGAATCCATTGTCTTGAAAGTAAAATGTACAAAAATATGCCATATAGAAGGTTTGAAGGGCAACCATTCATGCGTGCTATTCCAAAATATGTACAGTGTTGGTAAATTTAAATGAAGGCAAATTAAATAATGACAAGCATAATTCCTATTCTCTGAACAGGCTGCCATGTTTAACATTGGCAGTGGAAAGTGTAAATTATGTATTTGTAGTACAACTTACAGTGATATTGGTGTGGCTACTGTCCTTTAGAGTTGATTGGGGCTAAGAGCCTTGATTGAGCGGTGTAGGCTACTTACAGGTAGGCCAATCATCTGCAAAAGTGCTGTACAAAATGGTGGCATATTAAAGGTTTAGGTGGTTGTATTTGTATTGCTCCTTCATCCCCTGGTGTGGGGAAATGTGGTTAGCCTTCTGCTGAATACAGCTCAGGGCAGTGACAGAGCAGCGCCCATGGACAGAGGACAGGGGAGAGGCCCCATGATTGGACCGGTGCCTTGATTGGACCATTTCATTTATAATATAACCATGAATCTTATGAGGCCCAGACATTCCTTCAGGGGTTGCTTTTCGATTATTTGGAAATGGTTATGCATTATTGACTTGAGAATACTTCCACATTTGAAGTCCAAAAATCAAGTATAAAATGACAGTCTCTGATCTAACATGGGGGTGCAGTTTTAGACCCCCAGACCCAATCTGCTGGAGGAAAATCTTTCAAAATCTGTTTTAGCGAGTGGTGACCCTCAGCTTATAGTTTCCCAAAACGAAGAAGAAAAATGTATTTATCAATCAAATATTAAAGCATTGATTTCAATTTTGCAAATGACAGTTATTTCCTTGATTGGACCACTTATGTGTCCTCAACTGGACCACAATACAATGTGTGGATTTGACAATTGAAGCTTTATAACACATATTAAATCATACAAATTCGAAATTCTTGTCCAGGGTGAAGTCAAAACCCTTATGTAAGACTCACTCCCATGCTGATATGTCCCCTACTGGCAGCTTTTGGAATAATATTGATGAATTTTTAAAAACTCAAAACCAGCATAATCGCTACTTTTATGGTGTCAAAAATTAATAATTTGACACGGAGAGTCAGGGACTGCTGTTTTAGAGTAATTTGGGATGATACAGGGTTTGAATTGCATAAGACATGATTTTTGCGGTATACCAATCAAGGCAAGTTGGTGGTCCTATCGAGGATACCAAGTCAGTGATCTGAGTATTTCAAGACTTTTTTTGACGATGGCCTAGTATCCATAAAAATCAAGTTTTTCCCGCAACATTGTAACTCAAACATGTATTTCAGCCTTTGTGGCTGGTTTTTAACATTTTGCCACTATTACATGCCTTTTGATTCCTGAGCCACTGAAGTAAGTCGGTCTGATCGTGTGGACTGTCCCCTACAGGAAAATTGCCAAAGGTCTCCATGCCGTAGCACCCTCCAGTGTTGGTGATCGCCTAAGGATGATGATCGATGAGAAGACTGAGTCTGGATCACATCCTATTCATTCAGCGATGGCCATGGTCTTTCAGTTGCCCCAGCATAGTACGCTGGGTACAAGACTACTCCATTTTATGTGCATGGGTTCGGACTAGATTGAGTTCCGGGATGAGATTTGAACCCACGCCCTCAGAGCCAATGGTTGCAAAAACAATCACTCTTAAACACTAGACTGTGGAGGAACTAGAATGCTATGGACTTGTGTAAGTGCAATTTGAGAGAATGATCAGAAAGGCAAGGCCTCTGCAGGTTATTTGGGAACATTAATGCGGATCAAAGTAGGAAGAGTTGTTATTAACATAAGATTCATTTGATTTTAATCAATTTACTTGTTTAAAATTATCATTTGAAACATTTGCTGATCAATTAATTTGGGGGGGGGGGTTGCCCAAAAATGTTGCCAAAATTGCCACAAAAAATAAAAACTATCCGAAACTGCATGAGAAAATCAACTTCCCAGCCTCCCCCCAAACCCCCTGCCTCTTACGCATACCAGGTATTGTATTTGACATACTTTTTCTAAATCATGAGTCCGCGCCTAAGGTATACTGGACAATTTATTAGAACAGTAGTTTCACCAAGTTTGTTTTGGATTGTGGACATATGGAAGACATCATCTTCATCCTGGTTCAGTTCAAAGATTTGAAAAAAGATCCACAATAATTTTTGACCAAGTGCTTCTAGAAACAGTGTCACTCTTCTGCCCATTCCCTCAACAGCACTTTAGACTAAATGAGATAATGAGTTGCCAGGCCAGGAAGCGGTATAGCAGCAAGATGTGCTTCCAAATTTTTATAGTTATATATATTTGGTAGCAATAGATTCAAATTCGTAATTCAAATATTGTAAAATATCGTGAAAGCCATTCCATAATCAGTAAATCTATGCAATACGTAAATTATGAGTTTTTTGCGGGTTGTCATTTCAGTGGGCGAATGAGTGCTAACCATGCAGCTGCCAGCTGAAGGGTTCTGGGCCTTGAGTGAAGGACACTAAGAGGTCATGAAAATGTTAAATCAGCAGCCCCTTGTTTCAATCTCTCTTTTGGGCAAGTAAAAGATTCCTTGCATGTGGTAAATGCATTACATATTGAGGACATCTGCTCCATTTCTTCCATTTCATTAATCAACCCTTGTAAGCACCCAGAAATGGGCTTATCATATCTATTATCTGACTTCGCAGACCTCGGAGTAGGACCATGATTCCTCTGGGAGGTCCCGGGTACCTTGGAGAAGGATTCTTAGGCTTGCCTAAGGTACTGGAAGGCCCCTATTTTGTAGAAAAGCGCTTGGTCAATTTTGAACATGTTTGAGATGATAAGAAGTTGATCAGTTTCTTCAGTTCGAAATGACTGGTATAATCTTTTACTTAGCAGTCTGGCTGCTACAGCTTTAGGTCAGTAGGTAGCACATTGGGTCGTGTGTTTGAAGCTGGCTCTAGCCGAGTCACCTGGGCTTGCGTCGGGCAGCCATATCAACCATCCTTCTTCTCACTGCTGTGTTATCCTCCTGTCCAAATTAGCCTGCCAAGTGAATAATCACAGGGAGGGCATCCATTGGCTGTTTCGGCCCTAGGGAAAATGAGATTTTGGCACTAAATTTGCTGTCATATCTGAATGTTATGCAACTGTGGATTTTACTCCCAAGATAATATCTTGGATACACCGCCCAGGGTTTTCTTTGATACTCCACTTTTACCAGATATATATATATATATGTTTGTATACCACTAGATGAGATTCACGTGCATATTACATTTTGTTGTTGACTCTCTCAAGTTTAGCAATTTATATTCGCTGTTTTTTCCAACATTTGAAGTCATTTTGATCTCTGTACCTACTGTCTTGGAGAGAACATTTTGGCCTTAAACATACCAAGCATACATTATATTCTGTATGATTGCCATTTAAATCATATCTGATCCTCACTTTTTTCATTCTAACTCATCCCTCACCTAAACCAGTTTTACATAGACGTATTTCCCTTCACCAACAATATGACAGCCCATCATGGTCTCTGAGACTATTTAAATAATTAAACAACAGTTGGTTGCTATGGCAACAACAGTCATAACAATTACAGATTTGAATTATATTTCTCATTGATTAAAATATAATATTTCCAGCCTTCTGCAGAGACCCGTTTGCCCTAAAACCCTGAAATACTGATCGTTGTGGTATTGGTGCACTTCGTTACCATGGAAACGCATTTTTTAAAATTAAACCGAAAATTCTAAATTCACTCAAATTAGTGTTCTGCCCCATGCACGAAATGACACCAAATTTGTTTGTTTAGATGAAATCAGCACTATTTGAAATCATGAGAATGAGATGAGAGGAACACCGTAACAAAAAGGTCCGAAAATTGCCTTATTTTGACATGACATCTTGTAACTGATGAGTTCATAACTTTGTCTCTATTCAAGTTTGGTGGTTCAAACTTTTCAAATATTTTTATCATCCCTTGAAGCTTAAATGCAAGAAATAACAATTCTCTTGCTCAATAATTTCATGCATTACTGAAACTCTCACAAGGCATAAGTGGAAATCATAATGAGCCTTTTTATTAAATTTGTCGGCCATCTTGGATTTATGCTAATTAGCTACAAAAATTTACTTTTTTTTTCATTACATAATATCCAGCATATATAGTCTTAGCAAGACAAAATATTCATATTGATATATGAAGTGAGATACACATATACTGTATGTGATTCATGTTCAAAGTCAGCTTAACCTGGTTTTTTCTGTAATATTGGCTGAAAAGTGAATTTTGACGTTGCCGTAGTTATGGCTGTTTTATAAAAAATTGTCCGAATAAATTTTTCTAAAAATTCATTTTTCAAAAACTAGATAAAATTTCCTACAAGAGCCGATGGAAAACTCTCGCGGGACTAAAAAGTCAAATAAAAGTGCTCTGGCTCCTGGACTAATCTACAGAAGGCACTGTAACAGTTAGACAGAAAATTTAAGCTACAAGAGCTTAAGTAGGAATCAGGTACTCCTGCAGAGAAAACCAGATTAAAATACCTTTTGTTGCTGGCAAGAAAACTCACTTTCTAGATGATTTTTTTAAATCTGACGTAACGCGGGACACAAAAAAATCACTTGTATTCCTGAGGTTTTTGATGGCTAGAAGCCTCATTTTGTGATAAAGTTAACTTTTTAAAACCTAATATGATATAGAAGAAGGCAGGTCTTCCAGTGGTGCATAATATTGCATAATAGATATTTGTAATGTGCATGTAATCATCATTTAAATGCAAAATTTCTGAAATTGTACGACATTACGACATGTGACCATTTATGAGCCCTTCTGCCCACTGTGTTGGGTATTCACCATTATCAAGTATGTGATTGAAAATTGCACAGAAAGGTGCTGTTAGCTCATCAGCTATATATTTATAGAATTCTCCAGTAATTCCATCTATGCCAGCAGCCTTGTTATTTTTAAGTCTCCTTAAACTTAAATACACTTCCTTTTCTGTGATATGAGTATTATTAAGTCATTCAAAAAACCGAATTTTTTAAAGTTCAATCTAACATGAGACTAATTTGTAGCGATGACTTATATTTGTCCCTGCATTATAAATGACACCATCCTCCTACAGGCGTGAGGCGGTCACTCTCTCCGGTACCATGAGACGAGACTGTACGTCGAGGAGAGACCGCATCCCGACGAGAGACCACCTCACTCCTGCAGAAGGGGCGCCCTCATGACGCAGGGACCACTGTATTTGAAAAGGTTTCGTTTCAAGAGCCTGTGAATTTCATTAAATGGTGAATTTCCATTGACAATATTACTGATCTATCTATTTGAAAAGGTTTCATTTCAAGAGCCTATGAATTTCATTAAATGGTGAATTTCCATTGACAATAATATTCCTGATCTACCTATTTGAAAAGGTTTTCGTCCCAATAGCCTCTGAATTTCATTAAATGGTGAATTTCCATTGACAATAATATTGCTGATATATCTATTTGAAAAGGTTTCGTCCCAATAGCCTGTGAATTTAATTAAATGGTGAATTTCCATTGACAATAATATCGCTGATCTATCTATATGAAAAGGGTTCATCCCAAGGGCCTGTGAATTTCATTAAATGGTGAATTTCAATTGACAATATTGCTGGTCTATCTATATGAAAAGGTTTCGTCCAAGGGCCTGTGAATTTCATTAAATGGTGAATTTCCATGGAAAGAAATATTGCTGATCTATCAATTTGAAAGGGTTTCGTCCCAAGAGCCTGTGAATTTCATAAGATAGAGAATTTCAATTGACAATAATATAACTGATCTATCTATATGAAATGGTTTTGTCCTTTAGCGGTGAGTTTCAATTATTGCTGATCCATCTTCATGAAAAGGTGTCGTCCCAAGAATGTCATTAAATGGTGAATTTCCATTGACATTATGTTGATCGTTATATTTGAAACGGGGGGGGGGGAGGGTTCGACTTGTGGTAGCATGCTGGGCTGCCAATCGCTGGGTCCAGAGTTTGAATCCAGCTCTTGCCAGGTCACCTGGGCCTATGTTGGACGGCTGTTTGAATCATCCTTTGCCTCATTGCCATGTCCTCCTCCTGTCCTAATTAGCTTACCAAGTGCATAAATACAGGACATAAGGCCCCAACCATCCTCTATGTGAAAAGCCAAAGGCTTCGGCCTCTTGTTGCCCTTGTTCTACTGTAAGCGTCTTTGTCTTCTTATCTGATTTCACAGAAGACCAGGGCACTCCAGATGAATTTGCTTTGCAACCGCAATATCTGTCTGAGTGTTGATCATCTTGAAATATGCGGTGATGTTATACTCCTTGAAAATTCTCCTGAGTTGTTCCGACACCCCTTTAACATAAGGAAGGTCAACAGGATATTGCTACTTTGCCTAGAGGTGGTTATGCATCCTCGCTTCTTGTTGTTGTTGTTTTAAAACTTCTTTAATACTCATTGTGTCTGTTTCCGGAAAAAAACTGGTGCTGATGGTTCCTTCCTCTTTGGTCACTACACAAGTGTCGAGGAAAGCTGACTCCCTCTCTTTGCCATGTGCGTGGTCCATTTTATGTTGCCATCTGTAGTAGAAATATTATTGTGCAGATAGTTGGAAAAGTGTGTAGCATTGATGATCTTCATTGATGGTAAAAGTTTCATCAACATAATTGTCTCTTCCATGAGGAGGAGCGTGTTCTTTACTCAAAGTTCTCCATGTACAAGTTACATGCTATGGGAGAATACTTTGAATCTTTGCCAGCTCTCTTCAGTAGACACTTTACCAACTATTGTCAAGTACTTAAGATCTTTTGACGTGTTACTTTGAAGGTGGCGGGAGATGAATTTTTCCAAAAGTAACCTCTTCTTGTTCGAACTTCGATGACTAAACTGTGTTGCGGTGTCCATCTTCTTCGGCTAAGGTGTTTCCGGTGAAATGGAATTGAGCTCAATTGGAATTGTATTGCTTCCATGGTCCTTAACTGAGGGAATTTCGTCATACGATGTCATGTCAAAGACATGGCCAGATATCCCAAATTGGTGATATGCTCCAAGGATGAAGCTAAAGCTAAAGTGAAGTCTTGAACGCTTGCGAGACCTCCTCGAGCTTGGACAATGTGGCCAGTTCTTGGAAATAAGCCTCGACACTATTCTCATTTTTGAATTATCTGTAAAGCAGTCGTCCGAATGATTCAGCAAGGAGCTGCAGACCTTCCAAAGACCGGTTGTTGTGACCTCCTTTCAATACAGAATTTTGAATGACTGTGAGCCCAAAAACCCCGCCTTGCAACCAAGTCATATCAGCGCCATTTCCTCCTACGACAACGTATTTTCCCGATACATCTCATAAGAGTTTTCACTCAGTGAAATGAGCCCATCACTGGGACTAAACTGGAGAAATCCTCGCTTCGTGTCATTTGAATTTCCTCATGATGCAATATATAGGCAACTTCATCACTGTACATTGGTATTTCATTTTGAACTCAGGTTGTTGTGGTGCTATTGATGTGAAATTCTTCTTCACTGAATACACAGGGGGAGAATTGGTCTAGTGGCGGCATGCTCGACTGCCAATTGCTGGGTCCAGGGTTCAAATCCAGCTGTCGCCGGGTCACCTGGGCCTATGTCAGACGGCTGTTTCAATCATCGTTCGCCTCATTGCCGTGTCCTCTTTCTGTCCTAATTAGCCTCCCAAGTGCACAAATACAGGATGTAAAGCCCCAATCATCCATCCATCACTGAATACACTATAGAATCTGCCTTACCAGATATGGCAAAACTGCATGGTTTAAATGCCAGAATTTTTACTGGGGTTGTTGCGCTCGTCCAAATTGAGTTACTGGCATTCCACTGTTGCATCATTTGCTGCTTAGGTAAGGGTGAGGGTTGGTCTAGTGGTAGCATGCTAGACGGCCAATCGCTGGGTGCAGGGTTCAAATCCAGCTCTTGTCGGGTCACTTGGGCCCATGTTGGATGTCTGTTTCAATCATCCTTCACCTCATTGTGCCGTGTCCTCCTGCTCTCTCAATTAGCCTAACAAGTGCATAAATACAGGGTGTAAAGCCTCAATCATCCATCAATGTTGCAGTGGTGCACGTGCAGTGCCGCCTTAAATAAGTGAAACGTGTGAAATTGTACCATTGCATCAATGCCAAACGTCTTCAACCAAACTGCGTGTGGAAGCATGAATTCTCATTCGAGGTCAAGAAAACATATTGGGTCATAAAAGCCGATATTTGTAATGAGTGGGATGATAATGGCTGCCAATTTTCTTTTCTGTAATTGGAGTTAGGTATAGGGCAAAATCTTTGTTAAGTAAGTGAAACACAGGCCCATTCCCCGGGGGGGGGGGGGGGGTACTCAGCCGAATTTTGATACGGATGTGCGGCACGCGTTCTGAAATTCGTACCCTATGGTCAGGTTTTCAGAGCCGAATTGCATACCCTATGGTCAGGTTATTATAAAGGCCCTATAGCCTATTTTATTGATATTAAAGATAAAAAGTCATCAGAAAAGGTGTGAAAACTGAATTGCAATTAAGAATGACACTTAAAGTTGAATCCCACACTTGGCAAGAAATCTAAAATCCATGAGATATTCATGAAACTTTGCGAAAATGTTCTTCAAAAAGAAAGCTTTCCGAGGACAACTTAAAAAAAAATAGGTGGCCTATCCAACATAATTTTCGAACTATGATCTTTTCAAAATCTTATGTCATTACATTAAAACATACAGTAAAATACTAAAAAAGAGTGGGATTTATAATGAAAAGCAGCGTCACTTGAACAATATCCATGAGATATTTATGAAAAATTAAAGGAATATAGCTGAAAACAACTTTATTGAAAAACAAGTCTTTGAAGGGGGGTTACCAATGTTTTTGAGAGTTACATGGTGTACAATATGAGAAAATTGTGAAAAACAGTTCAACAAAAATAAGTCCCCGTTAAGATAAACTTGAATATCTCAAAGATTCCTTCTCCGATTTGTATGAAAGTTGAAGTGGATTATAGGCCTGTATATCGACCAAAAATGTGTGCATTTACAGTTTGGTGCCATTATTCCTGACTGAGCCAGCAGCGTTCGAGTGAGCCTGCCCCTGTTTTCAATAATCTGTGGCTTTTCCAATGCATATGAACAATTTGACCAAGCACGGGAGCCACCAGCTGGGGTATTTTTGTTGAACTGTGGAGTACAATAGGTGGAGCAGCTGTATTCTGTGGGATTCAACTTTAACTCTTGAAAGTTCCATGCAAATTAGACATTGTATGATTGCAATTTCAAAGGCAAAAACCACTGTGTGATGGCCAATTGAGAAGTGTACCCTATGGCCAGGCTCTCCTGGCCTCAAAAAATGACTCTATGGTCAGGAAATCCTCTTTAAAACCCTATCTTTTGAGCGGCATATAGGCAGTATGACTTCAGTGTGAGTGCCCCCCCCCCCGGGGCCCATGCATGCAATGTTATTTCAATGGGAAGGGTGGTTCACTTACTTATCAAAGACTTTGACCCATACCTAACTCTGACTACAGCAAAGAAAATTAGCAGCCATTGTTATCCCACATGCCTCACATAATATTATTGCTTTTATGGCCCGAAATGTTTCCTTCTCATCAGATGTTAATTCATGATTCCACAAGCTTTTGGGTTAAGGATGTTAAACATTGATGTAATGGCACAGTAGCACGCGTTTCACTTACTTAGATTAGCAGCACTGTAGTACATAAAGTTGTTCTGCAATGCTGTACATGGTATGAAGGTCCTCTGCATGGGGCAAAAATCGTAAAAAAGTGTCCGAGATTCTCTCACAAAATTCGGCAAAATGCAGACATACTATGAAATGAGGGAAATAACCATTTGAAGATAAATCAAACCCCAGCCAGCCTCGATATAGCCCAATAAGGTGCTGCAGACACATAAAACACACACTCACAAAATAAATTCTGAGTATACAATTTCATGATTTTCACCCTAGAGGAGCTACATGTGACAAGGTCATCCCTTGTCACGGTCATATCATGCAGTCCTATATATATATAATGATATATTGATAAGAAGTATTATTCTTTAGTAATTATAGTTCATCTCTTTGTGAAGAGATAACAATAGATGATATGACGGAGATAAGAACACATTTGAATGACCTATTAATTCTTCGTTGATGTCATCTGAACTGCCAAAATGTCTGTTTGAGAATAGTGAGTGCCTTAAAGTATTCATTTGTTGTGTCGTTTTGACACATTATTTTCTCCCAAATTTTTTTGTGACTCTGTGCCATTATTTCTGACGAAATGTTTCGCTTTTAATCATAGACCTTCTGAATGTGATGAAGCAGACCTACTTGTAAATGATTCTGTGAAAATTTAATTCAGCTGCTTCAAAAAGAAAGGTGGACCTGCCAACAAATTTGGTCAGAACTTTCTGAACACCTCTCATAAGTATTGATACAATCTGGTGCTGGTGTCAAACAATGTTGTTTTTTATTTTTAAGTTAGGGACCATTCAGAATTTATGACTGGGGGGGGTGTGAGTTTTGCCCAAGGGGCTACTAACTTTTCACACATGTCTCAAGGGGGGTTTTAATTTTTGACAACAGATCCAAGGGGGGGTAAGAAATTTTAACAAAACAAAGATGTCATAAACTCAGTTTATACGCGCTTTTTTCCACGGAAAAGTCCGCGAATTTGTATGCGTGACTGTCCAAGGCTACTTGTATAACAGTTTATATATGGGAATATTGCTTTATGTCAAGGGGGGAGGGTACTAAAAATACGCATGAAACCTAGGGGTGGGGTACTAAAAATCCGCATGCAACTCAAGGGGGGGGGGGTATCAATTTTTGACGGGAAGTTCTGGCAAAACTCCCACCGCCCAGTCATAAATTCTGAACGGTCCCTTATAAATACCCAATCACTAGTAGTCAGTCAATTGCTGCTCATCACATCACTTCTTCACTGTATTCTATTTCAAGAGGCTCTACATGGCGAAGACGGAGTGCTGCTCTCGTAAACAATGTGAATTTAGCAGCAATAAACGCTCTGAATCCAAAGTACAGCTTGTATTTAAAAACTGTATATATATCCGCTTCACAGTCTGTCACTTTGATATAGAAAAAATGAGGACTAGTTCACTGTGAGGAATGCACTTTGAGACTCATGATAGCCGATGAAGTGTCATCTTCTCTACTTTCAACATGGGAAACATAGAGGCTGTTTGATTAGTCATGATCAAGAGAAGGCCATTTGACTTGTCATAGCTGATTTTATAGTGAAAATCAGATTCATAATCCTTTCATTTGGCTGTAACCAGCAAGTGGGATACATGTACGTCTCCTTAGATCAAATTAACATTGAAAGTATTGGGTATGATCATAACAAATCATCAGCATGATGACACACGAAGTGCCATTTTCAAAGTGCAACAGTACACTCTTTTTCTATATCAAAGTGACAGATTGTAATGATATAAAAGAAAACCATTA
The DNA here is from genome assembly GCA_026936325.1 of Platynereis dumerilii. Lineage (NCBI taxonomy): Eukaryota > Metazoa > Annelida > Polychaeta > Phyllodocida > Nereididae > Platynereis > Platynereis dumerilii. The sequence continues at coordinate 82,483,186 of JAPTHN010000003.1, forward strand.
TTATGTCTTATTTTACTAACTTTAGGCTCAAATTGCAAAGTACATAAATGTATTCAAAATTATGGACGCTCTATTTAAATTTTGTTGTGTTAATTGGATATGCCCTATTTTCGTCCGACCACCCATGACGCTCGCGCATCCTTCCGGCACCCCTGCTCTAGACCATCATACAACAATCAACATGCTTGTCGAAGGCCTTGTTTGTTTCCTTTTAGGATATAGGTTCACTCAAACTGTGACTGTTGTTCAATGAACTTTGACGGCTGTTTCAATCATCCGTCGCCTCATTGCCGTGTCCTCATCCTGTCCTAATTGGCCTACCAAGTGCATAAATACAGGACGTATAGCCCCAATCATAAATCCATCCACTGTTCAATGAACGCTTTTATCCTGCTGCTTCTAACCTTTTCAGAAACCATGAACAGCAATCAACAGTGCGATGGCGGAGGTGGAGATAATGAGACTATCATGTAAGGAGTGCTTTATTTTTCTCAGGCCTACGTGATAAATTAATAGTCAATATGTTATTGGTCTTGGTTTTTACCTTCAGCGAATCATTAATTATTTTTTCACCTCGTAATACAGAATATTTATCCATTTCACGGGCTCTTTTCATGATGGGGAGGAGGGTCTTCCTTCTATTGACTACCTCTTGTGAAAGATCTTCATGGATTGAAATGGAGTTACCGTTAAAGGCCGAATGAGCATTATACACCTCCTGTACTGCATATATAAATCGGCACTCAATGATTATTTCCGCACACTGTTAATTTCCCAGAATGAAGCGGGTATTTGCATTTCTGCACGCTTCACCTTTTGGTCCGGATGCTGATGCGCTTGATTCTGCGCAAATCAGGGAGTTGATTTCTCTCGGGGGACAAGAAAATCCTGCGGTGCTCCTCAGGGAGATGGTCAAACTTCCAAACCTGTACAAGTCAAGTCACTACACGGCTGTCATGCAGGTTTGACATTTCATTATATAGTTTTTATTATTAGCTGCGTCAGGCAGCTCTTACCCTTGAATTTTGGTTAATTCTTGTTAGCACTGCTGAGATCGTGTTCTCTCACCAATCTCATTCAAACTTAAAGTACAGTGGAAATGGAATTTTTGCTAGAGCCCAGTTGATTTTGGTGGCTCATGGTAACAAAAGAAAATTAATAAAGAAAACAAATCGGCCGGATTTTCGGGGGTCAAAGGTCAAGCCCAAGATGCGTGCGCATCCTAGCAAGTGGAACCTGCATAAATTATAAACAAGTTCATATTGTAGGCCTACATAGACGTCGCTGCAGCTAGGCTGCTAAGTCACGCTTCACTGAGCAGCTGCTGCATGGGTGATAATGGTTGGCTCTGCACACGGAGGTTTCTTGATAGTGTTTTTTAATTGTCAGGTTTTTAATGAGTGCAGGGTTGTCAGTTAGATGGATACATCCATTTTGACAGAAAATTATATTCTGAAGCATTTAGAAAGGTTTGTATGCAGCTTTGGCAGACCTGTATTTTGCCAGCTTTGCTTGTGTTTCATAGACCTGATTTATCCACGTGCAATTTTCAGAATGTAAACACTGGGCAATAATTGGCTGGGAGAGCCAGAACCTACCAGATAGAACAGAAAGAATAGAGAATATGTAATTGATAGAACAGATAAAATTGAAAGAACAGATAGAATAGAAAGAGTCATGGGTGGATCCAGAAAATTCCTAATGGGGGAGGGGGGTGAAAATATTTTTTTACAGTAAAATCTACCCCTACATTAGCTATAACCTTGGCCCTGAAATCTCCGGGCCCAAAACTTCATAGCACATGGATCTCATCTTAGCCGAATCTGACGCAGCTTAAAGTGCTTGCACGTTATTTTTTATAGTCTGGGCTTATTGCACTAACCTGGGGGAGCATGCAGTTGCTTCTTCCCGAAATCAGAAGCGGATGTTTCTCTGTGTTATAAAACTATGGGTTATCATCAGAAGACAGTCATCTACTTACCTTAAAGGAGACAAAGTACTTCCCCCCCCCCAGGGGGCATATCTAGATATTGCTTAGGAGGGGCACAACATGGTGTGCAATATGCGCACACATGGACGTTCGCGACTTTTTCAATCTTGCCCATGTTAATTTTACTCTTTACACATGTTTTGTGCCAAGTGGCACCTTATTGTTAATATCTCTAAAACCAAAGTAATGCAAATCGGATCCAAAACCCACGCTAATTTCCTATATGATAATAAAACCATTGAAAATGTAGAAAAGTTTAAATATTTGGGTCATACAATTAGCAACAATAAAAAGATACATAAAGAGATGCCAGATTACATAGCAACCCAGTCACAAAAGGCTCTTTTTGCTCTGCATGGACGGATGAAACCGTCTCTTGGTCATATACCCCATCACTTGCAATTAAAATGTTTGATAGCTATGTCCTCCCTATACTGGAATACAATAGCACCTTTTGGTCAGGTACTTCGGAGATTTCTAAAATAGAGAAAGTTCAGATTGGTTACCTAAAACATATACTTAATGTTAGACGACAAACACCGACATTAGCAGTGTATGCAGAAACAAGTAGATTCCCCATTCGATTGAGGCAACAACTTAGCACAATAACCTATTGGGCCAAATTAAAAGATCTCCCAAGTCATGATGTCCTTAGTAAATGTCTTAAAATTCAGTAAGATTTACATAACACAGGTCAGAATAACTGGTACAGTAAGGTAGAGAAAACTACGACAGAAGCTGACATCTCAAATTGGCTTACTGCTGATCCTACTTCAGTATTAAAGGAAGTGAAACTAAAACTATACACGACAGAACAATACAGAATTCTTAATGAACTCACTGATTCTGAAAAGCTTCCTAAACTTCGCACATATAAACTCTTTAAGACAAGCTACTGTCTGGAACCGTATCTAAATTTGAATCTCCCAAAGAAAACATACACTAATATTGCAAGATTCAGATTAAGTTCTCACAATCTTAAAATTGAGACAGGAAGACATAATATACACAAGACCCCGATAGAGCTTAGAAAATGTGACAAATGTGACACAGGTGACATTGAAGATGAAATACATTGCCTTTTAGTGTGCAACAATAACGCTGCTCAGAGAATAGAACTTGTAAATAAAGCAAGCAGCATAATCCCTAATTTCTGTGATCTTGATAGCATACAACAGTTTAAAATACTCATCTCAAATAAAAGCCCTGACATAATACTTGCTGTGGGTTCTTTTCTCAATAAAATAATGTGAATGAAATCTAAAACTTCTGTGCCTCCTTGCACTTTACTTTCACCGGTGCTGCTGTCTATGTCGAGATATATATCCTCACTTTGCTTTTATTGACTTTTGTGCAATAACACATATGAAACTGGGACCAATGTGCATATTTCATGAACTATGAAAGACAATTCTACATGAACTGTGAAACCTGTCGTTTATTATGATGTGACACTAGATTATGTTTGGTAGCATAGAACACCGTAGATGTAGATTTGAAATTTTTGATTTTTCGATTTTAAATTCCTGATTGACACCTGTATCTGTATTTGATATTTCTGTTTGTCAATAAAAGTTTATATATATATATAATTTTGGGCCTGATGGGGGAGGGACCATGCACTCATTTTAACTGTAATTTATATACTGTGTGTGTTTTACTAAAATAAATATTATCTTGTAATCTATTAAATTTTGGTGATTTGTCAGGACTTGATTGCGTCGTACAGTAAGGTAACAAAGGTGGAGGAGTCAGAGAAAAGCCCGTTGACATGTTTAATGGACAAGTTTGGAGAGAAGGCAATCTATTGCCTCAATGAATGGACTGTCAGCGGAATCATTGTCCTAACAGAGGTATTTACTGTTATAGCTAAGATTGAGAATGATATTAAAATCTCATCTCCTGTTGAAACTGATAGATGGTCACTTCCACTTTTTAACAGAGTTCTCTTGCAGATATAAGAGAGGGGATCATACTCATTTTTCTCAAGCATTTTTTTTTTTGGCACAGCCTGGGCACAGTTAACTTATACTTATATATGATAGCTTAGAAGGTTTTGTAGGGTGGTTTGTGACTGCAATGGCCTGCATTACTAGGGAATGGTAAAAAAACTTGCAGTGTTAATTTGATTTTAGGATATTTATAACGCTGCTTGGTGGCTACCAAATAAAGGATTATGCGCCAAACAATGATTATGCGTCTGATTTTTACTAAAAAATCAGTGACATGTATATCAAAAGGCAGTCTGACAAAATTACAGACTGTAATAAGGAGTCCAAGTCCACTAATTGTTGGTTCAAATTTAGATTTTTAGATATTTTGTTTAAGAAAATTTCTTCTTTTTTTTCAGTTGCTGATGCCTCTAGAAGAATCACAGGAAACTAAGTAAAACTATTTACAATTTCTAGAGAACAGATTAATATAATTGCATGGTTTTATTTGTTGTTTAATTTAGTGATAAATCTGCTTAAACAGAGAAACAGAAGAACAATACTATTTTGCAACAGTTGCTACCAAGCAAAAACAATGGGCTTCCCCTGTCTACAAGTGGACTGCTGTTTCATCTCCACTGCTTTTTCCGGCCTTGGCTGATCACACCTTATGCTGTCATGTGTTGCCACTTAGGGTGTCCCATTTTTGGAAAAAATTTTCGGATCAAGCTCTTTTTGGGCTCAGTTGTGCTCCCATGTGTACAAAGGCCACACACCAAATTTCAGCCAAATCCATTGAGGGTTAGACCCCCCCCCCCCTACCACCATCTTTGGAGTCAAAAATGACTATTTTCGAGCACAAAAAGTGGCTATTTTCCTGTCTGAAATCATCCCAGTGGCACAAAAATTGTTCATATAGAGATTTTTGAGAGTGCTAAGACCATCTATGATGATAACAGATCACTCAGAGGTCAAGATGACTTCATAACATGCCATGAATGGTCAATTCAGCCCTCGGATTACCCAAAAAACGACAATTTTCGAGCATAAAAAGTGGCTATTTTCCTGTCTAAAATCAGTTAATGCCACTGAAATTGGTCAAACTGGGGTTTTTGAGGGTGCTGAAGTCACCCATGATGAAACTGAATCACTCAGAGGTTATGCCTACTTCATTACAAGCAATATTTGGTAAATTCAGCCCTCAGATTACCTAAAATTGGCTATTTTGACAGGATTTCCTGCAGTTTTAAAATTATTGCAGAGCACCAATACCCGTGTTTTAGGGATTGTTAGGCATGAACATTTCACTATAGATACATTAACATGTATCAATTAGAGGTGGTAACCATTGAATTTAACTTTTTCAATGGGTCGCTTTTCATTATTAATACAGTAGGGGGAACGGGGGCACATTGGGACGCTTTTAACGTCTACTAATTTTGCTCAATGCTGAAAGAACTGAAGACCTCTAAAGTTTGCATGTATATCACCAATACTATTGAGCTTAAATGCAAGGCATAATAAACTAGACTGCACCTACCCTTTTGCAGCCAGATAGTCGTAAAAATGACTGTCCCAATGTGCCCCGGCGTGAACAGCCGGGGCACATTGGGACATCAATTAAAAAATTATTTTACCACTCCATGTGCAATAGATATCTCATATAAATAGTGCGTAAGACAATATACAGTGCATTAACACCTTGTAGTGCCAATAGTTCATAACTTTAAACAGTTTTAAACATTTAACATAAACTGTCCTGGGTGCGGACATCTATGTAAGTAACACACAGTGCTTTGCGACAAATTTGTTCACAGAACATGGCAATCCACTTTACCTCTATTCCCTGTGGCCTGAATACCTGTTGTGTGCTGTCCCAGGTTATTCAGTTGCCTTGGACACTTAAATCCTGCCATATTAAGTGCGTCCCAATGTGCCCCCAATTCACTGTCCCAATGAGCCCCGATATGACTTTTACAACAAAATGCTAATTTCTCGGACACCAGTGAGTGTGTTTATCACGATAGCAATTCAAAACTGTTCTTTTCTATATATAAAATTCATACAAGCACTGAGAAAGCCTCATTGTTCATGGTTTGTCAAAAGAATGGTTCGAATTTAACCCGTCCATATTTACTTTAATAGTAGCAAAACAAACTTTTGCTCGCCATACTTCTGCATGTGGCTGTAATTTGTCTATAAAACCATGGAAACGTCAGGATGTGAAATTACAAGATATCATGGCACTACCATATCATATACTTTACCAGGTTCTAAGAAAACCCCACCGTCCCACAGTGCCCCGCGTCCCAATGTGCCCCCGTTCCCCCTACAGATATGTGAAAGTATTTAAGTGAAAATATACCTCTGTAAGATACGTGAATATATTATACTTCAGCAATTTACTAACATAGCTTTGCTTACTTTTTTTCTCAAATCCATAGGCAATGAATTGAACACTATTCAGCCCATATATAACACCATAACAACTGTGGGAACTGTAACATTAAATAATTTTGAAAAGTACTTCCAAAGTATGCAGTCACCACCAAGTGACTCCTCATCCAATTTTGACTTTGAATTCCTAGAAATTGTGGAAAAGCAACTTGATGACTTAATTAATGATGCAGCTTTGTACATGACTGATTACCCGATAACTGTGTATGAAGTGAGAACGGAGTTAAAAAATTTAAAGCAAGGAAAAGCTCCTGGTGTTGATGGTATAAGCAATGAGTTCTATAAGTATCTCTCTGAGTTTCTGTTACATCCAATAACCACTTTGTTTAATTATATATGGACAAGAGGAGAATATCCTGACAAGTGGTCAGAAGGACTAATTCAACCTCTGCACAAGAAGGGTAGTTACAATGAACCAGATAATTATCGTAAGTTAACTCTAATGGCATGTATGGGTAAAATATTTGAATCAATTATTAACAAAAGATTAGTCTTCCAAAGTGAAGCAACAGATATTGTAGACCCTAATCAATTTGGGTTCACTCAAGGGTGTAGAACTAGTGACAATGTATTCATTATTGATACGCTTATTTCGTATCAAAAATATATGCGTAAAAATTTGTTCATAACTTTTATAGACTTCTCCAAGGCTTTTGACTTTGTCAATCGCAATTTTCTGTATTATAAGATGATCAAAAAGGGATTTGGTGTCAGACTTATCAAAATAATTAGGAGTATGTTCTCAAAATCTAGGGCTAGAGTAAGATGGCAGGGTGAACTTGGTACTTGTATAAATAGTACTCATGGTGTCTTACAAGGTGGTATTGTTAGTTCAAAATTGTTCAATCTTTATCTGTCCGACTTAGGCGAATATTTAGACCAAAAATGTGGTGTCTCCGTAGAAGGGACTACTTTCACACATCTTCTTTATGCAGATGATTTAGTATTAATTTCTGAAACTGAGAAAGGCATGCAAACCTTGTTGAGAAATATGGACACTTATTGTAGAAAATGGCATCTGATACTGATAGTCAACTCTGAAAAGTGTAAAGTTATGTTGTTTAAAAAATCACAGAATAAAAATACAGACAGCTTCAGCTTCTCAATTGGTAGCAAGCAACTAGAAATAGTTGAGTCATATAAATACTTAGGACATGTGATCTGTAATTCCAAGAATATACATAAGGACATGTACACACATCTAACGACGCAAGCGCAAAAGGCTGTTTATGCTCTTAAAGAAAATACTCGATCCACTGTAGGTTATCTCACACCAAAATTAAGTTTAAAAATGTTTGACATGCATGTTCTTCCAATTTTGGAGTACAATAGTGAAATTTGGTTCTCGGAAAAGGAAATTCAGGATCTAGAAAAGATACAGTTAAACTTTCTTAAAAATATGCTGAGTGTTCGCTGTCAAACACCGACCACTGCTTTACTGATGGATACTGGTAGGTTCCCACTGATTGTTAGACAACAAGCCTCAGCTTTGAAATATCTAGATAGATTAAAAAAGGACACTTGCCCTATACTTTTGCGTAAAAGTTTAGCCATTCAAGTGAGACTGAAAGAGAAAGGCGCTCAATGTTGGCTTACAAGGCTAGATAAAATCTCTGAATCACTAAACATAGGTCTTGCGACTTGTGAACTGAATAAAACTATAGCATCTCTGTTTGATCAGGTTAAACACAAGATGATTACTGATATAAATGACAGCACTAAATATCCTAAACTAAGAACTTACAAAACTTTCAAAACAGAAATGCGTATTGAGCCCTATCTGAATTTTAATCTATCTAAATCCGTTTATTCCAGTATTGCACGTTTCAGATTAAGTTCACATAATCTCAATATTGAACTAGGCAGACATAAACGTCCGTATGTACCAGCAGAAGAAAGAATCTGTGAAAAGTGTGATTTAAATCTCATTGAGGATGAGATCCATTGTTTAATGATCTGTACTAAATGGTTAGAGCACAGAGTAAATTTATTTGAAGTAGCTCGTAATTCCATTGATGGGTTCTTGGTATATGATAAATCTCAACAATTTCACTTAATTATGACCTCTAAAGATATCAACCTAATTATTGCTCTTGGCAAATTTCTGTATTCAGCGCTAAAAATAAATCAATAACCATGTCGTTAAATAAGGTCATTGTTCCTAGCTCCTGGTATCTGAGTGGTGAGTGGCATGCTGACAGTGTTGCTTCCAGGTGTTGTTTGTATATATGTTTATATCCCTTGTTACATAATATGTATCTATTGTACTTAAATTGTGCATCTATTTACTCGTTACTCATTGTTAAGCCTTATAAGTTTTTTTCTATCACCTCTCTGCACCATTCTGCACAACTTTCGCTTTATTGTAATTCGTACTATCAAAAGAGATTTTGCTCCAATATATATATATAAAACTTTTTTTTTTCTTTTTGTTTATTTATTTATTTATTTTGCTCTTATATGATAATAATTCATTTGCAATATTTTTCTTGTACTTTATGGTTGCTATATATGGTTGCTATATATATGCTTATAATACAGATAGTCCTATTAAATTTGTTATGATCATTTTCAACTCTTATTTATGCTGTTATTGTGCAACACCAATTTGATTTTTCCCTGTACACAGCGCTCGTGAAGAAACATTGGGGTTAAAAAAATGAGCCCGGAACGGGACCTATACCATCTGAAACTGCATGATCACACAAAGATTTTAAGACAAAAACAAAAAAAATCTGTTGGGAATTTTTTGAGAAATTCAAGTTTTAAGAAATTTGGTTTATCACATCACTCGAACACAAGTGTAATCACATGTAAAACAATTAACTAATTGAAAATGTGATGAAACCTGTTGGCTAAGCTCAGTAATGCATTTCAAGTAAGTTTCAATGATTAGTTTGAAATATTTACTGACTTTATTGAAATAAATGTGACAAATTGTTTATCACATGCTGTAAGAATGCAAAAATGCTAAAAGTAACCAATTTCCCCCAACTTTCAGCCTTTGTTTGTTGAAATCTGAAGCATTATCCTTAGCATGGATATGTGAAGCTTTATAAAGCTTTCGAAAAGTTAATGCATGCCTAAAATGGATATAAATGTTACTAGTAAGCTGACACTCATAAGATAGATCAATCATAATTCAGCACTGATTCCTAATTAGCCTGTTTAGTTCATGGTATTGTATGTGCATGCAAGAGTTCAAATATAGAGCAAGGTGGCAGCACAGAATGATGCACGTTAATAAGAATGGTGACATATCAGGTCTCGACAACCAAACCACATGCAAATTTCTTCATAGATTTGTGCAGGCAGCAACTATTTCCCTCATGCATAATATACCTTAACACCAAAATCAGCATATGTATGGTTCAAATTAAGTGCAATTCTAAAGTTTGGCTGATTTTCTTCAAATCATCAGCAGTTGGACAGCCTGTCAAAGTAGGCATCAAAGTTATCAACGACCTGTGTGGAAAATTGAGCACGATGTTTGCTACACTTTCCAGGTACACCTTGTACCTGTCTTACCGAAATGAGTGCTATGGTGGTTTTGGAAATATTCTATGGCATGAGCAAATTTACTGGATATAACAATTTCTTTGATTGAAAAGAATTAAGGAAGTTATCAAAACATTTGTATATGACATCCAGGAATGCAATAAAACAGCTGTTGTAAGGCTCCATATTTTCTGTGCAACATACTGGACAGCATATTAAGGGATACTCAAGATCAGCAATTGGATAAATTAATTTACCCCTGACGGTTTCGCCCCCGCAGGTCTCGGGCCTCCTCGTGGCGGTGGGTGGTAACACAAGGGTGAAGACCTCTATCCCTTGTGGCCAACACGAGACAGTGCGCAAGCACACGTCTCCCCGACGGAAATGGGGCAACCTGTTTGCCGTGGGTTGCGACCCGTGTTGGAGGATGAAGGGGTCCTGGTGGTTGAGTTGGTTGGGACTAAGTTGGTCTCACCCATACAATACACTACTTTGGCCTGGATTTCTCCCAGACGGGAGGCTGGATTGGCCCGGTCCAGTCAATCGGCTTGTCATGTTGCTATTTGGACTTCGGTCCTATTTGGCCATGGCTGATGGGTCAATCAAGGAGGGTTAGAACCCGGGTATTTGCCTGCCGTGGTTATTGTTATCATGATTTGAGGCTGTATTGCAGGACTGACCTTTTTAGAGTATATCCCTTATGTATCCCTGGGACTAGGGTACAGGGCACTGCCCTATCCATGTTGGTCTCCCCTTGTTGGGCTCCGTGGTGGGTGGGGAACATGAAGGATGAAATAAGTAAATCTATATGGATATTCTCAACCGCAACATTTCTCAAACTGGATTTTTTCAGTGTGAAACTGACCATTGGCCACGATACATCGTAATTAAAGGAAAAGATGACGAATATGGAAGGATTTCCGCAGTTACACGGGCACAAGCCATCTGTAAGGCAATCGGGGACCCTGGGGACGTCAGGCGGTTCCCTGGTTCACTTTTGATTAAATGTCGCGACAGTGACCAAGCCAAGAAACTCCTTGCCATGAACAAACTTGCCTCAGCCGCAGTGGAGGTGACTCCACATGAGAGACTCAACTCGATCCGAGGCGTCATCTACTCCTTTGATAGCCATGAGAGCTCCGATGATGAGCTACTTGAATGGTTTAATTTTCGAAAGATCCCAGTTACTTCTATTTACCGAATGGGAAAAAGACAAACCAAAGAAGGTTCCACGGTGGAGACCCTCAGTCTCACTTTTAAGGGTAACCGGCTGCCCGAGGCCGTAGAAATTGGGTTCGAGGTCTGTAGGGTACGTCCCTATATCCCTAATCCTCGAAGATGTTATCGTTGCCAAAGATACGGACACATTACTAGAGTATGTAAAAGCCGTGAAGAAGTATGCGCTAGGTGCGGAGGCTCAGACCATTCCCACACAAAGGATGAGCCATGTGGCCGCCCACCTAAGTGCGTAAATTGTAAGGGGGACCACCCTTCCTTTGACAAGACATGCCCGAGATGGAGTTTTGAGAAAATGGTCCTTGAGATTAAGGCCAGCTCCAATATAACATTCCCCGAAGCACGAAGGATTGCTCAATCCAAATACGGCGCCAGTAGCTACGCTAAGGTGGCTGGTGGGGGGAATGCAGGTCCGTCTGCAGGATCTCAGTTTTCCCAGGGATCCGACACCCAACAATCATCCTTTCCCGGGTCATCACAACGATCGACACCAAGGAAAAAGGTTGACCTTGACCCAAACCACAAATACTCAAAGTACAACACCCAAAATCACACTGACAAGTTCTGTGCAATGTTCGCCCAAGGAAAGATGGATGAACTCCTGGATGCACATACGAAACTAATACAACAAAAACAAGACACGACCAACAAAACGTACTCAAACGACATGCAGACAAAAACAAACAAAAGAAAATCGGATAACGGAAATTCCGAAACACCAGCAAAGATCGCAGCCACAGAGGTTGTCGAGTCGGACCTCAACGACTCCTACGAAACTGTCGACTCTGAAGTGACAGAGGGAGAAGAAGACATGGATCTTCAAATCCCTCTCTCTATGCCAACAGAAGTAGTACAAGACAAACCAAATAACAACATCAGCCCGCAGACACAGACCAAATCCACTACTGAAATAGGTGGACAGCTGGGTCAGGGGGGCAAATCAGACAAAACCAAAAATCCCAACCACGACCAACAACCCCAAAAAACCCAGACAAATCGAATACAACACCAAAATTCAACTCCCGACATAAAGAACACAGGCAAAGAACATCCACCAGGCACAAAAAAACCTGGTCCACCTAACACATCTACAGGGGGAAGGTCAAACACCAATATCACTCTGAATCGTGATCCTCTGGTGTTTAACTTTAAAACCCCCAAAAACTAACTAACAAATATATGACAGAGCAACACTATTCCATGGACAACATCATTCAGTGGAATTGTCGAGGTATAAGAGCAAATTATGACGAGCTAAAAATAATAACATCTGAGCATAAAGTGAACATCTTATGTCTCCAAGAGACCTTTTTAAAACCCTCAGACAAAATTACCCTAAGAAACTTCCACATGTATAATACTTACGGAGAAATTGTACATGACAGGGCAATAGGTGGTTCTACCATTCTGGTTAAACATGGTATAATCCATACACACCTAAATCTAACTACCGCCTTACAGGCAACTGCCATTCGCATTACATTACGTAAAACGATTACTTTATGTTGTCTTTACTTGTCCCCAAGTACGAGAGTGACACGAGAAGATCTTAATAATTTATACCAACAACTACCTGCTCCCTCAATTATTCTTGGGGATTTTAATGGTCATAGTCCTTTATGGGGCAGTACTGACCTGAACAACAGAGGCGAACTTATTGAAGATTTTATAAGTGATAATAACCTCTGTATCTTCAATGATGGATCAAATACTTTCCTCCATTCAGGACATGGCACGTACTCTGCTATTGACATCAGCATAAGTGATCCAAATTTGTTTTTAGATTTTGAATGGAAAGTGCTAGAGGATACACATGGAAGTGATCATTTCCCAATTCTATTGAAATCGTTAGATCTTGGGCCTAACTCCGGTTTATCAAGGTGGAAATTCAATAAAGCAGACTGGAATCTCTTCTCAGAACTCTGCAACAAAAATATTACCCTACAGAAATATGCAGATTCCGATTCCCCTGTAGACAATTTCACAAAAGATATTATAGACATAGCAAATAAAGCGATACCGAAATCTCAAGCCAATCCTCACCATAGCCCTAAACCTTGGTTTGACACAGAGGTCAAAGAGGCTATCAAAGCCCGCAAAAAAGCATTACGTGCCTTTAAATCTCGCCCAACACCAGAAAATCTAAATCAATTTAAAATCTTTCGAGCAAGAGCGAGAAGGATAATAAGACAAAAGAAAAGGGCTACCTGGCAAAACTATGTCTCCAAACTTAATACCCGTACACCCAGTTCCAAAGTATGGAAAATGATAAAGAAGATACAGGGTAGAGATACATCCACACATATTCAACATCTTGTCATCGACGAAGAGGAGATAACCACAACTGAGGAAATTGCAAATAGAATAGGTGACCAATTCGCATTTAATTCCTCATCGAACAATTACAACCAAGAATTCCAACAATTTAAAGAGAGGGCCGAGCGACAAAATTTAAATTTCCAGTCTGATAACTCTGAAGCATATAACATTCCCTTCTCCATGGAAGAGCTCATAGCGGCATTGAATAAGGCTAAAGACTCTGCTACTGGAGCAGATGAAGTTCATTACCAACTACTAAAGCATCTACCGGAAACAAGCCTTAAAATTATGCTTCAGATTTATAATAGAATATGGGACTTTGGTACATTCCCAACGCTGTGGAAGAAAGCGATAGTAATACCAATCCCAAAACCTAACAAAGATCACAGTGATCCGCTTAACTATCGTCCGATTGCACTTACCAGTTGTCTTTGTAAGACCATGGAAAGGATGGTCAACAATAGACTAGTATGGTATTTGGAATCAACTGAAGCCATAACAGAATATCAGTGTGGTTTCAGGTCCAAAAGAAGTACCTTGGACCATTTGGTATCATTCGAAACCTACATAAGAGATGCCTTTATTAAGAAAGAACATGTAGTTGCAGTATTTTTCGACTTAGAAAAAGCTTATGACACCACTTGGAAATTTGGAATTATGAAGGACATTCATGAAATGGGTTTACGGGGAAGGCTTCCTCATTTTATAAATTCATTCCTTCAAGATCGTAACTTCCAAGTCAGAATAGGAAGCACACTATCCAACAATTTTAACCAAGAAATGGGAGTTCCTCAAGGAAGTATTCTCTCTCCGACATGTTTTAATATTAAGATTAACAACATAGTCCGACATATCAAGGAGAATATCAAGTGTTCTTTATACGTAGATGATTTCCTCATTGCTTTTAAGTCAACCAAAATGACAAGTGTCGAACGACAATTGCAACTTAACCTAAACAGGTTGCAAAAATGGTCATATGAGAATGGTTTTAAATTCTCCAAAAATAAAACGGTATGTATGCACTTCTATCCTCCCAGAAGCTTTCAGCCGGATCCAATCCTAATGTTAGAAAATTCGAAAATCAAAGTAGTAAACCAGTACAAATTCCTAGGAGTTTTACTGGATTCTAAATTCTCCTTTATTCCACATATCAAAGAACTTAAAGCTAAAGGTTTAAAATCTCTTAATCTTCTCAAAGTAGTCAGCAAGCTCAGTTGGGGTGGAGACACCACTGTATTGCTACGACTATATAGGGCTATAACCCGATCACGTCTCGATTACGGGAGTATTGTATATGGATCAGCAAGACCGTCTTACCTCCGATGTCTAAATGCAGTACACCATCTCGGCATTCGCCTGTGTCTTGGGGCATTTAGAACATCGCCAATCGAGAGTCTATATGTCCTTGCGAAAGAGCCACCACTGTCACTACGGCGAATAAAACTTTCGCTGCAATATTTTGTAAAACTGGCAGCATGTTCAACAAATCCGGCTTTTTACCCGGTATTTCAGCCAAAGTACCAACAAATTTATATGACTAAACAAAGTGTTATAAAACCCCTAGGGCTTAGAATGAAACCCTACTATGACATAATAAACAAAGACAACTGCATAGTTGCTGAAGTGCAGGTTCCATCCATTGCTCCGTGGACCCTTCCTTTACCAATTTGTATTCTAGACCTGACAAGTCTTAAAAAATCTTCTACAAGTCCCCTGGAATACCAGAGTAAATTCCTCATAATAAAATCCCGGTATCCATCATTCAAGTTTCTTTACACGGATGGGTCCAAAGATGGACTTCTGACTGGTTACGCAGTCACCTCCGCAAAGACAAGTTATTGTAATGAACGTATACCTGATGTGTGCTCGATATTCACAGCGGAACTGACAGCTATCTACAAGGCGGTAGAAATGGCAGTCAACTCAGAAACAAACAATTTTGTAATTTGCTCTGACTCAAAGTCTGCATTGCAGGCAATTGCCAACAAGCAGGTGGAAACCCCTCTTGTATTAGACATTCTTTTTACCTTAGCAGTGATGAAAGAAAACAAGGAGATTATATTTTGTTGGATTCCAAGTCATGTTGATATCAAAGGAAATGAGATGGCTGATCTTCATGCGAAGAGAGCCTTAAGTAAAAACTTAACGGACTATGTTGTCCCTTATACGGATTTTAGAAAGCATATCAATGACTTTACCAAGTATAGTTGGCAAGTACGATGGAATGCTTGCCAACGAAACAAGCTACGCACAATACTACCACACGTCATGAAAGATATAAAAATTGATGTACATTCACGCAGAGAGCAAATCGTAATTCATAGATGTCTTATAGGGCACAGCAGATTAACCCACTCACACTTATTAAACAATGACGCAGCACCAATATGCGAAAGGTGTCAAGTACCACTTTCGATCAAACATATTCTTTTAGAATGTAATAACAATCTATATCACCGACCCTTTCAATCAGGTAATCTCAAACACTTATTCTTTGAAAATTCAGCATCCAGTATAACACAGTTCCTCAGAGATAACGACTACTTCTACAAATTATGAGAAATTAGTTCCAGGATAATCTATCTAACCAATGTTGCCTCTAAATAGCCCACACTGGTGCTGATGGGGCGTAAAACACAAATTCACTCACTCACTCACACCCCTGACGGTTTCACTGTAAATTTAGTCTTTCACAGTGTTAAACTACACATAGGCTAATGCTTGGACTGGTCATTCCAATTCGGAAAGAGCTTCAACAGCTCAATAGACAATTCATTCATGACAATAATTTTTTTAAGAGAGAAGGAAAGAGGTACAATTCTCAAAATGAGTTTAGTTAGTTGTGAATTTTATGCAGGAGAAGTTACAATGCATTACATGATATGAGAGTTGATTGCTTGCCACTCTTTCCTAGCCTATAAAAATACATTTGAGATGTTCTTTTACTTCAAAAGCCACAATATGCTTCCCACATCCTGGTTAAGGATAATCTTAAGTTCTTACCAGTCAAACACCGCAAAGTTCTCGAATTTGGGTCACTTCTAGCATTTTTCCATTTTTACAGTGTATTGTTTGTCACACTTTTTTGACATAAGTCAGTAAATATTTTTAATTCATCAAAACTTCTTTGAAATGCATTACAGAGCTTAGTCATATTTTCAAGCTTGTTAATTGTTTTATAAGCCATTACACATGTATTCTAGTGGTGGGATAAACCAGATTTTTTAAAACTTGAATTTCTCAAAAAATTCCCAACAGATTTTTTTCGTTTTTGTCTTAAAATGTTTGTATGATCGTGTAGTTTCAGGTGGTATAGGTCCCGTTCCGGGCTCATTTTTTTATCCCCAATGTTTCTTCAGGAGCGCTGTGTGTACAATGGTGCTCCTTACTTGCAGTATTTTGCTACAACAACTCTTAACTATATATCTCTAAAAGAAATAATGTATTTTTAATATATATGTCTTACATAATTATTGTCATTTTTATAATTGTACTTAATTGGTGCTTCTACTATTAGATGTAGCTTCTATCCCTCCTTTTGTACATATATATCTCCTATCTGGTCTTTTAGTAGTTGTAGTTGTTTTTACACTTTGCTTTCTTATTATGACAAATGTATCTTGTTGATATTTTGTGTCAATAAAAACCTATATATATATATTATCATGATGACTGGATTAAGCTCTCAGAATTTTCGCAATCCATTAAAAAACTCATTTTACAAACTGTCATTGTAAAATCCATTTTGACACATGCAATTCAGGATTCATATTGTAGAAACAATCTTTACAAAGGTATCTTGAGTGTCTTCTTTCCTGAACTGCTGCATCTTCATTTCATGTCAATGGGACATCAACACAATGCATTCCAGAAGAGTGCCATCCTGAGCCACAGAATACAACATTTCACCGAAAGAGTATTTCACATCTGTGCAGTGTGCATATACAGTACAACCATCTTAAAATGGCTCAACATAGTTATCCGTAGTGATCCAGAGCGGTCTGGATTAAGAGTGATCTGTAGTGATCTGAGATGATATAACTCTATCTGTAGTTATCTGCTAATCCACTTTTAGTGAAAATCAATCATGTCAATTATTTAGTATTATATGTCAAAGAACATATAAAATCCATCTAACAATTGAACATATTGATTAAGGAAACATATCCAGAAGTTATTTGGAACAGAAAAGTAAATTTGTTAATATTAATTTTGATTAATAGATACAGATCACATCAGATCACTCCAGATCGATCACTCCATATCAACCAAGATTGCCATGGATCACTACAGATCGATAGATAAGTGTCGATCCAAACTGACGAGCCATTTTATGATGTTGTACTGTATGTGTATTAGTACTGTATTACTGAGAAACTTTAGCACAGTTCTGCTGAGTTCTGCTGGATGCAGATCTGAGAGGCAGCTTTCTTAGTACCCTAAAAGCCAATCCCATAGCAAATTTTACTTGGATTTCATCAGTCTGCCACCTCACTGCATTTGTCAGCCTGCAACAGACTGGTTTCAGTAAGTGATACTTGATGTCCATGATGCCCCTCTCAACAGAATCACTAACAACTGCAATGTATTTGATGATATTAAATATGGCTACATATTATTTTCCTGTTTCTTGTAAACATGTCTGGTGGCAAGACCAACCAATTTCCTGTCATGTCGAGATACTCAAATAGTCATGATGAAGGTCCAACAAATGACTCCAAGTCAAAGGTCATCATGTCCTGTCGCTTGGGCCTATTAAATCAGGTTAAGAGGCATTATGTTCAGTTATTGAGCAAGAACTTGTAACATCTAGCTCCAGTGCAGTGTCAAAAAAAGCTGAGCACAACCAGAGGTTTCGTCAGGTACTATAGAACAGAATAATGAATTTGCTAAGCTCCTGATGACATTTGACTTGAATCTTTCATTAGAGCTTCGGAAGGGCTGCTATTTGAGGATCTCGACATAACACTAAATTGGTTGGCCTTGCCACAGCAAACAGCAATGTGGGAAACAGGAACAGAATATGTAACCATGTTCAACATCATCAAACACATTGCTGGTGTAAGGCTTCAGTCAGAACGAGCATCTAGAACTTTGCAAATGTGGCAATTGTCATTGCATGGTCTTGGTGTCGTGCTCACACAGAATGAGTTTTTAAACCAAGACCAAATTTGCACCTACTAAAGACCCTTTTTCATTGCGTATATGTTAATTAACATTTGAGCTGTACAAATGTGTTCGAAGTAATTTCCTAAGAGGGGGATAATCACTAGGGTTACTGGCTGAGTCACCTGGACTAATGGTGGGGAGCGGTCTCTATAATCCTCTTCTTAATTGCATCCCATCCTAATTAGCAACCAAATACATAATATTGCTTCCCAAGATTTTGAACAAAAAGGTTGTGTTACTAAATCGCCAAATTAAATATTTTGCTCATCTTGCAATGATTATACCACTTACTACATTCATTTACATATCTGTACAATATTGTAAAGGAAAAGCTAACCCACTGCAAATGTTGAACTCTATGCCTTCCACTTCCAATTGATACAAATTAATGGATAATGAAATGCTCATGTCCAGAAATCCCTAAAAGACAGGTATTGATTGGTGCTTTGCAATAGTTTTAAAACTGCAGGAAAAAAACAGCCAATTTTAATCCAAGGGCTGAATTGAACGAATATTACTTGTTATGAAGTAGGCATAACCTCTTTGTGATTCAGTTTCATCATGGGTGACTTCAGCACCCTCAAAAACCCTCATTTGACAGTTTCAGGGGCATTAACTGATTTTAGACAGGAAAATAGCCACTTTTTATGCTCGAAAATTGTCGTTTTCGGTAACCCGAGGGCTGAATTGACCATTTATGGCATGTTATGAAGTCATCTTGACCTCTGGGTAATCTATTATCATCATAGATGAACTTAGCACTCTCTAAAACCCTATAAGAACAATTTTAGTGCCACTGGGATGATTTCAAACAGGAAAATAGCCACTTTTTGTGCTCGAAAATAGTCATTTTCGGGTCCCTTGAGGGGCCCTCCAAAGATGGTGCTGGGGGGGGTCTAACCCTCAATGGATTTGGCCGAAATTTGGTTTGTGGCCTTTGTACACATGGGAGCACAACTGAGCCCAAAAAGAGCTTGATCCGAAAATATTTTTGAAAAATGGGACTCCCTATTGCCACTCAGTGGCAAGTGTGCAATTCCGCGAGCGGTCCAAATAAACTGGGTGTTAGGTACTCCCAAAATTCTGTGGAAGAAACCAGGGCTGTTTCTGAGTATGCTAAATTGCTGATGGCCTTGTCTACTTTTCCCAGGGAATGTGATTGCTGAGTGTTACTCTGGTTTACCTCAATGTTGAATAGATCTTTGTGAATGTGCCATGAAATTGGAAGTATTTCATTGGAGCTGCAATGCTGCAGCATTCAAAACTTAACTTTGTGCCAAATGGCAGCAGCATGCAGTTCTCATTTTCACCAGACTAGGGCTTCCCTTTATTCTTATTGATACACTAAATTTTGAATCACAATTTGGACATACTCTTAAAATTGGACTAAAGTTCCAACATAAAATATAAATTATATGTGGAAAATTCTGCTATGTGAAGTTTTGCCCGCCAATGCATGGAAGGGTTGCGTACCAGCATAAAGGTATTTGTAGCACAACACTTATTAATGTGGAACAATAATTACATGCAAAAAATTCAGTGTAATTATAAAATTAACAAATGAAAATGTTTTCGGTATGATTCTTTATTATTATCTGTCAGTCTGGTGAAAATGAGAACTGCATGCTGCTGCCACCTGACACAAAAGTTGATTTTGTATGCTGCATCATTGCTGTCTCAAAAAAGTGTTCCAATTTCATTGCACATTCACAAAATTTCTATTCAACATTGATGTATACCAGAGTCAGACTCGGCAATCATATTCTCTAAGTAGACAAGGCCATCAGCACACTCAGAAACAGCCCCGGTGTCTTCCAGACAAAATTGTGTGTGTTCCTCTGATTGAAATGATGTGGACGCCCGCAGGAGCTCGCAGAATAACACACTAATCTCTAGGTGCAACACAACACAGCATATGTTCTGATCTGTGGCAATGCAAGAGCAGTCCACTTGTAGACAGATTATCTGTCAAATAACTATGAATCCTTGAATTTTCTTCATTGACTCGGAGCATGATGTCATGTTGAGGTCGGTTGTGGATCATCTTCGTGTTTGGCAATGGAAGATCACTAAACCAACAATTCTAATCAATACAGTTTCAAAAACAATCATTTTAAGTCTGTAGTGTAGCTGTTATCGATAACAACAGAAGGTTAAGTGATCCTTAACTGTGAATTGCCAAACACTAGGATAATCCACAACCAGCCTCGGCGTGACATCATGCACGCTCTCTGGCGAACAAAAGAAAATAAAGGATGCATAGTTTTTGGATGGATAATAAAGATTTTGTGCAGATCCAAATGAATCTGGTGAAAATTTGTTTAATATTGTGACAAATTTGTTTATAAAAGGCTGTTAGGGTACATGTGAGCAATGAAACAACACTTTTTTTTAGTTAATTAACGAATTGAAAGAAACTTGTATGTCTTTTTTTCATACAAATATTCATCTTTCAGGTCCAGAAGTTTGCGAATGCTAGTCAAATATTTTGAAGAAAACCATAATTTTCCTGGCATGGAAGTGAATGGCAAGAAAGTAGGAGGAGACCATCCGTCTGAGAGCAGCTACTGGAAGACAAAATACATTGAAGATGTGAAGGCTTTCCTGTCTCTTGGAGCAGATCCAACTTGGGTTCCAGAAGGATCTGAATCCTCAGCTCTGGAATTATTCCTGAAGAACTTACTACAAAAAGTGGTTTCCGATGACATGGCAGTGCCAAAGTTGAGAGAACTGATTCCAGTTTTTCTGACCAGGGAGACATTGGATTCCTTGAATAGGAGACTAAGTTATTCAACATTACATTCATTGTTTGATGTTGACTACCATAACTTGCTTGAATTATTCCAGGAGAGGATTCGCACAGGAGCTAGTCTACCTGTCATAATAAGTGCATGCAAGGATGCTATTAGGTTGGTTGTGGAGTATGCTCCAGGCATGACTGACTCCCAAGATCAAAATGGCCGCACTGTCCTGCACAAGCTTTCATACGTGCTCTTTGAGGATCCTCACTTCGCTCAACTTTATTTGGCCATCCTACCCAATATTATAACCAGAACAAATGTTAACACAGTTGACAACAAATCAGTGACTCCTTACAGCTACATCCAATTCATCCAGGGACGAGACCATTTTCCACCAGGGCTTCAGACAGTCAACAATAACATTGACAGCATCTTTCTTCAGAATGGCGCTGATGGTGCTCTGGCATCCAATGGTCTGCCATTCATTCAGTAAGTACCAGTCTTGGAAAGAACTATGCTAGATTATTGATTGATTGACTGCTTTTATTTTGATCTGTTATTTGGAAGTTTAAATAATGAATCTAATATGAAGTAAGTAATAAATAAGGGATCAAGGATGGCACGCAAAAGTTACATGAACTTATTTCCAGTGTGGTGGACGGCGACGAAGTGCAATGTACATGATGTGCAAAAAAACAATTAATATTACATGAATTCAGTGGTTACGAGCTTGTATTCTAAAGAATTTACGTTTAAAAGAATTTTTATCTACTGTACATTTAACCCAATAGGGCAATTCATTCCACAGTTCTGTGCCATTGTAACAAAAATTTGCAACTGTGACACCGATTGGTTTTGGTACTATGAAATAACACAGAGATCCTTGAGTCGAGTATTGATGGTCAATCAAAAAAAAAAAATTGAGTTAAATAATTTGGAGCCGGATTTTGATATCGAACATGTGGGCAAGAATTATCTGTTTTGCTTGATCTTGAGTGTCTAAAACATGCCAACCTGGTCTAGTTCTGTTTGACCTATTGATGGCCTTAGGTTTAACTTCAGTACAAAACGAAGATCCTGTTTTGAGAGACCTGTACCTTCTTTTTGTTAACTCTTGACAAACCACGCTGACACTGCATAATCAAGTAAACTCTGTATCAGAGCCAAAGCAAGTGTGTTCCTCAATTTTGAGTTTTTAAGAACCAAAATATTGAGGGGATATTTTGTGTTGTAGACAAACGGGAAAATCAAAAAGTGTCCAAATAGTGTCTAACCATGAGACACTGGACAGTGGAAACTATTTGGATTTGTCTGTTTGTCTAACCAAATAGCTTCCAATGGAATAGTATCTATGGAAATTAGGGTGGTCCTCTACAGTATACTAAAAATTAAAATGTGACTTTCTGAAGGTGCTTCCTAAAAAACTGTTCATATTGGTGAGAAAACATTCTGTGAAAAATTTTAGTTCAATACAACAATTCTAACCACTGCCACACGCGGGTTGAAAATTTGAATATTCAAGTATATTGTTTAAATCAGCAATATTCTGGCAGCCAGAGCCCACTTTCTGACTGAAACCTGGACCAATAGAATAAGTTTTTTCTCAATGGAATACATGTTCTTAAACCTTCGGGAAAATATATATGTGGCCAGCATCCATTGGGTACCTTTGGGGGTTTAGAGAAATCCAAGATGGCCACCAAGGAATCTGGAGTAGTTCAAATGGGACAACTTCAAAACTATTTGACCTAAAATAAAATGTGATACCTATTTTTCAGTCAAAACTGGTGTTGCACTTTCATTTCTGGGGTTGTTTTGACAACTGGGAATGGGTCAAAGAAGGCATTTTGGGTCATAAGTGTGAAAAACAGTAAATTCACGAAAAAGTTTAGGTTAATGTTGAGAAAATATTTTTAAGCATTGATTCCTTTTACTAAGACAACTCTGCAAAGTCTGGGGTGGATATGAGATTGATGTCCTTTTATTTAATAAAAAAAGGAAAGCACTTCATCAAGTTAATAACACATCTAATTTTTGGTTCAACTGCTTCTCCTTGCCTGAGCCTCTCCTTAACAAATCTAGGCGAGCACCTCCTAGGTGGCAAATAGTTGCCTTATACTGTAGTATATGTCCTCCTACTCATCTAATGCTTTTCAGTTTGTGTGAACTGTATAGTATATAGCACACAAGCATCATATTGTTTGTATTCAATGCATTTCATCACAATATCAGTGGCGTAACTAGGGGGTCTCGAACGGGATGGGGGGCACCTTGGGGCACGCGATTCTCTGGGGGCACCCATAATGGAGACCGTCAGGTCTCTGCGCGAAGCGCAGAGACCAGAGGTCTTCAAATGGTAGGAGACAGAGCTACTCACACAGGGATATACTAGGAAACTTTTTTGCATGCGCCAAACAGAAAAAGTGTCGGCGTTTATGTGACGTCATTACTGATTGAGACACAATCGTGATGACGTCACAACAAACCTTGCAAGAGATGACGTCACTTCATCATGACGCTATAAATAGATCAATCCAGGGAGACATGGTGACGTTACAGAAAGCAGGGAGGAGGAGGGGAGGGAAGCTATGTGTTCTGCTCTAGCCCTGGGACCCATGCGTGAGCATGGGTCATGGGTCATCACTTTGAAATTTTTTGAGATTAAAAATTTGACACAGGTTTAGGAGAATGGACCCAGAAGCAACAATTATTGTCATCTAATCTTCACACAATTTGAAATTCTACTTGCCAACACATGTAGCTTGTGATGGCACTGCTTTTTAAAGCAATTTCTGCAGGTTGAAGTGACGAAAAATCACCTTGAATAACAAGAAGTCAATAAAAAAAAATGATCAAAACACATCTGCGTAATTGAAAACACAATGGTGACATCATCAGTCTGCCGTATGACATCACAAGCAGTTTGTTGTGACATCACCAGCTTAGTCAGGAATTGGCCCATCAGATGACGCCATTTTTTCAATGTATAAAGAAAAAAATCGCTTCTTCAGGTTCACAGGCTGTATCCCAATCATTTCAGCACATTGAGAAATAAGAAATAGGTGCCGTCAGTAGTAAATTTTGCACTCTTTAAGATGGTGTAATTGTGATGAACAAACTGCATATATAGTTAAAGAGATATATCTCGATTCTCCCTAACCCTTTCTTTCAATTCTCATGATTTTCCAATGGGAGGATTCATGACCCCTGTCCCAGGGGTCCAGGGCTAGCTCCAGACAGACCTCACGTCAAAGCAAATGCATCAGCCATGCTGTGTTGCAATCTGTATATTTTAAGTTTTAATAATTAACAGAAGCTTCATGCTTGGTTGTCTTGTAGTACACTTTTTATTGACTGTTCTGATTGATTACGACTATAAATAAAATTTTACTACTGCTACTGCTACCTTTTCTTCAAGTCATATTTGTAGACCTATTCAAATAGCTCACATGTGGATTTTAAAAACCTCTACAATACTAATTTCGCTGATGGCATCTTCCTGACTTTCAAATTTCATAAATTTAAATTTGTAAACTCATTCTGGTGGAAATCAATGCAATGCTCAAATTAGCAGTCAGCTCATAAATTAAATAAGCTCTTTTTGCAAGACTTAGTGTATCTAAGACTTATAGATCTTCAGGTGAGCTTTAGTCTATAGAATGTGCATCACGATGCCAGGTATAATGGTTTAGGTTTGTTCTGTTGTCTCCCAGTTTAAAATCCTTAAAAAGGCTAATCGAGCATTAGAAATAAGTTAACATATTAAGGCCTAAACTATGCATGTCTGACGGTCTCGCTATGCTCTTTGGCATCATCATATTACTCCTTGTATATTTTATCCAAGGTTGAAAAGTTCATATGGGGGGCACCTGGGGGGGGCACTGTTCCAATATGGGGGGTACGTCTTGAGCATTTTAGGAAATTCTTGAGCATTTTAGGAGATCCAATATCGCTTAATATTAGATCGGGCAACAAAACACGAGTATAGCATCTACAATCAGGCGTGAAACATCTGTTTCAGTTGATTCTTGCATGTCTTCCACAGATATTGATTCCCTACATCAGATTTGACAGAAAAAAATAGCTGTCACATTGGAATCTTTGTCCAAAATTTTGAAAATGCCTTGATGGCCTTTTCTTTTTTATTGTAACAGAGTGCATGCACCAGGTTCTGAGCCTATGTCTACTGATTGATAACTGATTAATTGCTAGTTGTGATAGATTATGTCCTAGAGCAGAGATGGCAGCTGAGAGAACATGAACTGCTGATCGGTTACTTATTTATGCGCAGTCAAGGGGCGAAGTCAACTCTTGTGTAACTAGTTTCCATGCATGCCGGGTCCCGGGATGTCTTTGGAGCAGGCAGAACCTCATTGTCCTCAAGATCTGCGACATCAGAACCAATAGCTGGTTTTTAAAGACATAATATCAACTGTCTGCATGGACATCAGAATTGTCAAACAAGTTATTTAAATTTGCATTGAACTCCTTCTCTTTCTTCATCCACCTTCTTCTTGGGCTTTTTGATGTTTTTGCTCTTCAGCAAGTGGAATCCTCGCTTTTCCCCAGATCAACAAACTTTGCACGAGGCCCAACAGGCCGAAATTCGCGCAGTGGGGATTTCAGGGGCCACTTAAGGGCCCAGAAGCTGCTATAATTTAGTTAAACTAAGGTATTTTCTGAGACACAGGCCTATAGTTAGTATTTTCCACATTACATCAACCTGGTATCACTGAAAAAAGAGCTAAATATCAATAATTATCACAATCAAGAAGTTATAATTTGAAGTTCTATGGGTGGATAATCATATGATCATCGCCCAAAGGCCAAGGCTAATCCGAGGTAGGAAGCATCCCCCTCCGGGATCTACCCCCCTCCCCTTGCCTTCTGGAAAACTCCAGGCATATATAAAAGGCAGTTCTGCCAGGGTCAGGCAGGCCAAATCTCTCTTGGTTGTTGACATCTTCCAGAACTGTTTAAGTTAAAGCCCAAAGGAGGCTTTTCTCTCAAACCTGAATTGCGATTACTAATTATGTTAATCTGGTATCCAATATCTATGTGTGATACTAACACAATGAAAAGACTCCAGTGATGGACTAAATATTGCAAATAGTAAATAATATAAATATTCAGACTGCTGAATTGTGTTTTGTCTCCCCTATGCTAACAGACAATGCATCAGTTCAAAAACTCAAAATTTTACTTGCGTTGTGCAAAAGCAGGGGTCCGGTGGCAGTGGTTAATATGTATCAATTCTTATGAAATTCAGTACAACTTATTTTTTCCCCAAATGGAACAAGAAAATGAAGAAGCCCCTTGGAAAAGTTGAAATTTTCATTTTAGGACCACCCTAATGGAAATGTATCCTCAGAAATAGTTGTTACTTGTTAGCTAATCAGGCATGTAGAACTTTTGGCTGTAACACTAGATCAGTTTTTAGGGTTGTAAATATTAATTTATTAAAATTTATATTTTATTCAACGCAAAATAGGAAAACCTTCTGTTTTGAAATTTGACTTGATGATTTATTGATTTTAGTATTCGACTACATTTTACATTTTATTTTATTTCAGATGTAATATTATCAAGCAGCTTTTAAAAAAAGTAGCCATGACACCAGGTGGAGCAAAGGGAATCTCTGTCATTTTGCAATATCTTCAGTCAAATGGACGCAACATTTTAGAGAAAGATGACTCCTTGTTAACTAACCTGGTGAATTATGCCAAGTTCTTCCTCAATCCTGAAAATATAGATCAGTACATCAAAGCTGTTTTGGTTGGTATTGTTGTTTATATTAAATCGATGTTAATTTAGCATTAAGTTATGGAAAATAGGAGAAAAAAATTAATCATTGAAATGTCAAGGTTTTCCAAAGTCAAGAAAAACTGCATGTGAAATGTCAAAATACAACACCATCCTTTGGCATAGATGTCATCTCTAGACATTATCTAAAGATTACTTATGATCAGTCTCTTTAAGCATATTTCCATTCCCTGTGCAAAATAAGATGAATCTGTATCAATTTGCTGTTGACGTTTTTGCAGATTGTTGTGAACTGGTGCAGGATCACTCCAGGGCTGCAGAAAAGTCCAATCAAGGATTTATTGCAAAGGATCAACAATGCTCATTCGTCTGAAATACCAATCTGTTTTTCCAATCAAAAGGTTAGGTTAAATGAAAACAAGTTTCAACTAATACGATAGCATTGTTCCCCTTTAAGGTGAGAGGGGATTCTGTGAATCGGAAAAGTCTATTTAGCCAAATGTCAACGAGTTACAATTATATATTTTTTTCATTTATGATTGGCTTCAGAGGAAAGTAGAAATGCCCACTTCATATACATGCCTAAAAAATAATCGACACGCAAAAAATTGATTCACTCTACCCAGTGAATAGTGCTGGGGGCACAATAATATTATTTTTGTGAAAAAATTATATATTGGATATCCAAACAAAAATGCTTAATATTAATCTAAGGGACAATTTTGCTGCAAAATGAATGAAGACAAGTTTGAAACCCAAGATTCTTGAGCACTGTCTGCTGGTAGTGGATTGTGTCAGCTGGAGCTAGCAAATCAAGCACTGAGGGGCTCTAGCTAATCAGTTTGAAAATAAAACATAGGCTGCGCAGCAGCAAACCTTCAGCGAAAAAGCACCATTAGAAAGGGACACAATTACGCCATAAAAGTGATGTGAAGTAAGTGTAAGTATATGCAGTAGTAGTCCGGTCTTGGCCTGAAGTTATCTATGCTCTCTGTCCTTTCATAAGCCCGTCTGCCTGCCAGGGTATGTTGAACCATGGCAAGGCCTAACTAGACTAATTGAAACATATTATGGCCCAGTTTCATGCATAAACAAGAAATAGGTTGTAAGCTGAGAGTTGGAAACCAAAATATATTTATTTGCATTTGTTTAAATGTTCGTCAATATTTCTAAAAGAAATAAAAATAACTATCAATCAGAGCATCAAAAAGCATTATAACATTATATAGGTGATGTGTATCAAATTTCATCTGTGGATATACAATAATTGCCAAGATTTGGCCTGGAAACAGAAATGATAATTTGGATGTTTTTTTGTCAATATTTCAAAAGGTATAGAATATCCATAAATCACACCCACAAAAGGCACGACTTTATCACACAGGTGACATGTGTAACAAATGTCATCCATGTGCATGGAATCATGGCCAAGTTTTGGGCCATAAATGAAAAAATAATTTTTTTTTACATTTTTCTTGATATTTCAGAAGGTATAGAATATCCATCAGTCAGACCATCAAAAGGCACAACAAGACCATAATGGCTACATCTGTAAAAGATTTCATCCATGTACGTGTAATAGGGGCTGAGTCCCAGCCCGGAAACCAAAAAAATATATTTTGTATATTTTTCTCAATATTTCAAAAAGTACAAAAGTACCATCAATCAGACCATCAAAAGGCACAACTAGACCATACAGGCTACATGTGTACCAAACTTCATCCATGTACATGTAATAGGGGCTGAGTTCTGGCCCGGAAACTGTCTGTCCGCCCGCCGCTCGACCGTCCGACTGCCCGCCCGACTGCCCGCCCGGCGGACGGACAACTTTTGACCAAAGTGATGACAATACCTTCTTCGAACTTCGTTCGCTGAAGGTAAAAAAGTGTTAGGAATGTACTGGAGATTAACCTAAAAGAAAGCCTATCAAAAATACTTTCCTTGTAATCAATTGTTTTATAACTATAAATTCATTAATTTGAATACTGCTAGTGTGCTGAATTTTGTCTAAGAAACTGAGCTACATTGAATCTCTTCTTCTTCTTTAGTGTATGTTCCCACATCTAGTGGGTTACCGTCTCCTGTAACAGAGATAGTGGTACTGAGTTATACCCCATAATGTTTACAATACCACATGAAAAAGCAGTGGATATATCCCATGTGATATTGCGTTGTATACTCAATGGTTTTTTGTATACCACATGGGTTGATCATTTTTGATGATGTCATTGCATTGTTTGCCATTATGACTTCATAGCCATGGTGACGTCACAACATTGTGACATCATCAGTTGAGCTGCTATCTGTGCTCTGATTGGCTGAGGCCACTGTTGAGTATTGATCATCAGAGTGAAGTTCAGCTTTCTTTTGAGTTACATAATGGGGTATAAATAAGATCAAATGGTTGTATGGTGGTATTTTGAGATGTACTCCCACTCGTGAAGATATCCTGAGTCCTCTGTACCCACTCGTGCTAACGCACTCGTTGGTACAGAGGACTCAGGATATCTTCAACTCGTGGAGTACATCTCAAAATACCACCATACCCATTTGGTCTTATTATAATGGTGCTGTGTTTAGGTGGGTGATTGCTTTGAATAGCTTTAAGCTTGATTTGTTTGAGGCTTTCCGTGTCTTCTGAGAAGATTTCTTCAATTGTTGTTGTCGGGATATATTTTCTGTCGATGGCTGTGCATTCTTCTAGTATGTGTTGTTGGGTTTCTGTGCTCTTGGAGCTGAATCTACAGTTGGGGTTTGGGTATTTGGTTTTGCAGTTATTTTTTACTGGGATCATTCTTGATCTTGCTTTGAATATGGCGCTGACTTGCATTCTGTTAGTTGGTTTATGTATGATTGTCCCTTTTTTCCGTTTGTTCTTTTGTTATCCATCAGGAATTTTACCTTTGATTTTTCCTGGCGTCTCTCAAGTCAGTTGTTGGGTCCATGCTTGTTGGGTTGCCCCGAGGACCTTGAATTGTTGGACTTGTATTTATTTCTTTGGGTTTCTTTAAGATCTTCTACCCAGCTTTTTTTGTCCCTGGTTAGGACGATCTTCTCTGGGAGTCTGTTGTTTTTCTTGGTTATTGGTGTCCAGTAGTTTGTCTTGTCCTTTAGGATGGTGTATTCTATGTCCAGTAACCCGGTTTCGATGAAGATGGCTTCTTTTGGGATGGAAGCCGGGGTCTGGAGGATTCTTTTGATGACTTTATCTAGGATTTTGTTTAGGTCCTTCATCTGTTTTATTCCATACGAGGGGTGTCCCAAAAGTTCTGACTAATTTTTTTGGCAGACCTTTATATTTGAAGTAGCTGTATGAAATTTTCACAGGATCAATTTCAGGTATATCACAATCCATTTTGAGAATATGGTACCTGTTCGAACATTTTAAATAACTTTTCTGTTGCCATGGAAACAGAAGGTCAGTGCACCCAGCGCAGCTCAATTTTTTAGGCCTAATCCCAAGTGTCTAGGCTTGTAAATAACCATGGAACTTACTGTAAATAAGCAATGGATGATCCTAAAAAATATTATTAGAAAACCTAACAGTATCTCAAAGTTTTTCATTCACATTTAAAGTCACTGTGAATCAGTTTAACCCATGTGCTGAGGCGATCACTTGGGTCCTCCAAACTGGGCTGTTCCTAAATTGTGGAATTTCTGTGTATGTGAAGACTGCTTCATTTCTCGTTATGACTATTATTTCTTTAATTTTTGAACTGGTATATAAATTTTAGTATCACACAAAGTTACAGAAGGCCAAATCTGGTAATTAAAGCTGATAAGATGGGGTTTTGAACCTAAGGTTCTTGAGTACTGCCTCTCGACAGCAGATTGTTTCAGCCAAACCGTCTCAAGCGCTGTTAGGCAACTGCTGTAATACGCCTTTGGTAATTGCCTCAGCTGATCAGGTTGAAATATAAATAAATGGTTATAATCTAATGGAAGATAACTTGAAAGACTGCAGGCCTATCAGGAAGTACATTTTCTTGCAATCATTAGCTTCTTTACTATAAGTTCTTTGACTTTTAACACAGCTAATTTGCTGAATTCCATGTGAGAAATTGAGCTGCGCTGGGTGCACTGACCTCTTGTAACCATGGTAACAGAACAGTAACTTAAACACTTCTTACAGTCTTGATTTTTTCAAAATAGATGGTCAAATACCTGAAATTTATTTTGTGAAAAGTTCTTTTAGCTATTTGAAATAGAAAGGTCTGCCAAAAAAATTGGTCAGAACTTTTGGGACACCCCTCGTATGGTGCTCACTGCTCCCCTTGTGATTATAGGGCTGATGCACATGTTGACAAGTTTCCATACTGTTACCATTTCTATGGTTTTGAGGTCATTTGGTCTGCTAGTAACAGCAAATTATTTGAACAACACATACATTATGTAAAATATATAGTAATGTACCTTAAACGAGTTCAGCTAAATTTCATCCAGCTCCTTCAAAGAGAAAGGTCTGCCAAAAAATTAGAACTTCTGATCATGCATTATATTATAAAGTGTACACCATTGTGGTACCATATGGATGAAAACCTGTCTCTGTTCGGGACTGTCAAATAGCAGCAGAATGCTGACAGTCCTTGGAAAATTGGATTGGGTCATCAATAATTTGATCTGTTTTTGACAGATCACAAGATCAGGTCGCACAACAGCTGTCCATATTACTACGCCAAACTACTTTCACAAAGCATGGTTGCTGGCAAAGATCCAGTCCACTGCTTTGAATGAAAATGTTTGGAAATCATTCATGAGACAAAAACTTAAGTATAGACTTTGCCTGTGAAAGGGATGTTTTTACTTGTCAGAAGTTTGATGGTTTTCAATCTACTTATGCCATTTAGTGCATGTTAAATTGTGGTCAGAAAAGTGTCCAAAAAGAATGCACTCTCACTTATGAGAAAGTCCAGAGACGTGCCACCAAACTAGTCACTATCTATGCTAATCTGAGTTACCAGGATCGTCTAAAGAAATTAAACTTAGAGTAAGACTCTCTAGCCTTTAGACGTAGAAGATGTGACATCATACAAGTATTTAAAATGTTCAAAAATATTGATAAAGTTTTCGTTGCTGAATTTTTTGAATTAAACAACAGGCCAACAAGGGGTCACAGTCTGAAAATCAATAAACCTAGAGTGACGACCTCTGTAAGACAAAATAGTTTTTCGATTAGGGTATTCAACGACTGGAATTCGTTATCGGAAAACACAGTGTCATGTGGCTCTATAAACAGTTTTAAGTTGGCACTTCGTAAGGAATGGTTTAACCATCCAGAAAGATACTTAGATGGATGGCTATAAATCATATGGAAATTCAATGGTTATGTTGCTTATCTATTATTTCTTGTGTCCTTAAATTTCAGGGCGCTTCCTTGTAATTATGAATTATCTTATCGGTGATAGCAGGGTGGGAGGGTTCAGGGGTATTATCCCCAGTTTTGATTTTTCTGATATTGTGTCCCGTCCAGGTGCTAGAGTTAACAATTTATTCGAAACAGTGGATGACCTAACAATTCTGCACATGGTGAAACTAACACAAAGGCTCATTTTTACGTATCAGTTGGTATTTGTGACATCACACAGAAGCTAGGTGATAACAACTATGAGGAGGTCATTTTTAGCAGTCAAAATTTTATTAATAATAAAACCAACCTCTACAGAGAATTTGACAGGCTGGACTCGGCCATAAAAAACCAGTGTGCAGTACCTGTGTTTTGCACGATTTTGCCCATGAATTTACAAGCATGGAATACGCACCGCCTTGCTACTAACAAAACTTGTAGCTGTTACACACTAACAATTATGCTCAGATGCAACAAGAACTGGAAAGAGAAGTTGTAGAATTAAATAACTATTTAACCAGTCTAAATATAGCGAATGGTATGTCAACACCAATGTTGCACAAAGATATAGAGCATAACAGAGGCAGAAGCAGAAAAGTTCTATGCTATCAAAAATTTAAGAGACGGGTGTCATCCAAATAGAACTTTCTTCTTAAAATTGAAGAAGACTATCATGGTAGCGTACTCTAAAAATAAGAACATGCACAGGCACTAAGCGCGGTCGGTCCAGACCCCTGGAGTCTGCTGCGAGTTCTAGGGGTAATTCGCACAATTTGCAAGAGTTTTAAATGTACATATATACATAGGGGAGACTGGGGCTGGTCGTCACAGGGGCAGGTTGTCACACTGTGCAGAACTTAAATATGCTAATATTTCTATTTAAGGCATGCAGGAGCACTGCCAATCTATATGAATGTTAAAAGGGGAGTGACTTAAACCTATCTGATCAATATATATCTATATCATTCGAAATCTTGACATCTTATGGGACTTTTTTTTTTATTCAGCACTCGGGGCAGGTTGTCACACTCTCGGGGCAGGTTGTCACACTCTCGGGGCAGGTTGTCACACTTTTGATTAAGAGCTTGGACACAGGAAAGGGGACTCCCTAAGGCAGATCTTGACTAAAACAAGTTATTTTGGACATATGAGGAATCCTCTGCTTGTCCAGTGCAGACCTCAACGAACACGGTACTGTGTACAAGGGTGCTAAAAATGAAGGCTTACCAAGCAGCAGAAAAGTATTCTGATCAGGAGGAGGAAAATTACAATTTTTTAAAGAAAATTTCTTTATAGATTTGAAATAGATTTACTTTGACACGATGCCATATCTGCATACATCTTTAGTCATCAATAGCATGTATAAATAACCAACTTATATTTGTGATAGTTTTTTTAGTTTAAAAGACTGGTCCTAATGGGTAACAACCAGCTCCAAAAAGTGTGACAACCTGCCCCGTCTTTTTGTGACAACCTGCCCCGACTGATGAAAATGCAAAAAACGGGCGACCAGGGCTGTTCTTTTCATATTTTTCACTATTTCTTCCTATCATTATTTAAAGATTTGTTTACATGGTATGTGTATAAACTTTACCTTTTTCAACAACTATTTGTTAATGAGTAAGGTAACATGCAAGTTGCAGGTAAAAATTAACTTTTTGCGACCGGAAATTTTTAATAGACCGTGTGCTTACCAAACTCCTTTCCAGGGGTTAAGATTTTTCAAAAAGACTCCAGTGGGTTATAAAAGCAGTAAACAATGATTGGTTGAGCTGTGTAACTCCCTAGTTCAGTGCAATAAAAAGTGTGACAACCTGCCCCTGTGACAACCAGCCCCGGTCTCCCCTACATATCTATTTGGAAAACTAAAAATTGACTTCTGTTAAATTGATTATTGATTTCTACCTGGTTGCTGTATTTTCTTGATCTAAGTTAAAA
Organism: Platynereis dumerilii; assembly: GCA_026936325.1. Classification (NCBI taxonomy): domain Eukaryota; kingdom Metazoa; phylum Annelida; class Polychaeta; order Phyllodocida; family Nereididae; genus Platynereis; species Platynereis dumerilii. Next base: position 82,517,572 of record JAPTHN010000003.1, read on the forward strand.
GAAGGTTGCGGTCGTTCCAGACCCCCCACATACTTTTGACGGCTCTTTAAAATCAGTACATGTACGACTATACATCCTCCATGATAAAAAATAGTTCCAACATATTTTGGTATTTACAAGCTGTCTGCTTAACATTGAAGCCAACCAAAGTCAGATTAGACACTTAAAGAGTTTTTGGAAATAAACTAGACCATCACTAAATGTTGGAACTGTCCTGGTTTCTTCAACACTGTGCTGGTTTCTTCCAGAGATTGAAATTCGGTTGACCGCTAACAGGAGCTCTCGAATTTTGCACCCTAGGTGGCAGTAAATAGCGGTCAACTTGTAGACAGGATGAAAACAGTCCTCGCCAAAACATGAAGATCACTTTCTCCTTGGTTATCTTGCAAATTGATGTTCTGGCCGAGACCGTCATCTTGAGTATGTTAAGAAATGTCATCGTGAACGTTTCTTTCTTGTCCTGGCTGCTGAACTTTTCTTTGTTTCAGGAAGTTGAAGTCATCATTCGGACAAAATATTATGTATACCTTGTACATGTTCAACAAGACATTTTCCTCAACATCGTTGTGGTAGGCTGATTAATAATAATTGTGGAAGCCTATTTATATATTTTCCTATTCAATTGTTAATAATAACTTTAAAATTTTCTTTTTCCAGATGTTGATCACGGTTGATGAGTTTTTGAGCCCTGAGTTGAAGTAAATACATATTTATAATTATTTTTTAGTTCGTGATAATTGTATTGCAATAACTGACATCTTTAATCTTTGAAATTGGTTCCTTTCAGGAGTGAGTGTTTGAGATGTTTACTCATGAATGCAAAATATTCATCATGGCCTTCGACCCATCTTGGTTATAGTCGCGGAGGTTGGCTTCACTGGACAGAGCAATTTATTCAAATTTTGTCATTTCTTGTGAAATCTGGAGCAGTTCCTAACTGGAATCCTGAGAGCTCAAAGTCAGTTTCAGTTATAGACACATTTTTCAAGAGTGTTATCCACATTCTGGTCCGTCACAAAGATCTAGAGTCATCATTATTGGGGTTCATACAACTCTTACTGACTGCCAAGACAATGAGTAATGAAGAACATCAAGGCACCATCTTGCATGCATTTGTAGCAGGTGCCTGGGAGCATCTGCCAGAACACAAGCCACCAGGATTCCTCAGGACATTTAAAAAAGTCTTAGCCACAATTTTGGAAAGATGTGGCCGTGCTGTTCTTGACAAAACTGATCAAACTGTCAGAAATGTCCTACAGTGTTTCCTAGATGAACTGAAAACACAGAAGGAGATACCGAAGGATGCCTGTGACATTGTCCAACTCTTGATGACAGAGAATAGTACTGTTCACCAAGACTCAAGTGAGCAAACAGTCCTACACTACCTGGTGGAGTTGCTTCCTCTCAGGGTGAACACTTCTGCATCCAAAAATGCATCTTTAGGTGTCCCTGAAATGTTTCTTAACATTCTGAAGATGGTCGTCTCCAGCCAGAACATCAATCTGCAAGATGACCAAGGAGAAACTGCTCTTCACGTTTTGGCAAGGATTGTTTTCATCTATCCTGAATTATCTTATGGTCTCACTGCAGTTTTCTCTTCTTTGTTGAAAGAGGATAATGTCAATATCTTGGACAGGAAACGTCTGACTCCCTACAGCTGGATCATATCTGCTAGATCCACCTTCTCCGGTGACCAGAATGTTCTTGCAGCAATTGAAGCAATGTTCCAGGGGGTGAATGTGGATGAATCCAAAGCGAGGCATGGATCGTCATTTATTCTGTAAGTATTCCAAGGCATTTACAGTTCTGCCCAAAAGTTTACATACCCCTCTGCAAAAAGACCAATTTCTCAATTTCCAGGACAATTTTACCAACAATAGGCCAATTGTGAATGAAATAGAGTGCACTGCATGTGGCTAAACACTTCTGAACCATTAAAAATCCAATCGCAATGAGATTCAATGATATTATCACTTAATTGCATTTTATGGCAGTTTCAAAAGTTTACATACCCTCCTGTACCATCACATATTTTCCCGCTTAGGATCAAGAACAGTTTACAGGATTTTACCACAATATTTCAAAAGTACTCAGACTACATCAGCAGTGATTTTAATCCATTCTGCATAACCAAATTTCTGTAACTCCACCTCCAATGTAGGTCTCGCCTGAGGCAAGGTGTGTCTCGGATCAACTCGTAATTTATCAATAAAATTCCAGTCTGGACAGTGTTAAACCACTCAAGAAGCTTTTCCCAACTGTCCTGAAAAATATTTGAACAGGATGGGTCGAAGGTTATGGACTGTTGCCCTGTTGCAGCGCCTTGTTTCATCTCATTCCTAACTTTCACACTGAATCATGTTGGTTCTCCTCCAACATTTTCTGGAAATCAGTGTTGTTACAACTTTTATTTGTCTTGAACAACTTTCCAGTGCTATTTGCACTCAAATAGCCATAATTTATCATAAATGCACCGCCTCGGTTCACTCTGTGAATGGTACAATTAGCTTGCGTACCTGATTGACTTGTGTCCAAACATAGCGCGGGCGATTATGAGACAAACTTGGATGCAATACACCAGAAGCAGTTTAGTGAGTGCCGAGCCATCTGCCGAAATGTTTTTGGATGGATGAGACTTAGCTGAGGTGTTGTATCATTAAAATTCCTTGTAATCCCTTTCAATGTGTTTGCAGGAGTTTATTCAGAATTACGGCGACAAAAAGACAATTGCCAAATTAAACCAGGGAGGTGCGCTTTCAATGCTTTGCAGCTGTTTCAGTTCAAATAGCACCAGAGACATTGTCAAGACTGAAGAATTGTTTAACATCACTGATTTCCAAAAAAATTTGGAGGATAACTGACATGATTCAGTTTGAAAGTTAGGAATGAGATGAAACAAAGTGCTGTAACAGGACATAATCCAAAACCTTCCACCAATCCTGTCCAAATATTTTTTCAGGACAGTTGGGAGAAGCTTCTTGAGTGGTTTAAGAGGCACTTTTTGTAAAAACCTGCGGGGGTGGCCGGGGGTCCGTCAGACTTTGCAATGTGCCATACACCGTTTCGAAGCTGTAAGTCTCGCTAAGAAAAATTCACCAAAATTTTTTTTCCTAGAGCCAGCGGTTTCCATGGAAACAACTGCTTTGTTGACCAATGTCAGACCCCTTTTTTTTCACAAATCCTCAAAAGGGAAAAATTGTGAAACTCAAAATTACCATTTATTGATAGGTGGCCTCTGTTGAGAGCAGTGAATTTCATGACGTAAAAAATTGCACATGACAAGTAGAAGTGTAAGGAAACTTGTTGAGTTCATTCTTTTTCAAATACCATGATTTATGACCCTACCACAGCACCCCCTAGTGGCCATTGTTTTCAGTCCAGTACCTGAGGTGAAGACATACCAACTTCAGGGGAACTTTTTTCAAAAAGGAAACGCGATCCAGGTAGGTGACCTAAGCAAAGTTTTTCATTAACACCTGTATTTTCGGAAACTATTTTCAAACTCGTGGGCACTCATTCCAATTTGACTGTGGCGCCACCTATATTATTCGAATTTTTTTTTTTTTTCAAAATAATCAACATACTTCAAGCTTGGCTGCAGTGATGAAGGGTAATGTTGAATTATCCAAAGTTACATCCTGTCTGGCCAATAACACTAACTTAGATATATAGCAAGTTACAGAAATCACAAAAGTCACATGGTTTTACAGAGAGAGGGCTGTAACCATGGTAATGTCAGTTGCATTTTACAAATCTAACATTATTTGATTGCCTGTCAGTCATTGAGAAATATTTTGAATAACACCTTTAGATGATGACCTGCAAGTTTTCATTTTTTTGGTGGGATTATTGCTTAAACCTTAGTCTTAAACACAGGCAAAACACAACCTTTACCCAACATTTTGGCTGTTCTTGGAGAAAAAACCATTAAATATTGACATTTGACCTACTTTTGAACAGTGACCTTGACCTAGATATTCAAGGTCAAGGGTCAATTTGCTATTTAGAACTAGGTTAAGGTTGGAGGAATGCAATAGGGTGCTTGAAAAGCAGTGGCAAGGTGTAAAAGAGGTTAAAAAAGACAAATTCAGGAGAAAAATGTAGAATATTTGCCCGTATTTGACCTTTGACCTACTTTTATGGACATATGTGACCTTTGACCCACTTTTTTAAAATATTATATTTTATACCCCATATTAGGGCATATCTGGACATCTACAAAAAATAGGCCATACTACCTGGACAATTTCCTAGATATTTATTTTTTTGGCCCAATATGCTTGATTTTACATCAGTTGCTAACAAGCTATGGAATGCATTTCTTTTCTATGTTCCCATGGCAACAATCACTAAGGATGATGACCTGCAAGTTTTCATTTTTTTTGGTGGGATTATGGCTTAATCCTTAGCCTTAAACACAGGCAAAACACAACCTTTATCCAACATTTTGGCTGTTCTTGGAGAAAAAACCCTTAAATATTGACATTTGACCTACTTTTGAACAGTGACCTTGACCTAGATATTCAGGTCAAGGGTCAATTTGCTATTTAGAACTAGGTTTAGGTTGGAGGAATGCAATAAGGTGCTTGAAAAGCAGTGGCAAGGTGTAAAAGAGGTTAAAACACAAATTCAGGAGAAAAATGTATAATATCTGCCCGTATTTGACCTTTGACCTACTTTTATGGACATATGTGACCTTTGATCAACTTTTAAAATAATTATATTTTATACCCCATGTTAGGGCATATCTGGACATCTACAAAAAATAGGACATACTACCTGGACAATTTCCTAGATATTTATTTTTTTGGCCCAATATGCTTGATATAACATCAGTTGCTAAAAAGCTATGGAATGCATTTCTTTTTTATGTTGCCATGGCAACAATCACTAAGGATGATGACCTGCAAGTTTTCATTTTTTTTGATGGGATTATTGCTTAAACCTTAGTCTTAAACACATGCCAAACACAACCTTTACCTAACATTTTGGCTGTTCTTGAAGAAAAAACCCATAAATATTGACATTTGACCTACTTTTGAACAGTGACCTTGACCTAGATATTCAAGGTCAAGGGTCAATTTGTTATTTATAACTAGGTTAAGGTTAGAGGAATGCAATAGGGTGCTTGAAACGCAGTAGCAAGGTGTAAAAGGGGTTAAAAAAGACAAATTCAGGAGCAAAATGTTAAAAAAATTGCCCGTATTTGACCTTTGACCTACTTTTATAGACAATTGTGACCTTTGACCCACTTTTTGAAAATAATTATATTTTATACCCCCATGTTAGAGCATTTTAGGATATCTAAATAAGCTATTTTACACCAAATAGGCCATGCTACCTGGACAATTTCCTAAATATTTCCTTGTTTGCATCCTCATGTTTACGCCTAGCGTACTCCCTTAGTTACCATGGCAACCAAAAAATTCCAAAAAAAATAATTGCCCCCAATCCTCAAAATTATTTTTATGCCCTTAATTTTCCATTCAAAATATTTCTCAATGACTGACAGGCAATCAAATAACATGAAAAAAATGTTAGATTTGTAAAATGCAACTGACATTACCATGGTTACAGCCCTCTCTCTGTAAAACCATGTGACTTTTGTGATTTCTGTAACTTGCTATATCTAAGTTAGTGTTATTGGCCAGACAGGATGTAACTTTGGATAATTCAACATTACCCTTCATCACTGCAGCCAAGCTTGAAGTATGTTGATTATTTTGAAAAAAAAAAAAAATTCGAATAATATAGGTGGCGCCACAGTCAAATTGGAATGAGTGCCCACGAGTTTGAAAATAGTTTCCGAAAATACAGGTGTTAATGAAAAACTTTGCTTAGGTCACCTACCTGGATCGCGTTTCCTTTTTGAAAAAAGTTCCCCTGAAGTTGGTATGTCTTCACCTCAGGTACTGGACTGAAAACAATGGCCACTAGGGGGTGCTGTGGTAGGGTCATAAATCATGGTATTTGAAAAAGAATGAACTCAACAAGTTTCCTTACACTTCTACTTGTCATGTGCAATTTTTTACGTCATGAAATTCACTGCTCTCAACAGAGGCCACCTATCAATAAATGGTAATTTTGAGTTTCACAATTTTTCCCTTTTGAGGATTTGTGAAAAAAAAGGGGTCTGACATTGGTCAACAAAGCAGCTGTTTCCATGGAAACCGCTGGCTCTAGGAAAAAAATTTTGGTGAATTTTTCTTAGCGAGACTTACAGCTTCGAAACGGTGTATGGCACATTGCAAAGTCTGACGGACCCCCGGCCACCCCCGCAGGTTTTTACAAAAAGTGCCTCTTAAACCACTGTCCATACTGGAATATTATTGATAAATTATTGGTTGATCCGAGACACACCGTGCCCCAGCCGAGACCAACACCGAAGGTGGAGTTGCAGAAATTCTGTCATGCAGAAGGGATTCAAATCACTGCTGATGTAGTCTGAGTACTTTTGACATATTGTGGTAAAATCCTGTAAAATGTTCTTGATCCTAGGTGGGAAAATATATGATAGTACAGGAGGGTATGTAAACTTTTGAAACTGTCATAAATTGCAATTAAGTGATAATATCATTGAATCTCATTGCTATTGAATTTTAATGGTTCGGAAGTGCTTAGCCACATGCTGTGCATTTTATTTATGTATGATTTGCCTATTGTTGTTAATTTGCCCTGGAAATAGAGAAATTGGTCATTTTTCACTGGGGTATGTAAACTTTTGGGCAGAACTGTCAGATAAGTTTGCTCTAATGCACTGCAACAGTCGGGAATTATCTGAATTATTTCTTTCATGTAGATCCCAGTGCAAAGAAATTAAGAGATTGAAGTCTCCTCATACCGAAACTGTGAAGACACCAATCCCTTTCCAAGAATTTACAGCAGATCTTAGGAAATTGAACAATGAAGACTTCGTTCATTCCAGGCTGAAACAAGACCCACACCAAAAAACATTGTAAGTAAAATATTTCACAATCTTCAAGATGCCTTAAATTCCTCTTGATCAATAATTGTCCTGATTTCTTCATTCCCATCGTTATGCAGACTACACAATAAAATCATTTACATGGTATAGGTCTACAAGGCTATCATTGGTCAGGTTGTCAATTGTTTTGCATATTAATTTTATTCTTTGAGGTTGTTTTCTTCTTGTTAATCAGTCTTAATGGTTTATATAATATGATAATTTTCAGACTCACCAGAGTGGCAATACTTCTGTATCGTTTGCACAACTCTGAGAATTTGGTTAAATATGGAAACGCCATTCTGGAGATACTTGCAAGTGATGGACCAGAAATTGTGCGAAAAGAGCCATACGTCATTGAGATGATTGTCAAGAAATCCTATGAACTCATCACTTCAAAGGATTACATGAACATAGTGCAGGTATTTGAATATCTTAATGACTTATTAAAACATCAAAGCTGCACACTTTGGTGAATGGAAGAGCTCTATATAGTCTAGTGAAAATCTCCAAAGTCACCAACCATCCTCAATTTGGCTGAGATATTTGATTTATTGATGATATTATTGATAATATACTTTTCAATAATTGCAGATGATGGTTTTATGTTGCAAGTTGACATTGCATTCTGGGAAGATGTTCTCAGATCCACATGATAAAGAGCAACTTCAGTCGTTGGTCCGCTATCCTGGCAGGGCACTTTGGTTACTTCAGGTTAGTTGTTGAAAAATATTTCAAAATGGTTTTTTTTTGTGGACGATGTCACATAAATAATTATTCACTATTTTATACTGTGAATCAGTCCGACATCACTTTGCCCTATAGAATAACATGTCCTATAAAAAGTAATTCACATTCTGTCTCAGTGTCAAATATTAAATCATCTGTGACAGAAAATTGGTGAATGCAAGGTTTTGAATATGTCATCTAATTCCTCTTCCAGATCCTAACAAATAGGGGCTTGGTGGAAAGAACCGAGTGTCTTAATATCATCATTCAAAATTCAAGGCATCTATGTGAAGAGCAAGACTCGTTTCCTATCACAGAAGAACTAGTGGGCACGATAAGACATCTGCTAGAGAAACGTGCTGATGCAAATGAGCCACAAAACAATAATCAGTCTGCGGGAAATTCCTTCTTCAGAAATATTGTCCACATCATCCAAAATGAAGGACATCTTTTTCCTCAGTTGATGGAGCTCCTGCCATGCTTCTTCTTGAATTCCAATACCAAGAACAACAAGACAAACTATCTGCATGCCCTACTGGGTTTCTACTGGGAAAAACTGAAGAAAGATTTGTCAGAAGAGCACTTCAGCCAGTACAAGCTAGTTGTTGAGAAGGTGATATCCTTGGATACATCAGTGCTTGAGGCAAGTGATGCCAATGGGAGCTACCCACTTCACATTTTCCTGGACAGAATTGGAAAGTCGAAGGACATCTTCACTCTGAGCCAAGTCTCCTCAATTGTGGCATTGTTGAGAACAGATTCTAGCATTGACCAACAAGACAAAGATGGAAACACTGCCCTTCATTTTGCGAGCAAATTAATTCCTGTGAGGCGAAACTCTGAAGACTTTCAGGAGATATTCTCTGATCTTTTAAAGCAAATCTGGTCCATCAAGAACTGTGAGATGCAAAATAAAAAGGGGTGCACTGCTCTCTGTGCTCTAGCAAAAATGTTCTTCTTAAATGGTGAGCAAATTGGATCTGATGTGTTATCTGCCTTTAATTTACTCTCAACAAAGACAAATGTCAACATCCATGACAACAACTCGGTGACAGCTTACAGCTGGATTCTGAGGGGGAAGTTGTTGTCTGAACACATCAATAAAGAGAGAAGAGAAATATTTTCAACGGTTGAGGAGATATTTTTACGGAAAGGAGCTAATTTTGAGATGGCTGAAAAAGGACTGGGATCCACTTTGTGAGTATATACTCGAGTGCTACATATAATGTATGTGGAATTATGAATTGATTCCTTCTTTTTTCTCACCTTGCAAGATGTGTATTTGTGTATAAAAGCTCTTGCATCTCCAAAATAGTTTTTTGTGGCCGAGGGACGAGGTCCCTTTAGTCGTCATCAACGGTTTCTATGTAAACAGGAAATGGAAATATCAAACTGTTGTGGGGACAAAAACGTTTTATGCAGAAAATGACAAACCAAAGTGATCATCCCAAATGATCACATAACAGTTGAACATTTGCACTTAGTGACTGTATGTACCAGATCTGTATTAATTACAGCTCTAGCAATTGATCTGAGGAAATCAGTTTTTTTTTTAGTGCCAGAGTGGACCTATGATGTCATAGGCAGATGCTCCATTGCTCAGCACTGGAAGATATGCAAAACTGGTGCTAGCAATGATGCCATAGGTCAAACTGGCCAATAGCGTTCGTTTTGCACAGTTTCATCATAGCCTTGCTGTTACATCATTGCCATGGTGGCTAATAATACCACTACAACAACTCAGGTGCAAAGTTGGACTGCACATGGGGAGGGGGAACTCTACTCAAAAGCTGTCAATTGTCCTTATGATTGCATACTCACACAAGGTACTGTGGTAACCAACAATGGAATACAGGATTAAAGCAGTTTTTGTTTTACACTGAAAGAGACAGCAAACAAAACTGCAAACAGTTCATAGCAAATCCAATTGAGACCAGAAGCATGTTTGTGGGCAACTGTGATTAATTGTAAGTTATCCTATTAACCATGCTTGGTTGAATTTCAGGTACTTTAAGTGTCACCAAATAAACAACCCCCCTCCCCCAACTTATCACTTGAGTTTTTGCAGTGGTATTATTGGCTAATCTGGCCATGACATAATTGCAGGGCTATGATGAAGTTGTTCACATGAACTGCTATTGGCCAGTTTCACCTATGACATCGTAGCTAGCACCAAAGTTGCATAGGTTCCAATGGAGTCTCAAGCTATGACATCATAGGTCCGCACTATGAAAAAAGACGATTTCTTCAGAGCAATTGCTAGAGCTGTAAACTGTAATCAATAAAATACTTAACTCAAAAAAGCAATGTCGATCACCAGCCCAGCGCAAAAACGACTTCACGCGCATGCGCGGGTGAGCACACTGTAAACTACGTTATAGCAGTGGCAGGCGAGCGCACTGTAAAAAGTGTACAGGACCAAAGGCAAATCTGACATTATATGCTGCAGTCACTTGGTGGTTTTTGGCACAAAAGTTGCTAACTTTGGGTTACTAGATATGAAAAACTATTTGTTTATTCACACAGCTCTTCGTGTCAGTGTACATAACAGAGATAATCCTAGGTCTTTATATTTGTTTGGTAAGCATAAATCGTTTCTAATACAAAAAAAATCATAGAAAACTTACAACTTGTGCTCAGGTATGTTATAGATGGCGCTGCATGTATCCTTGCCAGATCCATGTTCAATAGTGCAATTACAAGGTTTACAAGGGTTTTCCACTGCATGAACTTCATTGATTGGGGTTTTTATTGTCCTAATAGCTGACTCTTGAATGATAGTGGAGCTTGTTCACATTTATTCTTCCAAGGTTTAATTGTATTACTTTCTTAATTAAATCTATGCAAACTGAGCATTCTTCACTTTTCCTTATCAAATCATTAACCAACCAAATGCCAACCAATGTTATTTAAACACCCTATATTGAAGTAATATAAGAAAAATATATTATGAATTTTTGTGTGAGGTCTAGGCCTAAAATTTCTGAAAATTTTAAAAGAAAGTAAAGGTCAACCAGTGGTTCCATATGCCATGGGTATTTGAGGCATTTAATTTTTTCCAAAAGGAAAGCCTGGACATTGCTAATTTTGACCTTTAAAATTGGCTTTGGCAGCCTGGAAAAACCTGGAAAACACCTTGAAATTGATCTTGGTTAAGGAGTTGGAACCCTGATTAAGATATATTTGTTTACATTTATGAAGGAATTTATCTTCATATTGACCTTACAATGACAGTTACGTTAATTTGCCAGGTATAACAAACATAGACAGATAAATAGACAGATAAATACATATAGATGGACAGGTAGATAGACAGGTCTATATGAATATGATTCCATCCTTGAGCAGGCTGCATGTAAGGGGTAAAACTGAATTTCCCGAGGCCACGGTGCATGCAATTGCATGCTATTTTTCTATAATAATATGACATAAGTATGTATACGATTTTACGAGTATGCCTCTTAAAAAAGCAGAATAATAAAGGGTTTTGGTTTCTCGTTGATTGACTGCAATATACTGCAATAAACAGCTTGACAGTCACAAATATTGTATGCATATTTATTATTTATCCTTGCCCAATTGTATAAAATATCCACTTGTGTGTAATTAATTACAGATTGCTATGGGTGGACACAGCCCTTTCTTTTGGAAGCGGAACTTTGGAAAAACTTACCTCTTTGTCAAACCACATTAAGACTCAAGAATTGCCGAGTTATCATGTGTTCCTTGACGAAGTACTCAATGGAAATGCTCTGCCAATGGTATTTTGTCAAAATCCTTGGTTTTGTGAAGAAATCTTGAAGATTATTGAAGTTGTGACATGTTCATCACAGGCATCTGTTTGCAAAAATCTGTGCTCTGCCTTGTTAAAATCAAGATGTTACCTCACAACCTTGGGTATGGAATTGCTGAACCTGGCCATGCAAAAATCTGGTGGCCTCACAGAAGCCGATGTCGAATCACTGCAGGGGCTTCACCATCCAGCAAGTATGCCAGGTAAAAATCAAGAGGCTTACCTGAAAGTACTTCTCTCTGCATGCAAAGAAGAAGAAACTGTTCAAAAACTTTCAAAGAAGAATGATTGGCTTGGACTGGTTCTCGAGTGCTACATTATTCCTGTCAATCTGAGGAAATTAGGAGGCAAATTGGCCCACATACTTTATAGCACCATTGAGAGGTGCCTGGAAATGAAACAGCTGGTCAGCTGCTTACTTTTTACTTCACATCAACCAGACATGCTGGATGATCATCAGTTTGAGCAAGTGTTCAAATTACCAATGCCACAAAACTCCTTTGGAAGAGGGCCTCTGCACTTGGCTGTTTCATTGCTTCATGACCAAGTCACTCTTGGTCTGTTGCCAACAAGTTTGATTTCAGAGCAATTAGAAGCCCAAGATCTTCACGGGTGTACTCCTCTACACGTAGCTCACTTGCACCAAAACCAACAAGCAATTAAGGTTTTGATAAATCATGGAGCAGACACAAAAGCAGTTGACCACTTTGGCTTGACTCCAGTTGAGCTGGAATCCCGCCTTGACCCAAATGGTGCCTCCAACTCCTTCAATAAGGAATCTTGCATGGATGCACAACACCATCAGTTGTGCTCCACCATTATAACAGCTGAATCTGGGATCTTGGACAAACTGAAACCTTTGCTTGTTATTTCACCTTTGGAAGCTCAAGCTCTGGCTGAGGAGATGGAGCTTCTGTTCCGGCGACTGCTTAAGGGAACACCATTTGAGCAAATTGAAATTTTCACCAGTGGAAGTATGAGAGAGAAGTTGAAAGCAGGACGTCTTGATGAAATAGATCTTCAACTGCGTCTTAAAATTTCAGTTTCTCAGATTGATTTGGAATATAATGGTGAAGTTTTAGATCGTTCTGATTTCATGCAGAAGCTCATGGCCTCTCTCTGTAAAAGGATACACTGTATATGTTGGAGACGGATCAATCTACGATTGATATCTTCTGCCAAGGAAAATCCCTGGAAATTCTTGCGTGAAGGACATGGCCTTTACAGTGGAGTGGAAGTTTCTGTAGATATTGTGCCAATCTGCTGTCTGCCAGATATAGAAGGACAGGAAACATTTGAGCATAGGTTAGCAGACATTCTTATAGGAGCACCTCCTCACTCAAGGCGATGGATGTCAAAATGGAAAATGTTTCATCACAACTCGCCTCTTGAAAAAACTACATTTGCTCTGGAGTGGGATGTACTGGACAGCCTCCCAACTTTCCACCGCCTTGGAGTAACCTTGGCGAAGGCTTTGGTTCATGTAAGTATAGCCTAAGTCTCTGTCAGTACATTAGTTGCAATAGATAGTAGTGGAATGCCTCCGAAATATTGAGTTAGAGTGACAACACTAACCATTTGAGGTTGGGTAGGTACTCTCTCAAGGTTAAATGAGTTTCTGCCATGCTATACATGTATATATGTAAAAAACATACAATAAAAGATCTTTGCGAACTTTAAGTTCTTTCAGACCATCGACGTTTATACCGATTTGTAAGCTTATATTTGATTCAAGCAAAACTTACTCAAATGACTCCGCCGCCTATCATTTGTTACTCGACCGGATCTTGAAGCGGATGTCTAGCACGTGACCTGAAATTCATTCCCTATGCTCAGGTTTTCAGAGCCAGAATTTTTTACCCTATGGTCAGGTTATTATATAGGCTCCAGAGCCTATTTCATAGATAAAAAAGGAGAAAAAGTCATCAGAAAAGGTGTGAAAACAAAATTGCAACTAAGAATGACACCAAACACCTGAAAGTTCAATGTAAAAATGACATTGCATGATTGCAATTTCAAAGGCAAAACGCCACTGTGATGGCCAATTGAGAAGTGTATCCTATGGTCATTTTTTCCTGGCCCCTATCTTTTGAGAGGCACATATGTAGTATGACATCAATGGCAGTGCCCCCCCCCCCCCGGGCTTATCATGTCTTTCTGCAGGCTAACTCGATATCATTTTGTCGATGCTTGTGTTGAAGCTAGAATAGATTTTAAGATCTGTCAAGTCATCGATATGAAGCAGTACACTTTTTGTCAGGACTTAGTGTTTACAGCCTATTTAAAGTATGTACATTTTGATTGCAGGCATATGAGTGGAGCCATTGTGAGTCCGTGCAGGTTGAAATGCCTGTCACATCCTACATGCTGAAGACGTCCCTTTTCTTCCTGCTCAAGGGTACTTCTGATATCAGGAGAATTTCCAAAGCACTGCAGTATGCCAAAGGAACAACTGATGAACTGAGTAATGCTGAAGGAATGCCAGGCAAGTTGCAGTTCAAACCAAACCCAACCTGGGCCACAGAAGATGACATCCGTGAACATGCTGAAGATGCCAGGATTGTGGCCACCAGGATTTTCAAGTTCATCCACTTCCTTGCAGAGAGAGGATGCAAGGTGACATCTTATTGGAAAGAACCAGGGGTCACCTCTCTGGAGGTAAAAAAGGGTGAACTTGCATACATATCTGCCATTTGTGAATGCGTGCTGGATCGTCTTGAAAGGACCAAGTTTTTCTGACAACACTCTAAAAAATGTCGGGACAAAATTGGTTTTTTAGATTCAAAATGGTTTTTTGAAAAACCAAATTTCAATGCAAAACCAATATGGATTTTTAAAAAAATCCATGTTGGTTTTTTGCATTGAAATTTGGTTTTTTGAAAAACCATTTTGAATCTAAAAAACCAATTTTGTCTGAAATTTTTTAGAGTGAATGTCAACTTGTCAGTCCAAGCATTTTACCTGAATTATTAAAGAAACCTTTCTTTTGATAGATGTCGAGCTATTCTTGGCAATTGATATTGTTACTGTAAATTAATTAATTGTTCAGCAATTTTGAGAGAAATGAATAATATTTTATATTCTTGCGGGAGATTCTTGCAAGTCACAATGACTGTAAAACCAATAAACAAGTGGTTATTTTTTACTGGATATTAACTTAAATAACTGAACATTGTTACAAGAAAGTCTGACTTGTAAGATTTTACATATTAAGTTCTATTGATGACATAGGCCTACTGCAAGTTTGGAGAAGTAATGAAGAATTTATTGATTGAGTGAGATTAAAATGTCAAAAAAATGAATATTATTGAGTACCCAGTTTCAGGTTAATGTGTATACTGCTTCACCACCAGTATTGCAGTAGCATATTTGTATCAATGCTTAACATAGGTTATCCTGTTGTGCTTTACTGATAATGGGTCAATACTGAACAATAGTAAACATGAGTTAGCAAACTAGTTTTAAAGGACTAAAGTCAAGACAATACTGAACAATAGTGAACATGAGTTAGCAAACTAGTTCTGAAGGACTAAGGTCAATATTAGGTCATGTTATAACACAAACAAATCATTTTAGAAGCAGCCCTGTTAAAAGATAAGTTGTAGATTCTAGGCATTAACCAGATCAGGATAACCCGTGTTAGGCTGTAGGCTGTAGGGGGAACCGGGACACATTGGGACATGGTGCTCAATGGACGGTCGGGTTTTCTTGGTTCCTGACAGAGTTGATGATATGGTAGTGCCATCAAATCTTGTAAATTCCCATCCTGATGTTTCTATCCTTTAATCGGCAAATTACAGCCACATGCAGAAGTAATAGTATCGTGAGAAAAAGTTTGTTATCCTACTACTCAACTAAATTTAGAGGGGTTCAATTCAAACCATTCTCTAGACAAACCATAAACAATGAGGCTTTCGCAAGCAGTTTTTTAAATTCGTGTTTAGATTGAATGGGATTGACTCACATAGCAAGATGTATGTCTAAATGGTTATAAGTATTATTGAATGAAAATTTTGACAAATAATATTTGCCCCTAGACAGCCAAGTTTGGCTTTTATTTCTGGCATTCCACTCGAATAATTTGTGATGTCATTGTTCTGATTTAATAAATGGTAGGCCTATCCCAATGTAATATTTGGGCACTTCAAAATTGTGTTGCAAACTCTTTTACAAGCTGCCTGAGAACAAAATGGTTACATTTAGAAACGCCACATGATATTGTTTCCCAAAAAATCACCCTTTCCATTAGCAGAGCTCTTATTGTAGTGTCACTGGTTGTAAAACTTTCTGAATGGAGGACAGTGAATAAAAAAAATTAGACTGTGCCATGAACACTCGCATTACATTTCTTAAAATTTCAAAGACACATTGAAAAATTCTAAAATAATTCTTGGTGAACTGCCTCTTCCCATGTACAAATGGCCCCCGCAGGTCTCGGGCCTCCTCGTGGCGGTGGGTGGTAACACTAAGGTGAAGACCTCTATCCTTAGTGGCCAACATGAGACAGTGCGCATGCACGGTGTGTCCCCTACCTTACAGGGGAATATCAATGAACATTCATTTACCATGATTCCAAACCGGATCGTACGTCAACCGGGTTACCAAGGTGCGCGTCCCTCAGCGGGAAACCAGGCTGAGATCGAAAAATTTGCGACTGGACTACCAAGATCTCAATGGACAAGGACATCTCCGGATGACTTGACTGACCCTGACCCCCCCCCCACATCTGTCAAAGACTGAAAATTTGCTTGTTATAAAAGGTGTCACACAATCACTGGAAGACCTATCATCTGTTGCTATCTACGAAAAAATTGCAGACCTTTGCAACACGACAATTGCAGATAGCCTGAGACGCCAAACCAATGGCACATTCCTCCTTAAACCTGCGACCTCTGACCAACAAGATAAATTGACCGGCACCCATGAGATAGCCAATACAAAAGTCGTCATTGAACCTTTTCAAAGATCAGGCAAAGGCATTATTTTCTCTAAAGAAAGTAAGACTTGCTCAGACAGTGAACTTACAAATTGGTTTCACAAACACGGCATCGCAAAATTCAAACGTCTTGCTCACAAGAATGGTTATGAGTTACTGTTGCTAACATTCAAAGACGAAAGATTACCAAAGAAAGTACCTGTAGCCTTTGAATGGTGCAGAGTTTCTCCATACTTTCCTCACCCAAAATGCTGTTTCAACTGCCAAATGTATGGCCATTTTAGTCGTACATGCATCAGGCCAACAATTTGTGCCAATTGTGGTGACCATGGTCATGCACACACACACGATAAACCTTGCTCAAACTCTCACATTGTGTCAACTGTTCTGGGAACCATCCTGCCTTTAGCCACAATTGCAAAGTCTTTAAGAAGGAAAAAGAAATTCTACAACTACGAACTGAAAGACACTATCCTTTCCCGAAGCCAAACGCCTTGTAGAACAGGACCCGGACAAACCTTGCCTAGAAGCAGATTACCCAAGACCAGCTCTTCATTCATCACCACAGAGAAAGATTCATCTGGACAGGAACCTCTTCACAGATGTCTTAATGAAAACACCTTCACCGCCTCGACCACCAGACCGGCCAAGCAAGAAAGAACCTGTGAACTCCCCTGAATCACCGAAGAAGATGATCCAACAACGTCAAATTTTCTCTTCTGTCACCCAAGGGACTGAGAAGTCCCTCAACCTACCAAAGGAAAAAGATGTTACTCCAGATAACAAGACACCACCCAAGACAACAAAACAAAAAAGCTCAACAATCGGATTGCTACCTTATAAAGACAAGAGTAAAACGACACTCACCAACAGCAAAAAAGAACTCCCCACTGGTCTCAAATTTCACATCAAGTCCAAAGATGGAAGACTGAAGGATGTATCACCATTTGTTAGCTACACAACAATGCTGAAGAAATTTGGAAAACCACACTCAGTCGATCGACAGCCTGACGGTAATTTATTGGTACAAGCCATAAATGCCACTCAGGCAAGGAAACTTCTTGAATTGAAAATTATTGCGGATTTACCTGTCAAAGTGACACCTCAAAGATCTCAATGCCACCAACCAAGATGAGATGACTAACTCAACATGACCACAAACCAAGTATGTCTCTAAATAGCCCAATCCGGTGCTGATGAGACGTAAAACACAAACTCACTCACTCACTCCCATGTACAAATGATTATTTATTAGTGAATCTATATATTTTTAGTGGTCAATAAAATTGGAATTGAAGTTGATGACAGAAAAGAGGAAATTTCCCAGAATTAGTGTGGAAGTGATAATGGACTCACTATAGCAAAAAGTCAAGAAAAATACTTGATCGTGAAAACTCCTGGGGGGGGGGGTTCTCGCCCCGAAGAATTAGTGGGGTGCTCAGCTGACACCCAGTGACGGAGTGCCGAGAACCCAAAAATAGGGCCCCCACAGGTCTCGGGCCTCCTAGAGGCGGTGGGTGGTAAACACTGAGGTGAAGACCCCTATCCTTAGTTGCCAACATGAGACAGTGCGCTTGCACGGTGTGTCCCCTACCTTACAGGGGAGTATCAATGAATATGTCATTTACCATGTTTCCAAACCGGATCGTACGTCAACCGGGTAACCAAGGTGCGCGTCCCTCAGCGGGAAACAAGGCTGAGATCGAAAAGTTTGTGACTGGACTACCAAGATTTCAATGGACAAGGACATCCTCGGATGACTTGATTGACCCTGACTGCCCGTCACACATGACGAAAGATGAACATTGCCTTGTGATAAAAGGTGTTAAGAAATCACTTGACGACCTGTCAGCATTTGCTGTTTATGAAGTAATTGCGGACATTTGCGACAACACAGTAACAGGAAAAATAAAGCATCAAACCAACGGAACCTTTCTTATTTACCCTCAGACTGATAAACAAAAACAGAAACTGACATCAGTCAATGAAATAGCCGGTACCAAAGTCTCCGTAGAACCTTTCAAAAGACAAAGGCCTTATCTTCTCGAAAGAGAGTAAAACATGCACTGACTCTCAGCTAAAGAAGTGGTTCCAGAAACAAGGCATTGAACAATTCAGACGTATGTCCCAACGAAATGGCTACGAATTACTACAACTGACATTGAAAGACGACAAAGTTCCTGAGAAAGTACCTGTTGCTTTTGAAAAGTGCAGAGTTCGCCCTCTCTTTCCCCGACCCAAGCGTTGTTTCAATTGCCAAATATATGGCCATTTCGCCAGTACGTGTAGAAGACCAACAGCTTGTGCTAATTGTGGTGATCGAGATCATGCCCATGCCAGAGATAATCCATGCTGCAGACCCCCACATTGTGTTAATTGTGGAGGGGACCACCCTGCGTTTAGCCCTGAATGTGGAGTCTTCAAGAAACAAAGAGACATTGTACAAGTACTGATTTACACCGGAATATCCTTTACTGAAGCCAAGTACATTGTAGAAGAAGATTACCCTCCCCATCCCAGGACTTGGGATGATGAAGAAACCATGGACAAACTTGATGAAGTATCAGATTACCCTTGACCAGTTTTGCATCCGTCCCCACAGAGAAGGCTTCAACTGAAGAGTAACCTCTTCATGGATGTCTTGCAGAAATCGCCTGCTCAAGATCAAGCAAAGAAGGAACAAACGATGAATTCTACTGAACCAGTTGCTTGCGCATCATCCAGGAAAACAATCCTAACACGTCAAACATTCTCTCCTAATACCCTACGGACAAAGACATCACTCAACCACGTCAAGAAGAAAGGAGCTTTGGCTTCTGGAGACAAGAAAAAACCCAAACCAACAAAACAAGAAAACTCAACAAACTGTTTGATTCTTTGCACAGACAAAAGTGAAAAGACAGGCACTCCCAACAAAAAAGCACCCTCTACGTGTCACAAACAAAACATGACAGAACCCTTAGTTTTAAAGATATCACAATCATTGATACCAACCAAGTATGTCTCTAAATAGCCCAATCAGGTGCTGATGAGACGTAAAACACTCACTCACTCACTCACTCACTCACTCACTCACTCACCCAAAAATAGGACTCTGAACTTGGGGAAATTTGCCATCGAAGAGTCATTTATTTTCAGTGAGCTGTTTGGATTACATATGAAATGTACTTATTTTGATTATTTGTGTCAAATAGTATGTATTTACCACCATAGACGTCTTTCAGTAGGAGAATTTATTGTGAACTTCTGAGCACTGGAAATGTTGGACCATGTCTAGGAATATTCACACCTTATTTAAGGACCTGTAGCTAGGGAAAATTAGCCCATGAAGAGCCCTTTTCAGCCGAGCATAGGTGCAGCCAAAGATATAGTAAGAACCCCCCCCCCCTCCTGGCGAAAACTCTGCTGGCACTGGCTAGAAGATGGCCATAGGCAGGGTCACCTTGTTTAATGGTTCTAGAAGTAATAAAACACATTTTTATGGCATCTCCCCACATCATGGAGGATTGAGAAAGGCAAATTAATATCCTAGTGCCTTAACCAAAGGTTTTGAGCGCAATCCGGTATCCAGAAGGTATGAAGTATATATGTGACCTGCTCAACCAAAATGAGTTCAAAGTAGGCAATCTGTATTTTCCTGAAATAAGCAAAATGTGTCAAAAGTTCACATTTTGATGATTTTTAGCTGTTGGTACCACGTTTTAGCAAAAGTAATTTGCTTTGATTGTTTAAAACCATTTTAACCGAAAACTGCTTTTAAATGATCTAAATTGGGCATCATTCTTGATTTTCCTAGTTCTTTTATTGTAATGGCGGGAAATTCAAATGCCATTTTTTCAAACCGCATGGAACTCAAGGGGGGGGGAATATAAATTGTTTATAGGAAGTTCTGGCAAAAACCCCAACTCCCCGGGGGGGGGGGCCCAACCCAAAGCATAAATTCTGAAAGGTCCCTTACGAGATTGTAAACAGAAGAAGTATATACTTATATGTAGACTTTTATTTGCATAAAAAAAGGTCACATTTTACCGAAATGACAATTATAAATCAGTAAAGACAATGTACAGATTAAAAAAAGAGCAGTAGCAATTTGTAGTTTTAGTGATGCCGTACTAATACAACAGGAATTATAACTGAGCTACATCTATTCACAATTATATCAATCACAGTCAGTGGCGTGGTTAAATAAATAAAAAGTCTTATTTTTTACTTTAAAATGAAAAGAGATAAAAAGCAGATTCAATGTTATATCAGAATATTTGAGTATTTACAGCTTAGAATAAAATGACACATAGATTAATAAACTGATCATTTGACATTATACCTGACTTTTGGAGTATTTACAGCATAGAATAAAATGGTACATAGATTAACAAACTGATCATTTGACAGTATACCAGAATATTGAAATATTTACAGCTTAGAATAAAATGGCACATAGACTTATAAACTGATAATTTGAAAGTATACCAGAATATTGACGTATTTGCAGCTTAGAATAAAATGGCACATAGATACAAATAAACTGATAATTTGACAGTATACCAAAATACAGCTTAGAATAAAATGGCACATAGATTAATAAACTGATCATTTGACAGTATACCAATATATTGGAGTATTTACAGCTTAGAATAAAATGGTACAACTGATCATTTGAAAGCATACCAGAATATTTGAGTATTTACAGCTTAGAATAAAATGGCACATAGATTGATAAACTGATCATTTGACAGTATACCAGAATATTTGAGTATCTACTGCTTAGAATAAAATGGCACATAGATTAATAAACTGATCATTTGACACTATAACAGAGTATTGCAGTATTTACAGCTTAGAATAAAATGGCACATAGACTAATGAACTGATCATTTGACAGTATACCAGAATATTAGTGTATTTACAGCTTAGAATAAAATGGCACATATATACTAATAAACTGATCATTTGACAGCATACCAAAATACAGCTCAGAATAAAATGGCACATACAGTTGTGCTTGAAAATTAGTGAACCCATAGAGATTTACCATTGAAGACCATGATAGAGTTGTCTCACCATACTGGCAATAACATAAGTGATATTGCACGAATCATTGAACCAATGACTGTATTATTCCACTGAGGTTTCCCAATACATGTACCAGCCTCGCCATTGGATTTGTATCAGGGGTCTTTGCGCTAGATAGGGGTTATAATTGTGCAAAAGTAAGTGAACCCTAAGCGTAATGTTAAAAGATAGGAGCAGAGGGTTCACTTACTTTTGCACAATTATAACCCCTATCTAGCGCAAAGACCCCTGATACAAATCCAATGGCGAGGCTGGTACATGTAGTGGGAAACCTCAATGGTATAATACAGTCATTGGTTCAATGATTCGTGCAATACCACTTATGTTATGGCCAGTACGGTGAGACAACTTTATCATTGTCTTCAATGGTAAATCTCTATGGGTTCACTAATTTTCAAGCACAACTGTAGATTAATAAACTGATTATAATTATGTGACAGTATACCAGAATATTTGAGTATTTACAACTCAGAATGAAATGGCACAAAGACTTATAAACTGACCATTTAAAAGTATACCCAAATTTTGAAGTATTTACAGCTTAGAATAAAATGGCACGTAGACTAAAAATTTGACTGTGTGAAAAAATACCAGAATTTTGAAGTATTTACAGCTAAGAATAAAATGGCACATAGACTAATAAACTGATCATTTGATAATACACCAGAATATTGGAGTATTTACAGCTTTGAATAAAATGGCACATAGATTAATAAACTGATCATTTGACAGTATACCAGAATATTGAAGTATTTACAGCTTGGAATAAAAAGGCACATGGACTAATAAACTATTCATTTGACACTATAAAAGATGATCGAAGTATTTACATCTTAGAATAAAAAGGCACATAGGCTAATTAACTGGTCATTTGAAAGTAAACAAGAATATTGAAGTATTTACAGCTTAGAATAAAATGGCACATAGACTAATAAACTGATCATTTGAAAGTATACCAGAATATTGCAGTATTTACAGCTTGGAATAAAATGGCGCTTAGACTAATAAACTGATCATTTGAAAGTATACCAGAATATTGGAAGTATTTACAGCTTAGAATAAAATGGCTCAGAATAATAGACTGATCATATGAAAGTATTATACAGTTATCGCACAGCACCGAGTGCAATATCAGTTTTTATGGCACCGAGGTGACTATTATTGCACGAGGGCGCATACTTTCAAATGATCAGTTTATTAGTCTATGTGCCATTTTATTCTAAGCTGTATACATGTAAATACTTCAATATTCGTGTATACTTTCAAATGATCAGTTTATTAGTTTATGTTCCATTTTATTCTAAGCTGTAAATACTTCAATATTCTGTTTTATTAGATGACCACTATGCTAGAGCGATGCTGATTGGCTTAAATCAGTCACATGACGACATCATAAAAACTCATATTGCATGGTTCGGGTGCAATATGAGATTTTTCCAAAAAAAAATTTTTTTACAATTTTTTTTTTTTTCAGATATTTTCATATTGCATGGTTAGAGTGCAACATGATTTTTTAGAACAAAAAAAAAATTTCCAAAAAAAATTTTTTTTTTCATTTTTGTTTTTTACGGAAGCCATTTTAGGACATGCGAAAAAAAAAAAAAGTTAAATTGTACAAACGATTTACTATATTGTACAAACAATCTAGTAAATTGTACAAACAGTTTACTAAACTGTACAAACCATTTACTATATTGTACAAACAATGTACTATATTGTACAAACAATCTAGTAAATTGTACAAACAATGTACTACATTGTACAAACAATGTACTATATTGTACAAACGATTTAAACTGCTATATTGTACAAACGATATACTACATTGTACAAACAATTTACTACATTGTACAAACGATTTACTACATTGTACAAACGATTTACTACATTGTACAAACGATTTACTACATTGTACAAACGATTTACTACATTGTACAAACAATTTACTACATTGTACAAACAATTTACTACATTGTACAAACAATTTACTATATTGTACAAACAATCTAGTAAATTGTACAAACAATATAGTAAATTGTACAAACGGTTTACTACATTGTACAAACAATATACTACATTGTACAAACAATGTAGTATATTGTACAAACAATGTACTACATTGTACAAACAATATACTATATTGTACAAACGATTTAAACTGCTGTATTGTACAAACGATATACTACATTGTACAAACGATTTACTACATTGTACAAACAATGTAGTATATTGTACAAACAATTTACTACATTGTACAAACAATATATAGTAAATTGTCCTCCCCTGTCCTACTTAACCTACAAATGCATAAATACAGGACATAAAGCCCCAATAATGCAATAATCCATCCATCCCTACTGGGAAGAGGTTTGAAAGTGGCTGCATTTGATGAAGACAGGACAGAGGATGGGTGTTTACAGCCTGGAAATTTAATATTTAATATATACTGCTGCACTGTGAGAATGGCACTTCGTGTGTCATCACGTTGATGATTTGTCATGATCATACCCAATACTTTTTTCAATGTAAATCTGATTTAAGGCAACTAATCCTGTTTGATTGTGACCAGCAAACGCAAGGATTATGCATCTGTTTTTAAAATCAGTTGGTCCAATGTCGTGAGTTGGAAAAATGTCAGTTTTGGCCCAACATGGCCATGCATTTCGGGTTATATCTCAGCTTTCGTCTAGAATTTATGCATATATTACGCTCATATGAAAGACAGTGATATCCCCTTTGATGTGAATAGCAGCAAATGTATCCATATCTCATAGCTTTTGATGTATTTAATGGTAAATGATTGCATATGGGATATTTTTTGGCATCACACTTGACAATGCATGAAAAAAATTAAAGTAAAACCTTAAAATACAAGCAAGTAAATGCAGTTGGAATAAAATTAGCAATTTGGTATTGTGCCCTTTAAAAATGTATACGTCAATGTTTTGCTCATGACCTGGTCTCTCAGGAAATAGTAACAAAACGTTGTAGAGGCTCTTGTATTGGAAGCTGTGAGGGCCTAAGTGAGACTGACGAAAAATTGACAAACTCAAGAAAAAAGCTGTGGAGAAGTCTAATTCAACGAAAATTCCTGTAAGCATTGTGACATTGATAAAAAAAACCCAATCAAAACCCTGCCAGATTGAACAAGGCTGAACCAGTCCACAAGTGCAAGCAAAAAAAACCCCACATTTTCCGTACCCCGTTTTCGCGCTTTATTATAACCAAGTTCTATTTAATTCACGGCAACATAACACATATGTACACGTAGCTGAACTCAATATCTTCAAAATGCAATTTATTTGAAGTCAATCGGACCAGTGGTTGGCTCACAATCTTAAATCTTGCAAATGACAATTCAGTGATGGAGCCAGCATCAGCTATATCGTTTGTACGATTTACTACATCGTTTAAACGATTTACTACATTGTTTAAACGATCTACTACATCGTTTAAATGATTTACTACATCGTTTAAACGATTTACTTCATCGTTTAGACGATTTACTACATCGTTTAAACGATTTACTACATCGTTTAAACGATTTACTACATCATACAAACGGTTTAATACATTGTACAAACGGTTTACTATAAATTGTACAAACGGTTTACTACATTGTACAAACGGTTTACTACATTGTACAAACGGTTTACTACATTGTACAAACGGTTTACTACATTGTACAAACGGTTTACTACATTGTACAAACGATATAACAATGTAGATGAAGCAGAGCATTTTTAAAGTATTTTTGACTGGGATACCGATGGAATAACCTTAAACCCTGACTGAGCACAGTCTGCCATTCACCTTGCAAGAGTTCATAATTATATCTATCTATCTATCTATCTATCTATCTATCTATCTATCTATCTATCTCGCTATAAATACCCATCAAATTGAACCAGGCTGAACACTGCTGAACTAGGAGACAAGTGCAAAAAAAACAACATTTTCCGTACCTCATCTTCGCGTTTTATTTTGACCACTTTCATTTTAACTCTTAACAAAACAACACAGATGCTCATATAGCTGAACTCAATATCTTCAAAATGAAATTTATTTGAAGTCAATCGCACCATTGGTTGACTCACAATCTTCAATTTTGCAAATGACAATCTAGTGATGAAGCCAGCGTCAGCTATATTGTACAAACGATTTAATAAATCGTACAAACGATTTAATAAATCGTACAAACGATTTACTAAATCGTACAAACGATTTACTACATCGTACAAACGATTTACTACATTGTACAAACAATATACCAGGTAGGGGAGAGGCAGGTTAGTTGATACGCAAGGTTAGTTGATACGCCCCACCTTCTGGTCATAGAAATGATCATTTGAGAAAGTGTTGGCATTTGTAAGAAGCGGAATAAAAAACACATCTTCTCATCTTGGTCAATGTTGAATCAGAATCAAGATTTAGGAGAAAAGTCAAAAAATTCAAAAATCACTATTCCGAGTAAATTTGTGCTGAAATCTTGCTTTTTTTTTTCTCTCGTTATAGTGAAGGATGATTCAAAGTAACTTAGTATATGGATAAGGTGTGTGAAAAGGGTTATTTATGAGCGATCAAAGATGACCTAGGTTAACCTGTTGTCCAGAGACCTGCTGTTTTCTGACATAATCGAGCGGATAGGTTTGTTGAGACAGCAGATTGGTCAGGTTTTGTAGGCTGGCCTGGTCAAAATAACAACCCTGACCTATGAGTACAATCATAATGCTAGGTGTTACTCAGTAGTTTACACGAAAAAGCTCTATAGATGAATCTTAGGTTGAAATAATCATGAGATTTCCCCCTCCAAACAGGTCGTCCATCAGATCCGACTCACAATGGTAGCAGATTTGCATCCATTGGAACAGAAAGCAGATCGGTATAGGCGCATGGTTTTACAGTATCCTACCAAGGCGGAATTATGTAACTTTTTCTTTGCATTGTCCATCAGGGTTTGGTGTATCAACTAACCTGCCTGGGTGTATCAACTAACCTTACCAGGTGGGTTAGTTGATACGTTTGACATGACCAACTTTGACGCCATCTGGGGTAAAAAGTATCCAGCAGAGAAAGTCAAGTTTCCCCATATATTTGAACAATGTATTTCCCCATGCACATGACTATTCGTCATTCCAATATCGTTGTCCGTTTAGCTTGGAGGCGAGCTTTTCTGAAAAACGTCTCAACTAACCTGCCTCTCCCCTATACATCCCACATTTTGATCAAGTCTCTCCCTCAAATGTTGGAAGAAACAGAAGGAAATAACTGTCTTCAGAAATTCTGTAAACTATCTATCTATCTATCTATCTATCTATCTATCTATCTATCTATCTATCTATCTATCTATCTTTCTATCTGTCTATCTATCTATCTATCTATCTATCTATCTATCTATCTATCTATCTATCTATCTATCTACCTGTCAGGTGGTAGCATGCTAGACCTTGGTCTGTCACCTGGGCCTATATATGTCCGACAGCCGCTTCAATCATCCTTCAAATCATTGCCATGTCCCCCTTAGCCTATCAAGTGCATAAATGCAGGATATAAAGCCCCAATCATCCATCTATCTATCTGTCTATCTCTCTATCTATCTTTGGGTGAGAAAATGCTGAAAAACTGATGGAAACAGATAGATAGATAGATAGATAGACAGATTGATAGATAGATAGATAGATAGATAGATTGATAGAAAGGTAGATAGATAGGTAGATAGATAGGTAGATAGATAGATTGTTTGTTTGTACAATGTAGTAAATCGTTTGTACAATGTAGTAAACCGTTTGTACAATGTAGTAAACCGTTTGTACAATTTACTATATTGTTTGTACAATTTACTATATTGTTTGTACAATGTAGTAAATCGTTTGTACAATGTAGTAAATTGTTTGTACAATGTAGTAAATCGTTTGTACAATGTAGTAAATCGTTTGTACAATGTAGTAAATCGTTTGTACAATGTAGTAAATCGTTTGTACAATGTAGTAAATCGTTTGTACAATATAGCAATTTAAATTGTTTGTACAATATAGTACATTGTTTGTACAATGTACTAGATCGTTTGTACAATATAGTATATTGTTTGTACAATATAGTACATTGTTTGTACAATGTAGTAAACTGTTTGTACAGTTTAGTAAACTGTTTGTACAATTTACTAGATTGTTTGTACAATATAGTAAATCGTTTGTACAATTTAACTTTTTTTTTTTTTTCATGTCCTAAAATGGCTTCCGTAGTTTTTTGACTGAAAAAAAAAAAAAAAAAATTCCGAAATTTTTTTTTTTTCCCAATGGAACATTACATTGGAAGCATAGTGGTCATGTAATAAAACAAATACGGCACTTATTATCGTGCAATATGAAAATTTATTTGCACTCGTAAATTCATATTGAACTCGGGCTGCGCCCTCGTTCAATATGAATTTCCTCGTGCCAATAAATTTTCATATTGCACTCATATCTTGCCGTATTTGTATAATATCATATGGCAAGCCGAAATACTCGCTGCTGATTGGCCAAGAGCCGTGCAATATCGTAGAATATTGCACGCATGTTATTGCACGCTCATTTTAACATGTGAAAGATTGGTCGGACCTGAGATGAAGCACCTTATTTTGATGCTGCTGCAGCAAAAGCAAACAACAAAAGTATGTTTTTCAATTAAGTCTAAGCTTATATATCTGCCCATTCTACTTTAAGCAAATCAATGCAGGCTGCACTGAAAACATCACTGCTTCTTGAAACATTCATATCAGGAGACCTGTTTCACCTTTAATTTCCAAGTTCCAGCCTGTTACTCAGAATAGTGTTCATTTGGTGCAACTAGCAAATTTACCCTTTTCAAGGTGATCTAACAGGCACTGGCATATTTCTGCTATGTAATCCACCTCCCCAATCAGGGCTTGTCTGTATGGCATACTGACACCTGGTTCCTTCCAATAAGAATTCACCTTGCATCCTCTCTGCGCAAGGAAGTGGATGAACTTGAAAATCCTGGTGGCCACAATCCTGGCATCTTCAGCATGTTCACGGATGTCATCTTCTGTGGCCCAGGTTGGGTTTGGCATGAACTTCAACTTGCCTGGCATTCCTTTACCATTACTCAGTTCATCAGTTGTCTCAACCGCATACTGCAGTGCTTCTGAAATTCTCCTAATATCAGAAGTACCCTTGAGGAGGAAGAACAGTGACGTCTTCAGCATGTAGGATGTGACAGGCATTTCAACGTGCACAGACTCGCAATGACTCCACTCATATGCCTGAAATAATAAATTGCATGATAGCAATATGAAGCAAATGTGTTGAGGAATGTTGTAAATTACCTGGATCTCTCCTTTCACACCTGAAGAATGAAATAATGAACAGTTGGAAGGTATGCAACTTGTTGTTACATAAGTTTAGATATTTAGTAACTACCCTGCTGGAGGTATACAGCCGTGGCCGTACGTTTTAATATTTTTTCCATGTGCCGCTTGAGTCAGGTCCATAAAACCTGTTATAGACCTAAACTGAAGTCCATGGGCTACCCCTCTGTCCTTTTTTCATAGATTAGTTGAAATATTAAACATGTAGCCTAATTAAGATATTGTTACAAAAATAGGATTTTGCGATTTATTTATAACAATACTATACAGAAAGGTTTTTTTTAATTTCAAAATTCTCATTCGTGTATGTTATTGCAATATAGGTGGTAATAGCAAACTAGACCCTTTCAGTTTCAATGATCTCGTAAAGACAGCAGTTGGAAGGAACAACTTGGGTTCGGCTGGGAGCCTAGCAAATATATATAATTTCAGTGCAGTACACTTAAATTTCTTCCTGCACCTGCATATTCTGCAATAGAAACTGCAGAAAACTGCAGAATTCTGCAGTTCTGCAGGAAGCTGCAGAATTCTGCAGGATTCTGCAATGAATTCTGCAGTTCTGCAATGAATTCTGCAGTTCTGTAGGAAACTGCAGAATTCTGCTGTTCTGCAGCTCCACGAATACCTATACAAGAATGAGGACTGTGAGGAAAAAAGTGGGATCGAAAAAATGTCATTTTACAAACTGCTGTATCAAAATAAACTTCCATGGACGTTTTGCCTCTCTGCTTGGTCAATTCTCAACCAAATTTCATTCAGAAAAATGTTTCAGTTACCCGACAACCAGGTCTATTGACTACACTAGTCAGTCTTTGTCCGTCGTTGTTTTTTTTTGCCATACGACCCTTTTTTCGGTGATCGGTCAGCTCGCAAAAATGTCATTTTATAAACTGCTTAGAGTGCTCTATAAAAATAAACTTCCATGGACGTTTTGCCTCTCTGCTCGATCAATTCTCAACCAAATTTCATTCAGAAAAATGTTTCAGGTACCCAACAACCAGGTCTATTTAATACACTAGTAAGTCTTTGTCCATCGTTGTTTTTTTGTTTTTTCGCTGTACGACCCTTTTCACGGCGATCGGTCAGCTCGCAAAAATGTCATTTTATAAACTACTCACAGTGCTCTATCAAAATAAACTTCAATGGATGTTTTGCCTCTCTGCTCGGTCAATTCTCAACCAAATTTCATTCCGAAAAAAGTTTCAGATACTCTGCAACCAGGTCTATTTAATACAATAGTCAGTCTTTGTCCTTCGTTGTTTCTTTTTGCCGTACAACCCGTTTTTCGGCGGTCGGTCAGCTCGCAAAAATGTCATTTCATAAACTGCTGACGGTGCTCTATCAAAATAAATTTCCATGGACGTTTTGCCTCTCTGCTCGGTCAATTCTCCACTAAATTTCATTCCGAAAAAAGTTTCAGGTACTCTGCAACCAGTCTTTGTCCGTCGTTGTTTCTTTTTGCCGTACGGCACTTTTTTCGGCGATCTGTGTGCTCGCAAAAATGTCATTCCACAAACTGCTACCTTGTAGAACAGCAGAAAATTTGCTACAGAACTGCAGAATTCTGCAGCTTCCTGCAGAGTTTTTTGAAACTGCAGAATTCTGCAAAAAACTGCAGAATTCTGCAGTTTTTTATAGAACTGCAGAACTCTGCAGTTTTCTCCAGAATTCTGCAGTTTTTTGCAGAACTGCATAAAACCTCCCAGGCTGCATATCTCCTACAGGATTACAGATTTTGCTGCAGAAACTTTTCAGAAACGCTGAAATGACAGAGGACTACCAAAAACCCGACCCCCCAAACCACAACCCCCCAAATCAATGTTTCCTTGGTAGCGGCAAGCCCAATGTCAAAGAGGTCTGAACTGTACAGATGCAATACACTGGAGGAAGTAACAGAAGTTCAGAAATCGTGCAGTTAGCTGCAGAACTGCAGAATTCTGCAGCTTCCTGCAGAGTTTTTTTTTAAACTGCAGAATTCTGCAGTTTTTTGTAGAACTGCAGAATTCTGCAGTTTTCTACAGAATTCTGCAGTTTTTTTGCAGAGCTGCATAAAACCTCCCAGGCTGCATATCTCCTACAGAATTACAGATTTTGCTGCAGAAACTTTTCAGAAACGCTGCAGTGACAGAGGACTGCCAAAAACCCCGATCCCTCATACAACAATCACCCAAACCACGTTTCCTTGGTAGCGGCAAGCCCCATGTCAGAGAGGTCTGAACTTTGAAGATGCATTGCAATAAACTGCAGGAAGTAACAGAGAAACAGTAACCAGAGTAACAGAACTGCAGAATTCTGCAGCTTCCTGCAGAGTTTTTTTTTGAAACTGCAGAATTCTGCAGATTTTTTTGGAACTGCAGAATTCTGCATTTTTTTTTGTAGAACTACAGAATTCTGCAGTTTCCTGCAGAATTCTGCAATTTTTTTGCAGAATTCTGCAGAATTCTGCAGTTTTTTTGCAGAACTGCAGGAAGAAATTATATACTCCTCTTTCAGTGGCAGTCTTGAGAAAATACACACTGCACACTTGAGAGTGAGAAATGCTGCATAATGAAGAAATGGTAGGGACATATTATGTTAAGTGCAGTAGACAGAAGGAACAATAATTGATCAATTGTTGATAAAGCCTTCACCATTGTTCAATATGTACAGTGAAAGAAATAATTTGCTGCTGAGGAAAATCCAAACCTCCCCCCGAAAATCGAATGATCGCATCCTCAGTTGACTGGTTTCATTAAAAGCATAGTGACTGGTGGGAGCACAAACTCATCTTATCTCAAATGATGTGAAAATCAAGGAAAAACGGACATGTACTTCCAATGGTCAGTTGATATATCAGATGAATTTATATCTATAGCTTTTGCACAGAGAGCAACTGTTGTTAATTAGTAAATTGCAAGAAAACCTCATTTCTTAACCAGTGTTATTTATCACTTGATAGGAAATGAGGTTTTGTGTGCATTTCAAGTCATTCAAGCTGAATTGAACACATACACTTCAATAGCACAGTAACTTATTGGCCAAGATGCTTACGGCTTTGTGTTATGAGATCTAAAAATTTGTTGCTGAGCAGGGAAATGCGTACATGTGATTCCTATTGAATTGATACATGGAAGGTCAATGACTCAATGCACTTTATGATACATTAATCAATCCAGTGTATGAGAGGTTTTCCTAAAGTTCTGTCCAAGATGTCATGACTTTTGCTACGGGTACGTTTTGTGTAGAAGCACGCTATTTGGATCATATATTATTGAGGTTATATAATTTGCAAATAACCCTGAAAAATTCATAGAAAAAAAAAGTTCATTTGTTGCCATTTAAACTAAAAGTCATGAAATGCGGCCCAGAGTACGTTTGCAGACATATATATTCAATATTAGTAGAGCAGCTGGAGACTGATTTCCAGGATGAACCCTGCATGGAAGTACAACAGCAAGTTTCATATACCAAAATTTGCGGAAAATTCTCTAGTTTCCGGTAATGCTACTAAAAAATGCTGAAATTCTGTGCGAACTTGGCAGTACAGGTTTCCATGGCAACGGATTTAAAAAAATGATTTCAAGAATTGTTTTACTAAATACTGCATAAAACAGAAACAATTAGTGATAAATGCTATCTGACTTCACATTATGGTGAAACGGAGATTGGGTGAGCAGACTGAGAAAATCATTGACACCCATTGTTTATACTGTTGCCATGACAACCAGGAATTCTTAAAAACAGTTAATTTTTTTCTGAAAGTCAATGATAACTTCTCTAAAACAAATAAAATTTACATATTTTTAGGATTTCAATGACATGCATCAGAAAGCCCTTTTTCTCGGCGTTCTGGTGATATCTTTCTTTTCTCTGTTGGTTTAATACCCTGGACACAAAGTGTTACCAAAGTAACCCAAGTAAACAAATTTGAATCCACCAGCAGGCTCACAATTTCGGCAGTACAGAAGAACAAGCAATTCAATTCAAACTTTTTGTCATCAGAGGTTGGTCCATGTGTGAGAGATACTTAAAAAATGTTAAAATTATTAACTGATGATCAAATTGGTTGCCATGGAAACAATCAAATTGACAAAAATACGCCATTTTGAGAAAAGGACCTGATGATTCTGAGTTTGTGTCTCATTTTGCATGAAGAAATATTGAAAAATTTGTGTATGGAAAATTTATCATTAAAACATTTGAATTTCACTTGGTTACCAAGGCTCAGCATTTGTTTATTACCTTAGCAACTGATAAATAGTTACATTTCGGTGGTATTGGCATGTCTCGGTCTGGACAGCTCAGACATATTTCTTGTCACATTTGATTAGAGATTTACTGTTTGGTGTTCTGTATCACCACTACATCATATTTTGAAGAGAGATTCACCTGCAATTGGGTTATGGAACACTTTTAGTGGGCCTTGATGAGCAAAATCCCCGCTGGATGTCTTGTGGATGAAATGCTAAATAGGTGGCCCCTTGAATCAGTGCATGTCAGTGCTGGGTTATCAAAATATCGCGTAAATCTGTAAAATGTTGAGGACTCCTACACTCTCTCACCCATCTGATCAAGCAGCCCTTTTGGACTTAATTAGAGGCTGCGCTCATGGCACTATATCTATCTATCTATCAGTATACATTCCATATTTATAGTCATAATACTCTCACAAGTGAATGTTTTATCTCACTATCATTCAAGCTGCAACTACCTGTGAACTTTGCTGCCTATAAGTGTTTGCCTGTACAGTAACTGTTTTTCGCATCTTCTTTGATTCAACTTCAAGGGAATTCAATCTTGGGAGATGTACACAACATGAACGATGTGAGCACTGAGCAGTCACTGCTGCAAGTTGTTTTCTATACTAGGCCTCAGATTCTAGTTTCTAAAGAGTGCATCCATCAGTATAATGTGAGGTATATATTTTTCACTATTTGGCATGTGCACGAATTTGTAAACCTGCAAAAACGAACATATACACGAATTTGCCATTCGTTTAAGTGTCAAATACTGACTTTCACAAATTTGTACAGGTGTAATTATGAACATTACAGCCCTGAACTTGCCTAAAACTTACTCTAAACCTTATTTTAGCCCTGAAACTGAAACCTGTAACACCTCCATGAATGCTAGTATTGGCAGTTGCACGAATGAATAATAAAGCACATACACAAGTGTTAGTTATTACATGTACACAAGCACCTATGCTCGTTTTTACATGTCCACGAACTCGTACATGCTCGTTTTTACACCTCCACGAATTCGTGAACATGCCAAATGATGAAAAATATATACATGAAAATGTGGGTGATGGCAAGTTCTTGACAGCAGCAGTACTATTATGCTAGTAAACATAAATAGTGGAGACTCAATAAATGGACTGCAGCCTGACTGCGTTAGAAGTTTTGGACCAAGGATCATCTAACAAGCGTTGGTTGAGAATTAATTGGGTTTTCTCAGGATTTTGCAGCTACCCAGAGTGTTAGCACTGACCTAGGTCCAAACCCTATATGGGGAGACAGATTGGAAGCACAGGCTTAGTGTATGTAGGGTTCGGAGGGGGGAAAAGGGACCAGGGAAAGGAAGCACAAGGAAAGAAGGCTAAGAATACAGTTGTGTTGGGCCATAAGAAAAGGAAGTGGAATAGGTGATGGGAGCAGAGGGGATAATTTAAGGCTAGAAGAAGGACAAAGACAGCTGAGACTGAAGAAAGGGGGATGGGACGGTACAGACAATGACATTTGGAGGACCCCCTGAGTAAGTAGGAAGGAGAAGGCTAAGATTTACACCTCTTCCTTGCCGCTTTATCACTCAGATCTATGAGAGTTCCCCCGTGGCCATATAAAATGTAAGTGCGCTTGTCAACTGGCTTTGAGGGCGTGGGTTCAAATCTCATCCCGGGAACTCACTTCATTCCGAGCCCATGGGACATTAAATGGAGGCGGCTTATATCCAGTATTCTATGCTGGGGCAACTGAAAGACCCTGGGCATCCCTGAATTAATAGGGTATGTGCCAGACTCACAGTCTTCTCATCTCATCATCATACGGCGATCGCCTGCCTCCATATAGCCCACTAAGGTGCTGCAGAGGTGTAAAACAAAAACAAACACTCAGATCTATGTTTATAAATGGTCAATCATCCTTTGCCTCATGGCTGTCACTTTCTTCTATCCCAATTATTTTACAAAAGGCATAACTTTTAAATGTAAAGTACCAATCAGTGTCCAATCACAGATAATCTTTCCCCCCTCTGCCTCTCCCTGTACAACTTCCTGATCTCATACAGCCTGATTCTTCTCTTGTCTGCTTCCCCCTCCACACATTATTCTTCAAATCCTCAAAAAAGTTCACTAGCCACAGCCCTCCTTGTTGCCCCCCCCCCACCTGGTTATCCCCGTTCTTCCTAACATTGAGGTGGTGAATGGATTAGCTATTGATGGAGGAGGCATGCCGTACGGGAGAAGAAAGGGAGGAAGTGCGTCATGCATATAAAATGTACCTGAAACAATGCAAAGGGAAGCAACCTTGGAGCAGTGAAGAAGATAAAAAGGAGACACTATGGAGGAGGGAGAGGGGGACACATGCAAGGGCGCTGGAACAGGGGCGGTAGGAGGGGGGGCAATAGGCCCTCCTGCGCTTGGCAAGGAGGGGCAAGGTTGCCCTTGTGATCTCAAAGAAAAAACATTATTTAGCCTTAATTCATGGTGAATTGAGGCAAAAAAAACAGTTTTTGCGGCTACAATAAATTTTTGTCCTTTCTTGAACATTGCCCCTGCACCCTCTTTTCCTTCCGCCACCCCTACAACATTTCATTGGTTGTGACGCCAGTCAGGACTGCCCTTACACGTGTTTTTTAGCTATTCCTGCACTGTTCTGCTAGGTGCATATTCCTTATAGGCAACTGCTCTAGTGCCCTAGATTCAAATTTGAGACCCAGTTCGATTTGGATTTTGTTAGTCTGCAGCCAAACTGTGTTCAGCAGACTATTGTCAGTCAGGTATAGCAGACTAAAAGAGAGGAGACTGAAAGGAAGAGACAAAGGAGTAGGAACAGATAGACTATGAGGGACAGACTAAGAGGGACATAATAAGATTGAGAGATGGACAAGGAGGGACACTATGGAGGTGGATACTTAAACGAATTAGAATTGAGAGTAGGAAGGAGAGACTGTGAGGAGGGAGTCATGGAAGCAGGAGACTAGGGACCAGTAAAACAGGAGATTAGTGTAGAACAGTAACTGTGTAGGGGAGGGGGCATGGAGAGTAGACACCAGGAGGGGATGGGAAGACAAGCATTGGTAGGGTAGGAAGACAGAGATAGAGGACAAGGAGACAAAAAAAAGGAACAGACAAGGAGAAAGTGAAGCAAAAAGGTGAACAGAGACAAGTTTTTTGCGATGAGTTTCTACTCGAATCAATTACTTAATCATATCACAGGTATGTCACTGAAGAAAGTAGCCAATGATTGTGCAAATGGAGAGAGCAAGCTGCAAAATTTCATTTATGGTGCTGTATTTGAAGTCAATGCACACATACATGAAGCATAGTGTTTGCTCCGTTCGGCCTAATTTGGACTGCAGTTTCAATCATCCTTCACCTCATTTCTATGTCCCCCTCCTGTTCTATTTAACCTACCAAGGGAATAAATATAGGAAGTAAAGCCCCGATAATCCCTCCATCTTGCTCTGTTCTGCGAGGCATGTACCTGATTGGCAGTATCTGGGCATCCTGGATTCTTTGATTGATTGATTGATTTATTTTGAAATTCAGACAGAGTTACAATATTAAATTCCCATTCGATAGACTCAGTTTACAGCTTTGCTGCTGCCAAACAGCAATGTCATGGTAGTAAAAAACTGATTGGTATTGCCAAGCAAAGAGTGCCATGTATCAACATTGCTGCTCTGACATTAGTCATCAGTATGTTATACCACTGATTTGGAGCATGCATGTCTACGAGCTTGAACTGTACCTGTAAATTATGCTTCACCACGATACAGACAACTCTCTTTGACCCTAAACATGTCAACCACGTGGGCCTATACGCTGGGCCTGTCAGCTGCTGCTACCATGTAGCTGTCAGGTTCTAGTTCTTGTGACTGAGCCTGGCAATCAAGTGTTGGTTTGTTGGCTATCTGAAGTGCAGACACGCAGTGAATCACAATGCTTGTCTCTTTTCTACTTAACCTGACCTGGAAATACTTGTAGTACCTTTTCTATTGTTGCCACTCACCTTGGAACATACCTATTGAGGACCATTCCATCAGAAGGTGCTACAAATCCATAAAAATATGAGGTCCAGTCAGGGGACTACTATCCCAGAGGTGTCAATGTGGCATTGCAGTGAAAATTTGTGGCTTAATTTCAACTAATATGTCAGTTGCCTGATTAATAAACAAACGCTAAACTTTGGTAATCCAACTAAAATTCAAATATTTTGATGATGAACTGAAACTTGTATGGCATTTTCCACACTCAAATTTCTCAATATTCCCCCATGCAAACACAGACCAAAATTCATAATCATCAGATCTTTTCCTCAAAATTGCATACTTTTGTTGGTTTGGTGGTCTCCATGGCTACCAGTTTGATCTTAGGTTAACCATTTTGAAATTCTTGAAGTACATGGACCACCCTCTGATGACAAAATTTTGAATTGAGTTGCTTGTTCTAAAAATGTTGGATACCCCAATTGGAGGGGAATCTCTCTTCAAAATGATGTAATGGTGATACAGAACACCAAACAGTAAATCTCTAATCAAATGTGACAAGAAATATGTCTGAGCTGTCCGGACCGAGGCATGCCAATACCACCGAAATGTAACAATTTATCGGTTGCTAAGGTAATAAACAAATGCTGAGCCTTGGTAACCAAGTGAAATTCAAATGTTTTAATGATGAATTTTTCATACACAAATTGTTCAATATTTCTTCGTTCAAAATGAGACACAAACTCAGAATCATCAGGTCCTTTTCTCAAAATGGCGTATTTTGTTGATTTGGTGGTCTCCATGGCAACCAGTTTGATCTTAGGTTAACCATTTAATATTCTTGAAGTATTCCTCACACATGGACCACCCTCTGATGACAAAAAGTTTGAATTGAATTGCTTGTTCTTCTGTACTGCCGAAATTGTGAGCCTGCTGGTGGATTCAAATTTGTTTAATTGGGTTACTTTGGTAACACTTTGTGTCCAGGGTATTAAACCGACAGA
Source organism: Platynereis dumerilii (assembly GCA_026936325.1). Lineage (NCBI taxonomy): Eukaryota > Metazoa > Annelida > Polychaeta > Phyllodocida > Nereididae > Platynereis > Platynereis dumerilii. The sequence goes on from JAPTHN010000003.1 coordinate 82,555,630, forward strand.
GAAAAGAAAGATATCACCAGAACGCTGAGAAAAAGGGCTTTCTGATGCATGTCATTGAAATCCTAAAAATATGTAAATTTTATTTGTTTTTGAGAAGTTATCATTGACTTTCAGAAAAAAATTAACTGTCTTTAAGAATTCCTGGTTGTCATGGCAACCATATAAACAATGGGTGTCAATGATTTTCTCAGTCTGCTCACCCAATCTCCGTTTCACCATAATGTGAAGTCAGATTGCATTTATCACTAATTGTTTCTGTTTTATGCAGTATTTAGTAAAACAATTCTTGAAATCATTTTTTTAAATCCGTTGCCATGGAAACCTGTACTGCCAAGTTCGCACAGAATTTCAGCATTTTTTAGTAGCATTACCGGAAACTAGAGAATTTTCTGCAAATTTTGGTATATGAAACTTGCTGTTGTACTTCCGTGCAGGGTATCTTCTTATATATTGCACTTTTTGGCCTCCAGCTGCTCTACTATATACTGTATCTTGTTAAAATATGTCATTATTACAAGGATATATTTTCAAAACAATCCTCGCCATTTCACAACTTCCTAAACTTATAACTTTAGACTGTATTACATTTCCTCTGCTCTTGAATTTTCTAATTTTTGTTCATTTTCAGGAAAAGCTGTACAATCTTCAGATGGTTCTATGACTCATATTATCTTCCTTGCATGTATTTTTTAGAAGGCATTGCATGTAATCTCTCTGATAGTTTTTTCAATTAAATTAACATTAAAAAATTTGCTCTTCTCATGCAAAATTGAAGTAATTTTAAAAATGAATAAATATGCCAGATATCAAATTATACCCTTGTTTTCGTTGTAATTCATGATGTCACAATTGGCTTTTTATGTTTTATGGAGAGAAAAAAAAATTGATATTCCTAATTTCAATAATCCAAGATACCCAAACTGTGCAGGTTTCAAACTCATTGTAAGTGAACACTACAAAATCTGGTCCGCATTTCATGACTTCTGTTTTCCAACAAATTAAGCATATGGTTTTATTTCTATGATCTGATTTCTCGTGGATCACTTGCAAATTACCTCAATAAATTATGTGACTCAGATATCATGTGTCTGCATTAATTCTAACAAAAGCTATGGAAAGTTGGACGAAACTTTTGGAAAACCCCTCGTAGACTGTTGACAATGATCAGTTCTCAAGATGTAGTTTTGTTTCAAAACTCCAAGTAAGTCAAATATATTGGACACTACAGAGTGCAGTCCCCAGCTTCTTTGTTGTTGAGGAGTTGTCCCTCCACGGAGCCCAGGGAAAACCATATAGTAGGGTAGACCAGGGCAGGTTGAACCTCGGGGCACATTGGACCATCGCCAATATTTTTTAAATAAAACAAGTACAGTTAACGAAATCCCCAATGAAGAGACCTTTAGTGGTATGCCTTTTGGCCAAAATATTTTGTTGTCTGATTTCCGGCATAAAAAGTTACTTTTTCCAAGTCTCGATAGCCAGGTCACCCTTCTTAGAATATAGGGGATCCAGTCCGGCAAGTCTCATAAATAGAAACTATCACTACTTAAGTAAAGTTTTATATAAGTTTCCCGAGTTCAAATTCAACTTTGTTAGCAAGGCATGCACATTTTCATAAGAGGTTGGAACCGGGCAGGTTGGACCAGCATGGCCGGGGCACGTCGGACCATTATAAACTAGATTGACTGACAAAAAATTATCTGCGAAATACCAGCTGTGTAATTTTTAACATGACTAGATAAGCACATTTCCATATGCAAGACGAGCAGTGGGTAGCGGTTATTGCCGGTTGGAATGCGATATAGGGTGCATCGCCTGGGCCTACAACAAGTCAGTAGATCCATGTGACTAGAGCGACTGAGGCATGGCGGCACCAAGTAAAATAATGCAAGAAGTACTAACACTACGGGCAATACATGTTGGTATGGTAAGGTGGAAATAGTTCGCATCACTGAGCCTAAATAGAAAAACAAGTGTGTCTATTCGTAGGTGTTTATTTCATTCAGGGCTGTATAAACCTGTGGGGAAAACGGGTAACTTCCATGAGAACGTAGTTGTCAGAATCTAGAGTGTTTTTTGGCGCTAGGGGACCCATTAGAAACAGTTTTGCCCAGGCACAGAAATGTGCCAATACGGCCCTGATTTCATTGTTAGTGGTAGTAACGTCAATTAATTGAGTTACAGCATTGATTGGCCTCACTGTCAGTGATTGACGTCATGGACCCGACTTGACTGACACCACTTATTGATGTAATGGACTGGTATCAATGATTGATATCAGTGAGTGATATCAGTGAGTCATATCAGTGATAGATATCAGTGATTGATGTCAGTGAGTGATATCAGTGAAAATAATGTCTGCATTTGTTTGAGGAGGTATTTAAATGTAATGCAAAAATAAATTTAGAAGCATGTTATGACCGAAAATTAGTTTATAACGGAGACTAGAAGAATAAATGGATGGAATAAGATTGATTGACAATGGTTGGCATTTTTATTTGCTTGAGGAGGAGAAAAAAAAGAGCATCTGTCAGAGTAGGTATTCAGCAAAAAAGGAGGTATATATTTTTCACTATTTGACATGTACACGAATTAGTAAACCTGCAAAAACGAACATATACACGAATTTAGCATTCTTGTAAGTGTGAAATATTGCAATTCACGAATTTGTGAAGGTGCAATTACGAACATTGCAACCTTAAACTAAAACTAACTCTAAACCTAATTTGAACACTAAACCCTAGTGATATAGCACTTCCACGAAAGTTAGTGTTAGCAGATTTACGAATGAATAATAAAGCACATTCACGACTGACATGATCGAGTGTTAGTTATCACATGTACACGAGCACCTATGCTCGTTTTTTCATGTCCACCAATTCGTACATGCTCGTTTTTACACCTCCACGAATTCGTGAACATGCCAAATAATGAAAAATATATACATGCAAAAAAGGGGTATCTATGTTTATTTTGTGAATCGTCTGCCAGATAAAGCTATTATATATACGGATATAAGTGAAGGAATACCTCCAGAAGTGTGGCATGCCGCATTATCATGGTTTAGTTTACTTGACTGACAGGTAGGTGATGTGGAAATACGACAATCAGAGCCACTACTTGACTGACAGGTAGGTGATGGGGAAATACGACAATCAGAGCCACTACTTGAGCACATGTGATTATGACTTGATTGATTAATTTATTCGACAAAAAGTGGCTTCCAAAACTTTTTGTCGAATCAATTAATCAATCAAACTTGGCAGACAACAGGCATGTACGTATAGGCTAGATGTAGAGGACAACCTCTAGTAATTCTTAAGACGAGCCACTGCTCTTCTAGTTAGAGCACCTAGATCATTCCTGTACAACGTGAGGGTAAAATCAATTAATTTGGCTAATCTGCCAGCCATTCTAGCTGAAACAAGATTTATTACAATTGTCTGGGTGAATATTCCGATATAATTATTCTGCAATGATGCACAAGTATGTGTGAATAAAATGTGGTGTTCGCTCATTTTCTTGTATTTTCTTGGACTTTCAGTCCGTGGTCCAACCTGCCCCAGTGCCCCTCATGGTGGTCCAACCTGCCCCGGGTCCAGGGCACGTTGAACCACAAAAAAATTTTCTTTTGAACTTATTTTTCTCCTCAACTATGGATAGCAGATCGACTTGATTTGGCATAAGGACAGTAGGGTGGTCCACATTCCTATGGGTAAAATCAAATCTCCAAAAACCCCCAATTTGAAAGTAGAAATTGATTACCACATAAGTAAAACAAACACATGCAAAATTTCAGCCAAATCGGTTATTATTGAGAGGTGGCACAAAGCCCCTGAAGTTTATCATGTAATTCCTGAAAAAATACCGTAAAATTCTCATATACTTTCAAATGGTCAGTTTCCCAGATCTTTCTCTGAAGTAAATATTTTTTTTCGTTTTTTTAGAATATGATAAAGTTTGCATGGCAAAGTAATATCTGGGGGTTATTTTGGATTTATTATTCATAAATATTTGCCTGTTTTTATGAAAAAATTCTTGAAAATTGACCTATATAATATCTATGCTGACCTTCAATAAAACTGTTTAAGTCAGAAAGAATATCGAGACTAGATTGGGCATCCTGACATACTAAAAAAAGGTTATTTGATCAAAATAATTGGCTATTATTGCAAGAGTTGCAAATACCGATGATTTTTTACGTCTGCTGCAGAGCAATCACATGTTGAACTTCAATGGCTTTGTGCCACCTCTACATATTAATCAATTTTCAAGATTCAAGATTTTTTATTGAGAAAATAATACAGTAACATAAATTATAAACAACAGGGCTGATACAGAGATGTATATATGCCCTTTTGCTGAAATTTTTACTCAGTACCTTCTATTAATATAAGATCACAATGCAAGATTCAAATCAGAGAAATTTAGAATAAAGTGTTTTGTTTTGGACCACCCTAAAGGACAGTGTAGATTTTCAGAAGTCAGTACAGAGATTTTTCAAATACTTAGAGAGCTCTCTGATTGAGAGCTGGAAAATAAAAAGTGGACCAACGTGCCCCGTTCTCCCCTACTATTATTACTACCAGGAAGCCACGACTTGTTTACAAAATGAAGTGGACCAACGTGCCCCGGTCTCCCCTACTATTATTACTACCAGGAATCCATGACTTGTGTTGTTGTATCTACAACCTGGGGGAAGGAGGGAATTTCAGCCATGAACATTGGAACAGATGGACTTACAAAAAACATGAAGAGGGGAGAGGACGAGACAGACCCTTGTCAACGTTAAGAAGATCCTGGGAACAATCTGCAAGATGGTCAGGACAGACAGGAGGCTCAAGGAACAAGAAGCTGGAAACCACGGAGCTGTACTAGTGAGTCAATTGGGAGAATGGAGAATGACTGACGGAGTTCGGTTATAAGTTATTATGAAAAGACTTTGAATCGAGACATCATTGATAAGCATGGCTTTTGGTGTTCGGAGAAACGCCCTTGATAGACATTGGTTGATTGTTGGTTCATTTGATTGCCATGAATAAAGCTGGTCGTCTGCGTCAGTCAGCAAGAGCATCTTTGGTAAAGATGGCTGGAGACGGAGTCTCATTGTTGATGATATATCTATTTGGTGTACATATCATTATGTACTTGTCTCAGAAGTTAAGCTTCCTAATAAATAATTTGGCAAGAGGTCTCAAAAAGAAAAGGGGGAAGAGTGTGGCAGTGGTGCCGTAGTGCGCCCTCTAGCGTTGACCTGTTGGCCAAATGACCAGGCCCAGTGTCATTCGTCTTGTTATAGCTGCTGGGTTAACATCTCTCTGAAGATACTCCAGAAGCATACAGGCCGCCTGATATACCCAATTCCACACTTGTTTACAAAATGAATGTAGTAAAATTATTGACAGAGAAAGTCAAGATAATTGTTTATTATGTTGGAAAGCAAAATTAGGCGGTTTTTAGCTAGCCATAGGCGTAGCTATTGGAATGGGTGATGAGTGTATGGGATTCTGAAAACCATAAACCATGTAAACAGTAAACACTGTAAACAAAAAACTATAAACATGTGAACCAAGAACATGCTAGGTGGCAGCACTGTCCACTGTATGTGTTCAGAATGGCCCTCTGGTGGATAAGGCTAGCAGTATCTTGAGTTCATTCCCTGACAGGTCTAACAGCAATATAGCCCAATTACTTTTCAGGAGTGTAATTAGATACAATACAATACATTGGATTTCCTGTGTCAATAGGGTCAAGGTGTGAACTTGAAATTCAATTAACCAGCAATTGGCTATGGATAGATAGACAGATGGATCCTTACAGAAAATCAGATGTGCAAATAGGAAATAGCTAGATATTCTATCTACAAGCACCTCTTGAAGTGCTTGCATGTTATTTTTAGAACGTAACAGTGAACATAATCATTTAGTGCCATGACTTTATTGATGAAAACATAAAAGTTATTAAAATCATTTTGATTTAAATTTTTCCAAATTTGACCTGGCATAAAACTTTAATTGTACAACTTTCTTATCCCTCTAAAATGTGTGTTTTGATTGTGTGAGATTTTTGGCGTACATGCATTTTTTTCCTATTTTACCACATCAACAATTGATTTGTTTAAAAAGAAGGGCCCCATAGTTTTAGTTTCATGAAAATTCTATCAGTTAGCACCAGGGGAAAAGTGCTTGAATCCTTCAATCCCATTGGCTGATAGATTTCCCGACCATGCCTCTGACTGGTCCAGCCAAGAGACAATCTGGAGTATGTTTAGTGAATTTCAATGTAACTTTAAAGGCTTTACAACTTGGTCACTCCTTTAGGTTAAATTTTGAAAGTTGTGTTTCTGGAATTAAAGTGCTATGTCTGCTTCATGTGGAAAGCAAGTTAAGAATCACTGTTTTAACAAAAAGTTGTTTGGGGCCAATGTTCAGGCCACTCAGTCAAATGGGTTTATTCCTTTAATTGTACTTCACTTGCATTAAAATGACGGAGTTCATATCACCTCAACTTATAATCTCTGCCTGTTCTTCCTATCTGTCATGCATATTCCTTCCTATTCAGACTGAAGCTCCCTCTTTCAAGTCCATCCGCCTATCTATCTTACTAGCTATTTATCTATCTGTCTTATTTCATTGTATTCTATTCTTTCCCCTCCAATTTACAAGAAGCTTCCTAGTTGCCTTTTATTCCGAGGATTTCATGATATTATTTACATTCTTCAAATTGTTATTGACCTGTCTTCAGTATGAATATACTATAGGTCAAAATTGCTATCATCCCATTCCATGTTAATCACTGCCCCTTTAATATAAAACCAAATGGCTAGCTTTGAATCCGCAGATTCTTGTTTAAATGAAGAGCTGTATGATGACCTTTGTTAATACACCTAAGTGAAAATGTTGACCAACTTGCCTCCGCTTTATGAGATCTAAAAACTTTATTTTAGTAAAGGTAAACTAAGTTAAGAAAAGTTGGAAATTATTTAGGAGCTGCTCATCAATGTACTTTGATATATATTACACCAACGGTAGATGGTAATGTGCCTTTGATTACACCCAATGAACTTGCAAACTCACTGATTCTCTCAGACTAAAATACTCTACGACAATAGCATTTGCACCCTCATACTATACTTACATGAACTAGAGCCTTGGCCACAGCAACCCCAAGGCGACAGTAAGTAGGGAGGCTGTCCAGTACATCCCACTCCAAAGCAAACGTAGTCTTGTTAAGAGATGAGAGGTGATCAAACATTTTCCATTTTGACATCCATCGCCTTGAGTGAGGAGGTGCTCCTTCCACAATGTCTGCTAACTTATGCTCAAACGTTTCCGGTTCTTCCATATCTGGCTGACAGTAGATTGGTACGATATCTACAGAAACCTCCACTCCACTGTAAAGGCCATTGCCTTCACGCATGAATTTCCAGGGATTTTGCTTAGCAGAGGATATTAATCGAAGATTGATCCCTCTCCAACTAATTTTGCGCAGTCTGGTGCAGATAGTGTCCATTAATATACGGAGGAAATTGAAATGAATTGTTGATTTACCACAATATTCAATGCAGTAATATGTAGCTGCATTTTGCAGGAGTAATTGGATATCTATTTCATCTAGACGTCCTGCTTTCAACTTCTCTCTCATGCTTCCTCCAGTGACAATTTCAGTCTGGTCAAATGGCGTGCCTTCCAGAAGTCTCCTGAACAGAAGCTCCATCTCACCTGCCAGAGCTTTAGCTTCTGAAGGTGAAATAACAAGCAATGGTTTCAGTTTGTCCAAGATCCCAGATTCAGCTGTTATGATGGTGGAACAAAACTGATGGTGTTGTGCATCCATGCAAGATTCCATATTTAAGGACTTGGAGGACCAATTTGGGTCAAGGCGGGACTGCAGGTCAAGTGGAGTCAAGCCAAATTGGTCCTTAGCTTTTGTGTCCGCTCCAAGGTTTATTAAAATTTCTATTGCGTGTTGATTTTGGTGCAAGTGAGCTATGTGTAAAGGAGTACACCCATGAAGATCTGTGGCTTTTAATTGCTTTAAAATCAAACTTGTCGGCAATCTGTCAAGAATGACTTTATCATGCAGCAATGAAACTGTCAAATGTAGAGGCCCTCTTCCAAAGGAGTTTTCTGTCATTGGTATTTGGAAAACTTTCTCAAACAGATGATCATCCAGCATGCCAGGTTGATGTGAGGCAAAGAGTAAACAGTCGACCAGCAGTTTCATTTCCAAGCACCTCTCAATGGTTCCTAAGAGTATGTTGGCCAATTTGCCTCCTAATTTCCTCAGATTGGCTGGAATAACGTAGCACTCAAGAAGCAGTCCAAGCCAATTATTCTTCTTTGAAAGTTTTCGAACAGCTTCTTCTTCTTTGCATGCCGAGAGAAGCGCTTTCAGGTAAGCCTCTTGATGTTTGCCTTGCATCCTTGCTGGATGCTGAAGCCCCTGCAGCGATTTGACATCGGCTTCTGTGAGGCCACCAGATTTTTGCATGGCCAGGTTCAGCAATTCCATACCCAAGGTTGTGAGGTAACATCTTGATTCTAACAAGGCAGAGCACAGATTTTTGCAAACAGATGCCTGTGATGAACATGTCACACCTTCAATGATCTTCAAGATTTCTTTACAAAACCAAGGATTTTGACAACACACCATCGGCAGAGCATTTCCTTTGAGTACTTCATCAAGAAACACATGATAACTCGGCAATTCTTGAGTCTTAATGTGGTTTGACAAAGAAGTAAGTATTTTTAAGATTCCGCTTTTCAAAGAAAGGGCTGTGTCCACCCATAGCAGCCTGAAATGAATTACACAAAACTGGATATTTTATACAGTTGGGCAATGATGAATTATAAACATGCCTCCAATATATTTGACTATAAAGAGATTTATTACAGTATTGCAACCAATCATTAAGACACAAAAACCCTTCATTATTTTGCTCAATCAGTGTAACATACTCATAAATCGTACAGATACTTATGCCATGTGGTTAATAGCAAAATAATATTTTTTAGATGGCAGACCTTATATACCAACTTACATATCTTGAGAGGTGAGGACAATCAAGTGTAAGGAATCAATTTATCATTCAACATGAATATACTTACAGAGTGGATCCCAATCCCTTTTCAGCCATCTCAAATTTAGCTCCTTTCTTTAGGAATATGTTTTCAATTCTTGAAAATATTTCTTTTCTGTCTTTATTGATGCCCTCAGCCACCAACTTGCCTCTCAGAATCCAGCTGTAAGCAGTGATGTAATTGTAATCTTGGATGTTGATATTAGCCTTTGTTGAGAGTAAATCAAAGGCAGGCAACGCATCAAATCCATCTTTCCCCCCATTCAAGAAGAAGGCTTTTGCTAGAGAACAAAGAGCCGTGCACCCCCTGTTATCTTGCATCTCTTGGTTCTTGTCAGACAAGACTTGTTTTAGGAGATCACTGAATTTTTCTTGACCGTCTTTGTTTTGTCTCAAAGGAAATGACTTGCTCACCAAATGAAGGGCTGTGTTTTCATTGCAGTCCAGTTGGTCAATGCTGGACTCTGTTCTCAACAATGCCACAATGGAGGAGACTTGGCTAAGAGAGAGGATGTCCTTTGCCTTCCTTCTACTGTCCAGGAAAATGTGAAGTGGGTACCTCCCATAGCAGTCACTTGCCTTAAGTGCTGATATATCCAAGGCTATAACCTTCTCAACAACTTGCTTGTACAAACTGAACTGCTCTTCGGACAAATCTTTCCTCAAGTTATTCCAATGAAAATCCAGTAACGAATGGAGACATCTTGTCTTGTTGTTCTCAGTATTCCCAGGCAAGAAGAAGCATGGCAGGAGCTCCATCAACTGAGGAATAAGATGTCCTTCATTTTGAATGATGTGGACGATATTTCCAAAGAAGACCTTTCCAGGCGGATGGGATGATTGGTCCAGTTCATCTGGTAGTTCGTTTGCATCAGCACCTTTCTCCAGCAGATGTCTTATAGTGCCCACTAGTTCTTCCGTGATTGGAAACGAGTCTTGCTCTCCAGATAGATGCCTTGAATTTCGAATGATGAAATTAAGATACTCGGGTCTTGTCATCAAGCCCCTACTTGTTAGCATCTGGAAGAGGATTTAAATGATATATTCAAAACCTTACCTTCACCAATTTGCTGTAATTAAGTTGTTACAGTAGATCTATTCATGATAAGAATAAGTATAAGAATAAGAAAAATTTATTTTCAATCGCACAAGAGTAAAACAGTAAACATTAGCTTGAAGCTATTTGGCGATTATAATAAAACAAGATAACAACAATACCAATGCAAAAAGGTAAAAGTACAATGTAGACAAAGGAGGGAGAGAGGAAAAAAAGATAGAGAAAAAAGCAACAATATATGCAATAGACATAATGTAAATGATAAAAATGTTATATGATAAAAGAGCATGAAGAACATTGACACTGAGGACCATCCCAAGAACTTAGCATATTTTTAAAAACTTTATATTCTGTGACTTTAAAATGAGCAGGCAACAAAATATATATGTGAGCACCATGAAATGTAAACGTGTTTTTCCCATATCTCACAGTATTTTAAAAGTAGGCGTGACTAGTTTGTTAGAGTCTCTAAGATTGTGGTCAGTCACTTTCTGTTTGAAGAGATCCTTCATGAAAACAGGGTTGAGTTGATCGATGCTCTTGAAAACTTCTAGTGCATTGAGACGTAAACGTTTTACATGCAGGGTGGACTGTTTGCACTTCCTTAACAGCTCATCATATGTAGATGTTGTGTCATTATGCAGCAGTCGCAGCGCCCTCTTCTGGATCTCCTCCATCTTCCTCATACTGGCTGTGCTACAGAAATGCCAAACAACAGGACAGTAGTTGAAGTTTGAGCAGACAAAGGCATTGTGGACCAAGGTCATTTCTTTCAGATGGAACACATTCTGGAATCTTCTTAAGATGTTCAGTTGCCTTGATGCCTTCTTGCAGATGTTCTCTGTCAAATGTTTATTTGGAGTCAATTGTGATTCCCAGGAGCTGTATGTAATCTTCATTTTTCAGATCATTGCCATCAATCGTAATTTGAGGTGGTATTTCATCGGAGCTGTAGGCTGACTTGATGTACATTATTTGGAATTTGTCGGGATTGATCTTCATGAAGTTGGAGCTGAACCACTTTATGGAGTTCTCCGCATCAAGTTGGAGAGCTGCAGTAACCGCTTCAATGGAGCCTCCACTTATACTGAGGGTGTTGTCATCAGCGTAGTTGGCGAGACTGCACTTGTCCATAAAGTAAAAGATGTCATTAACAAATATGTTAAATATAATGGGTCCAAGACAAGAACCTTGGGGAATTCCTTTGCTAATCTTGGCCCAGCTGCTCCGTTTGCCATCAATTTTCACTCTCAGTTTCCTGTCAGATAAGTAACTCGCAATGAGTCTGCACGCACTGTCTGTGAAGCCATAAGCTTTGAGCTTGCATAGCAGAAGGCAATGAGGGACACAATCAAATGCCTTTGATAAGTCCATAAGGAGGGTGCCCACTAACTCTTTGTTGTCTAGGGCATGCTTCCAGAACTCCAGGAGGCTGATGAGGATGTGACAGCTGCCACAGTTCTTTCTATAAGCACATAACATATCATTGTATTTGGATAGGAAGAAATCCGTCATCTGATCAGCTATGATGTTTTCGAAGATCTTATCAAACACCGCAAGAATGCTCACTGGTCTGTAGTTTTCTATCAGATGGCTGTCTGCAAGTGACAGACAAACCTTCATTATATCACATACTGGCTGATGAGCATGAGGTTGGGTAGCTACCATTTCTCGCAGTAGAAACCTATGTCATCATTGATGGCATGGCTATGGTACAATCCATTGCAAAGTCCTCAAGGGCCATCACCTTTGGTGATATTGCTGACATCTTTTGCAAGGTTGTATTCAACAACTTCTTTGAGTATTTTTCCAGAGTTAATTTAGTGTTTGACACCCACAAAGAAAATCCCATCAAAGGTAAACTGCGTGAAAGAAGCACAGGAAAAAGACCAGAAAATTAGGCGGATGGTTGACAATGGTGCTGTCAATTAGCCAGCTTCCTGGTCAAACTTCAGCGGCCTGAACGAGAACAAAAGGAACATGATCACATTTTTGACATCCAAAATAATGCCATCTGGACATGCCATCTGGACATGAAATTGTTTTGGCTGGTGGATTTGACTGCCCAGAGATTGCAAGGTCAACTGTGTCTGGTATTGTTCACCATCTCAAACGTAGTCACGAGGAAGCAGACACGCATATTGTACTCCATGCACTCGATGTTGCACAAAAAGGCATGAAATGTGTCATTGTCCACAGTCGTGATACAGACGTTTTGCTTTTATTACTCTTCCACAGTACAGCTGAAGAAGTGAGGGTGGATCTGGAACAAAGAGCAGACCAAGGCATATTCCGAATAATTATAGGTCTATAGCACCAAGCAGTATTATTGGTAAAATATTTGATTTGATAATTTTGGAGAAAGAACAAAACAATCTTGTTACTTCTAATTTACAATTCGGTTTCAAGGCTAAGTCCTCCACCACACAGTGTACCCATGTTCTTAATGAGACTATAAATTATTACAACTATAAACATACTAATGTATATGTACTTATGCTAGATAACACAAAAGCCTTTGATTGTGTTCATTACTGTAAACTTTTCAAATTATTGCTTAAACGTTAAATTCACCCTCTGGTTCTTAGTTCTTAGTTTACTTATAAACATGTATACTAGTCAGTGTCTCCGGGTTAGATGGGGTGAAAAACATCGAATACTTTATCTGTAATGAACGGTGTAAAGCAGGGTGGAGTTATGTCTCCCATATTATTTTCAATATATATTGATGATTTGCTGATTGAACTGGAAAAATCTGGGGTTGGTTGTCAAATAGGCAATGGATTTGTTGGCACGTTAGCATATGCCGATGATCTTACTCTTGTTTGTCCCACTTTGAATGGTATGAGACGGATGGTCGAAATCTGTGAAAAATATGCTGAAGAGTTTAGTATACTGTTTAACGGAAGTAAAAGTCAGTTAATGCTCTTTAGAGGACGTATTTGTAGAGATTTGAAAGGTAATGTTTATGTAAATGGTTCAGTTCTACAATATTGTGAAAAAGCATTACATCTGGGTAATTTAGTATCTACGGTAGATAATGTAAGTGGTATAAAACAAGCAATAGGCTGTTTTTGGCAGAATTTCAATTTATTTATGGCTGTTTTGGTCACATGTATTCCTATTTAAAATGTAACTATTCCGTCAATACTGCTGCTCTCTTTATGGTTCACCGTTATGGGATCTTTATAGTACAGCAGTGGAAGACTTGTGTGTCTCATGGAGAAAAGCTTTAAGAGTACTCTGGAATATCAATTATAGGACTCATTGTAATATTGTAGAGTGGCTTTCAGATTCCTTACCATTGCATACTCAGTTGAAATGTTGTTTTATTAATATAAATTGATAAAGTATTCGATGTTTTTCACCCCATCTAACCCGGAGACACTGACTAGTATACATGTTTATAAGTAAACTAAGAACTAAGAACCAGAGGGTGAATTTAACGTTTAAGCAATAATTTGAAAAGTTTACAGTAATGAACACAATCAAAGGCTTTTGTGGCATCTAGCATAAGTACATATACATTAGTATGTTTATAGTTGTAATAATTTATAGTCTCATTAAGAACATGGGTACACTGTGTGGTGGAGGACTTAGCCTTGAAACCGAATTGTAAATTAGAAGTAACAAGATTGTTTTGTTCGCTTTTAAGAACAAAATCGACAAACACTGGAGACACCATCCATCAAGATACGACCCTGACAGTCTAGATGAGCTTCTTTGAACCAAATTGAACATTGTAAAAGGCATCACATGAGGCCTAGTCGATCGTTCAATCCAAACAAGGCTTGGAAACATGAAGTCGACGTAATGCCCTCCAAATAGGGAAATAGAAACTGCGGTACATGCAAGGCATCACATGAGGCCGGAAGGAAGGTACCACAAGACACTTGATTTTGAGCAACAAGCCCAGTAACCCATCTGCCTCCAGAGAACAACAAGGACGGGACGTAAAACAGGCATCACTTGAGGCCTGACTAGCGCAGAACTCCACAAATAGTGAAAGTAAACTACATCTGGAGGGCATCACATGAGGCCCAGCCATACTGCTTGGCACACACATCTTCTAACTACCAGTCGGCAAACCCCGGGCACCACATGGGGCCTGCATTTGTGTACTTAGACTGTATATAGCCGTGTACAACTGTACATAGACTGTAATTTATATTGTATATAAAAATGTGTATATTGTACATACTACTTTCACTGTAAATATTTGCACCATGTCAGAGACACACAGAGGATCTGGATACAGAGGTTGGGAAACCTGCGTCCAGTAACCCACTGAACTGAACTGAACTGAACCAATCTTTATGATCTAAACACCACTGGAATCTGCATTAAAGACCCAATTTTACAAAAATAAGCACAAATCAATTGTCTGCAGTTAAAATTTGAAAAATTGTAGCTAGATTATAGCACTGCGGTCAAAATTTAGCAGCCTGAAAAGCTTTACGGATTGAACTGACGGCTAATCAATGGAAGGCCATCGAACCTCAATAATTCACAATTGAGAAATGGATGGATGATTGGCGCTTTACGTCCAGTATTTGTGCACTTGGTAGCCCAATTAGAACAGGAGTAGGACACAGCAATGAGGCGACGGATGATTGACAGACCCGCCCAGCAATAGTCCGGTTGACCCTGCAAGAGCTGGTTTCGAACCCGGGACCCAGCGATTGGCTAGCACCCCTCCCCCTCAAAACTCACATATATCTTGAAGGTGACATTGTTGCGACTACCAAAAGAGATTAATTCCAAGTACAATGAAAGCTAAATGTCACGGATGCAAAGAAAGGAGGCACAAAAAATTTTACATGGAATTACTTTTATTGAAAAAGATAGTGAGATGATGACTGGTTACAAAGAGTGAATAGTGAGAGTAATGAGGGGGAGGGGGGTTAAATAACACAGCAATAGATAGAATTATCTTTTTGTTTCCCAAAAAAAATAGAGTCCAACACTTTTTGCAGAAATTTTGCACGAAAACGCCAATATCTCATAAAATAAAAGAGATATCAGCATCTGGTTTTAACCACTCCTATGACAAAAAAATTTTATTGGAAAAAAAAGTTTTAAAGAAAATCCTTTTATATTGCATGAATCTGTTGCCAAAACAAAATGACTGGGTGAAAAAAAATATGGTTGGCAAAACTTGAACGATTCCCTTACTTATGCATTCTGCAACCCAAAAAATGTCAAAAATGAGGGGTAAAAAATGTTAAACTGTATTTGAAGTTTAAAAACTACCTGAACATAAAAATTCATTACAAACGGAGCATAGCTGCACTTTTTTCACACCGGTACTATAATCGACTGCGACACTATGAGGAAAAGAGCGAAAAACATGCATTTCGCAATTTCTTCAATAATTTAAAAACCGCAACGGGGATTTTGACAAAAATTTGTCAGAAAAGAATCCAAATGTGTCTTGTTGCCTCTATCAGATTTGGAAAATTCAGCTCTAACAGTTACCGAGTTGCTGATTTTTAAATATGTTATGTTGAAGCGCCCCCTAGTGGCCAAAATCTACATGGAGATTCCAAGGTAAAATGTTTCATTATATTAGTAAAGAGGACCAACAGAGCAATCATTCACACAGGAAGAACAGATAAATCAATCCATTTTGTAACTCAAGATATAGATGAAATCTCCTTTCTTCATTTTTTCTAAGAAATATTCTAACATCCTTGAGAAACTTCGAAGCCTAGGAATGGCGGCAAAAGATGCACAGTAGTTGGGTCCATATGTCTATTCAAAAAAATTGATACCCTAAGAGGGAAAGATTTTGAATCGAGGCCAGTTTTCCACAAGTAACGTTTTACGAAACTCCACCTTCCTATTTAGAGTGCTACCATTTGCCATCACTCAGGCATTCAGGTGCACTTTACAATGTTTATATATAATCGAAGCAGTGATGACTGTCCACATAGATGTCCGGATGTCCTCATTCCATCTTTTTCCTTGATGCTCAACTGCTCGTCGGTCCAATGCTTGTCATCCAGGTGGAGTCTGGCTGGGACATTTTTGTTGCACACATACACCAGACAGGAGGATGGACCTCTGCCCACTCAGTGGCCATCTCCCCAGGCCACAACTGTCTCTAACTCACTCCAATTTAGTTCCAGGACGGGGATTCGAACCCACGTCAACTGCTATAACCATTAGGCCACGGAGGAACTAACAAAGTAACAATAGTAAATAAATTTTAGTATTGTAACTTCGTCCACATAAAAACATTTTGAAGTCCTTTTTAACAACTTACCTGAAGTAACCAGAGTGTCCGGCCAGGATAGCGGACCAACGACTGAAGTTGTTCCTTATCATATAGATCTGAGAACACCTCTCCAGAATGCAATGTCAACTTGCAACATGAAACCATCATCTGCAATTATTGAAAAGCATATTATCAATAAATCAAATATCTTAGTCAAATTGAGGATGGTTGGTGGCTTTGGTGATTTTTACTAGCCTACAGCTCTCTTAGTATGGAGGATAAGGCTCTGAAATTGGGAGAATCGAGCACTTTGTCATAAAGGTATGAAATTTGGTACACCTATACGGCTTGTAGCATGGTATTGTGTACAGGGGCTTTTTTTCAGACTGGAAAGCTTATTATTTCAACATGATATGTTATTTGGACATGGCATGTATCTGATTGACTAGAGGAGAATGTGTAGTTTTCAGAAATATATGGTTTGATATGTGTTGGTTGATTTGCCTATCACCATAAATCAAAATTCTGCTCAAAAAACACAATTTTTGCCTTGTTTATAGCTCATTCACAAATAGTATTGCTTATAAATGGTGATGATTTTGATATTTTGACAATTTTCAAAATGAAATAATTGGTTCAGTATCACAGACTGAAACACAAAGAACATATTTAGCTAAAACATTTATAGTTTTACAGTGTTAGGGTTCACCAGGGGAATTTTTTACATGGAGATGTCACTTAGTTTGAAAACCATTGATTTTCTTACATGCACTTTTGATCTCTCCTGGAATATATATCCTATATATCTGGAATATCGCTAATGGCTGTGTGGAAGCCCCATAGTATCCCTCTTTCAGACCAACCCTTCTTCAGTTCCTGAGACCATTATAAGAGCACATTTGGGATACTTTTACATTGCTTATGCAAATGTTCACAAGTACGTCGCGTTTTACAAATTCCTAGGTCTAGGTGTCAAAGTTTGAGAGGTAAAGTTGAAAATTTTTTACAGATATTTATGTATCAAACTGCAATGTAGGACAAAATATTTAGTCTCTAACAATTATATTGAACTTGTTAGAGCTGATCTTAGTGCGTTCACAAGTACGTCGCGTTTGGAGAAACTGACACTTCCTGCTGCCACGTCACCACGGTCGTGTCAATTGCATGGATACTTGTGAATAACCATTAGAAAACACATTTAAGAAGCAAAAAAAAAATGTTGAGAGAAATCTGAACTCAATTATGCGCAAAATTAGCATATTTTTTAAAATATGATAAATGAGAGAAAACTATCAAAAACCATATTTTTTCTCTTAATTATGCTATAGACGGGTAATTCTGGATTAAATCCAATATCAATAATGCCAATTTGAATTATTTTCTTCAATGGACCATGCATATATTTTAAAATGAAAATTAGTAGGGCTATTTTGGGGAGAGTCAAAAATCTGCTATTAACTTGGAACAAAACCCAAGACCGAACATCCTAAATCAAATGCTGTGTCTAATAATTAGGTTCCCTAGAACTATAACTAACTGATTTAGAATATAATTTCCTTATTTTGATGCCTTCATCTCCATATTATATTACATGATTTCTTGTTAATTTCAGGGAATTTATCTTATCGCAATATTGAAGTGTTTAATCATTATTTACCAATTTTTAAAGGTTAAATTGATTTTCCACTATGTTTTAACCATGTTCATTATTCATTTCATATTACTAGACCCCCAATTTGGTTTGTTGAGCTGTTATTATACATCCAAAAATGACACTGAAATTGACTTTGGCTTGGTTTTTGTTGAGTATAGTCAATGCTATTATGACTATGGTTACCATTTTTTCCAAAGTTAGTCAAGACTATATCATGAACGTTTCCTGTTGGTTTGGTGTCTTTAATACTTATATTTTTTGTGGCACAAGTGTTTTGACCAGGTCTGGAGAATTAAATTTTTGCAGGGCGAAGCTTAAGATGCAGCTCCTCACTGCCTGCAGTTAGAAATATAAAACCCCATCAAAATATACTCCAGTATGCTTATTATAAGTGTTCCAAAAATTAACTTCCTGGATTAAGTTGAAGTACTTATTTTTTTGATGAAATAAACCGTATTCCGGTTCCGTCACGATTCATCCCAGTGTACCGATTCAACCGTTATTACGGAACAAAGAAAGCTCATTAAGCTCAATCCTTTTGGATTTAGTTTCCCTAATATATTAGCTATCAAAATATAAGAAGTAGTTAATTGTGCTATAACTTTCATTTTTCATCATCGGTGGCCAAAATGTGTACACAATAGTGTGCTACAAGCCATACTAGATGCCATCAGGAATATTTTTAGGGACGGAGCCATTTTGAAATGTTATTGTGGTTGCCATGGCAACCATTTCAATTTGGGACTGTCCACATACAATCATAAAAGATCAGAATAAATTATTTTCTTTCTGTTTAACCCAATTTTTGCCATTTTCAGACAAAATTAAAATTATATGTATGTTTTGGATAATATTTAGATTTTGTATAAATTTTTTTGAGTTTACAGTTTGTTGCTATGGTGATAAGTGGAGTAAAAGTGGAATTTTTTCGTTTATTTTTAGCTAATTAAATATTCAGTTTCAACCAGAAGGGCATAAAATGCTTCTGCTGACAAAAGTAAGGTGGTAATGGAATGCCAAGATTCTCTTCTTTTACATGATGTGAAATGCTGATGTTGGTAACCATGACAACCACTTTCATGCAGTCAAAAGAAATGCAAAGTTGTTTCAGAACATTGGTTCTGAAAAACAATGTTTGGCCTGATTAAGCATATTTAATCACGAGAAACCTGAAATATCTTTACCAAATCATTGTTCGCTTGATCAAAATTTTATTTTTGTGGTTTGACCTTCCAGGTCAATGGTTGTCATGGTGATATATGCATGTCAAAATGGAAATTATTGCCATTTTTGTGCATATTTCCGAAGTTTGGCTTCAAGCAGCTTGGTATATATTTCTTGTATGGACAAAAATAAGGTGTGAATAGTAAGCTTTGATTTTTTTCTTGAAAATATTGTGTCATACTAATGTTGGTTACCATGGTAATTGCTTAGATACAGCCAAAGCAAAATAAAGGTTTTCCTTGAATTTCTCCTTCAAACAACAAGTTTGAGCCAGACAAAGCAAAACAAATCATCAGAAGTTGAAAACCTATTGCTAAAACAGGGTCCCCACCGAAATTTGGCTAGCAAATTCCCTGTATTTTCCCTGATTTTTCCCTGCTTCACCAGATGTTTTCCCTGACCTTATTCGGGCTAACCGTTGTGTTTTCGTGGCAATATCGCCATAATCGGAATCCAAAATATATTACTTTTACGGATTTTACTTGAGATTGAGGGCTTTTTTCACGCATTAACCCAAGTAAAACCAAATTCCCTGCGTTTTCCCTGAATTTGAGGTCAAATTTCAAATTCCCTGATTTTTCCCTGCAGGGAATTTTTTTTCACCATTTTCCCTGTTTTCCCTGTTTTCCCTGTCCGGTGGGGACCCTGTAAAAAATGTTCTGGACTAAAGTCATTTTGTTATTTGTCCTTCAGAACTCCTTCTATGGTGGTTGCCATGGGAACAAGGGGAGCAAAAGATCAAACAGTTTCCCATTTTTCTAACATAGCTTAAATCATTAAGTTCACTTTCGACAAGAGGGGCATCAAATAAATTTTCACTTGATAAAAATTGTATTTTTGCTATTTTACCTTCCGGGCCACTGGTTGTCATGGTGATAATATTATGTCAAAAGGGAAATAAGTGCCATTTTTGGGCATATGAATTCCCAAGTTTGGCTTCGTGCAGCTGGGCACAGAATTCTTGTATGGACAAAAAATAGTCGGGAAGAGACAATCATGATTATCTAATCTAAGATAATGAAGAACACAGACTTCAGTAGCCATGGTAACCACTCAGACACAGTCAAAGTGACACCTCCAAAGCAAATCATCAGAGTTCCGGTTTTTGCTAAATAATTATTTAATTGACCAAGCTTCATTTTTGTACTCTGATTTCCTGGATCCTGTGGTCACAGTGTGGTGGTTGCTATTGTGACAAGCGGAGTTACAAAACAAACATTTCCTCATTTTTTCCACACAATTTGAGATAATTTTTTTCCTGGAAAGGCATCAAAGTGTGTATATATCCATAAAGACCTACAATATGTCAACATACTCTAATCATTGTTGTTGAACAAATTAATAACAACCAATGTTGATAACCTTGGTAACTGCTAAAAAAATTCTAAACAAATGCGAAGCAAGGTAAACTACCAGAAAACCTAAAATCATCGGGCAAAAAAGGATTTTTTGACAAAACTTTTTGTTGCTGAACCTTCCTGGAAAATGGTGGTTGCCATGGTGATCAGTGCAGTTGAAGTACAAATCCTTTTTACCTTCAGCGAACGAAGTTCGAAGAAGGTATTGTAATCACTTGGGTAAAAATGCTGTCCGTCCGCCGGGCGGGCGGGCGGGCGGGCGGGCGGTCGGGCGGCGGGCGGATAGATCGTTTCCGGCCCGGCACTCGGCCTCTATTGAATGTATGGGGATGAAATTTGGTACACATCTAGCCTGCATGGTCTAGTTGTGCCTTATGATGGTCTGATGAATAGATCTTAAGTACTTTTTGAAATAATTAACAAAATATAAAAATAATTTTTTTTTGTTTCCGGGCCAAGGCTCGGTCACTATTGCATGTGCATGGATGAAATTTGGTACACACGTGGCCTATATGGTCTAGTTGTGCCTTTTGATGGTCTCATTGACAGATATTCTATACTTTCTGAAAAAATGAGAAAAGATATAAAAACATATTTTTTTTGTTTTTTGGGCTAAGACTCGCTCACTATTGCATGTACATGGATAAATTTTGGTACACATATGGTCAATATGATCTAGTTGTGCCTTTTGAAAGGTCTGATGGAAAATATTATATAGTTTTTCAAATATTGAAAAAAACATAAAAATTATTCTTTTTGTTTCTGGCCCAATCCGGTCACTATTCCATATACAAGGATGAAGTTTGGTACACATATGGCTTGTATGGTCTAGTTGTGCCTTTTCATGGTCTGACAGATGGCTAGTTTTTGTAATATTGAGAAAAAATATTTAAAAGAATTTTTTTTATATCGGAGCCAAAACGTCCCCACTATTGCATATACAGTAATGCATTTTTCTAAACAAATCACATATGCAATTAATTTAGCGGTGCTTTTTGATGCATATAACACTTTATGAATCATTGGAAAAATAGAGATAATTGAAGGCCACTACTCGACCGCTATTGCATACCTATAAGCAATTTCGTAAACACACCAATTTTATGATATTATTGTAATCTTCTAAAGGTGTTATTCGCTGAAGGTTTGCTGCTGCGCAGCCTATGTTTTAACTTCAATTTCATGCTACAGGAGTCATTAATAGGACATAAAATGTTTGCATCTATGAAACAAGTTATCAAGAGAACGCTTCAATTCTCCATAAATTTTTTTATCCAAATATGGCACATTCACGCATGGTTGTGAGCGCGCATACACGCGCGTGTACATGTAATTGTGCGCATACTCACACGCGTATATGGGTTCACGATCACCTGTTGACACGCGTGTGTGCCGTTGTGGATATGCCATCCAGCGCAGGCTTGGACATGACATCCAGTGCAGAATATTTATAAAACACAGGAGCCCCTCCGGGCAGTGGCACATCTATGGGAGATGGAGGAGAGGTCTTTCTTTTTCTAGCTCGTGTAATCAGGTTGTCGGGGTTCCTCTCAGGGTAAATTGAGTAACATAAACTGAACCAAATTAAAAACGCAAAACTGTTTCCAGGGCTATATTTTTCTGTATATCATTAAGATTGGCTGTTGAGTTTATGCATATGTATAATCAGGTGTCAAAGGACTCAGGTCCATAAAATTGTTAAATTCTGAACATTGTATCGTGACTGCCCCAAGGTTAATCACATTGGGGTATGGTCATTGGACAGGGATATTAGGCACTTGACAGAGCAAATCTAATGATTTCGTGTGAAAGCTTGAAGAAAATAATGCAAAAGGCTTCTGGACCGGTCCATTAACAAAATCGGACCACCTCATCCTGGACCAGACCAGGACCGCACCACTTTTGTAAACACCGGACCACCCTCTAAAAGGTGGTCCGGTCTGCATCACTAAAAATAGCTGATGTTTAACTCACACAGGTTGTGTGAAGCCTTTCTGAAAGATCCCAAGCCTTTTTCATCCGCTGCTATTGTCTGGGCTGTTTGAGGACTTGTTTCCGTAGTTGCATTGTTCCATTGGAATATCATTGTGTGGGAAACTTTCACCTGACTTCTCAAAAATAAATTGTTTTAGCAAGTCAGGTGGCAGTAAATGAAGTGAATTGTATGGCCTTTTGCATAGTTTTCTTCAAGTTCTAACATGAAATCATTAGATTTGCCCTACGAGGGTGTCTAATACCCCTGTCCACTCACCATACCCAATGTGATAAACTTGGTTACAGACATGTGAAAAATTGTCTCACTTGAGTGATTTCATCCAACTGAGGCCTTTGACACTTCATTCCACAGATGCATACACTCAACAGCCCATATGAAACATATCTAGAAAGATAAAGCCCTGGGAACAGTTTTGCGTTTTTAATTTGATTCAGTTTTCTATGCACAAATGTTTTCTCCACTGAAGCGTTGCTGTAGGCCTTATAAAATAAAGTAATAATCTTTTGTATCAGGCCCTAGCTACGCCACTGCCTCAGGGTTGTGTCCTCTCACCAATTTGGATGTGCGCTGTAAAGCATGTCCACTCATGCGCTGTATGGCATGTCCACTCATGCGCTGTATAGCATGTCCACTCATGAGCTGTAAAGCATGTACACGCCTCCAAAATCTACACGCATGCGGGTTTTGATACGTTCACGCTGTGTATGTGTCAAATCTTGCATGTCCAGGAGTCCCAAAGTGTGTATGTGCGGTCTAGAGCATGCGTGGATGTGTCGAATTTGGATAAAAATATCTGATTCTCTTCTCTGAAATGATTCTCTAAGGATGTTTTTATTGAATGCAATTGCTCAGAAGTGGCAAGGATACAAAGTTGTCCCAGAATTGTTTGCAAATAACAGATAAAGCCAAACAAATCATCAAAATTTAGTGTTGAAAATCAGGTCCACAACTTTCGTTATAAAATGGTGGTGTGAGGTTGCATAACAGGACACTTTATGCGGTATCGGCTGTAATAAAATTTGGATGGGTCAAATATATGTGGAACAAGCTGAATTTGCATTAAAAATTGCCTCTATTTACTTATTTATTTTTTAATTTCTTGTTCTCGCGGTGTAAAGGATGCTTCCAACCTCTTTTGATTGTTCCGACACAACTACCTGGTTACCAACATCAATGATGAATATAGATAGTTTCAGGATACCATTTACACCCCCGTATGTCTTTATGGATACAAAGATTTGATGCCCCTCTAGACGAAAAGGGAACTGATTTAAGCTATGTTAGAAAAATGGGAAACTGTTCGATCTTTGGTTCTCCTAGTTCCCATGGCAATCTCCATAGAAGGAGTTCTGAAGGACAAACAACAAAATGATTTTAGTCAAGAACATTTTTTAGCAATAGGTTTTCAACTTCTGATGATTTGTTTTGCTTTGTCTGGCTCTAACTTGTTGTTCGGAGGAAAAATTCAAGGGAAACCTTAATTTTGTTTTGGCTGTATCTAAGCAATTACCATGGTAACCAACATTAGTATGACACACTAGTTTCAAGAATAAAATCACAACTTTCTATTCACACCTTATTTTTGTCCATACAAGAATTATGTGCAGAGCGGCTTCAAGCCAAACTTCGGAAATATGCTAAGATATTACATTGTGTTCTCTAACTCAAGATCAGGGCAATTAACCTATAATGGTCAGTGAAGTGCAGGCCAACCTGAACTTTTACACAATTGGCCATTCAGTTGCAATTGAAGTTTGAATTATTGGTTTTAGGGGTAGGCCTTCTGGCACCAGCTATTAGTCACGCTTCTCTCTTCTGCTTGAAGTCATTTTTCAAAGCCCCTGTGCTGCAGACAATTTCTAAATCATGCCCAATTTTACAATAGGGCATGGCTATTTCTCCTATTGGCAAACTATTTCAACTATTGGCAAATTATTTCTCCTTTTGGCAAAATCTTACAACTTTTCCAAAAGGAGCAATATGCTATTCTAATTATTGGCAAACTATTGTAACTATTGGCATACTTTGCCAAAAGGAGCAATAAGCTACTCTAACTTTTGGCACACTATTGTTCCTATTGGCAAAGTTTGCCCATCTCTAAATATCTTTTCGGACCACTTAGAACATCAACAAAATAGTTAAATCGTGCCCATTCCTGCCATTATCGCCCACTTTTGATATTAAAATGTGGGGAACAGCAGCGGAAATCCCGAAAATGCAGGATTAGGTTTTTATCGATTTGCGTGACTTCCAGCAAAGATACAAACTTGATCTTTTTACCATTAAATTCAGCTTTAAATAGCTATTTTTAGAGGTCAGTTTTATTTCTCTAGCTTGACTAGAACATTTTCTAGAATTTATCTAGTTCTATAAAATTTTAACTTAAAGTTACCCCAAATGATAGGTCAGTTTCGAAAAAAGTTTGTCTAATTTCCACATTTTATCATGTAACATGACCGTACTAGCCAGTTCACAAATTTTCTTTGCTTTTGGTATCTTTTTTGGTCGGGCTGCAGCCCGACCATTTGGTTTCACCAAACTCAAGCAAATGTGCAATAAGACAAGACTGCTGATTCGTTCAGCCGATGGTCACCTGAGTGGCCATAATGAATATTCATGAGGAGATGTGCTGAAGCTTCTGATTGGCCAGGAGCGGAGGTGTGGCACCTATGCGAGCCTGCCACCTGCAGTTATGACAGTTAAGGGACTTTCCCACTGGGCACGTTGCTGCGCATTTGCAAATGCAGCTACAAAACTTAATGGATCTGCAATGGGTTATGCAATGATACGCAAGGGTATGCAAGGATGGGCAGGGGTATGCAAGCAAAGGCATGCAAACTTGAACAATCACGCAGTGAGGCTAGAAATTAAACATGTTTAATTGAACTCAGCTACACTCTAAAATATTTCGGGACAAAACAGGCAGTGCATTTTTTAACATAGTAACTGGGAGACCATTTGGTCTCCCAGTGGAAAGATTTGGTCTCCCAGTCATGACAAAATTGGTGTCACTGGGATCAACTTTTCCCCAAACATGAATTCCATGAAAAAGTGGAATTTTTGAGGAATATCACCTTTCTTTATAGAAAGCGACCTAGCGAACACAATTTTCAATATATTTACATGAAATAAAATTGTTTTTAATATTGATAATTTTTGGTCATTTTTTACTTTTATTCATTTGTAGGCTTTAATATTGGTTAGATTGTTATCTTTTAGATATTGATGGAAATTGTGGTTTTTTGGGTTGTAATTGCTGAAAAATGGCTAAAAATGGTCTTTTTTGGAGGTCTACCTATAAATGAAATAGTGTACTAAGGATATTTAATCCATCAGATCTTATTACTTTTCAAATTTACAATTTTTCAAGAATTTTTCAAAATTTTTCATTTTTGATGCCCTGCTACCAACTTAAACTCACGAAATTGCTGAATGTGACTCCGTCACGTTATCCAGTGACTCCGTCACTTTTTTTGAGGAGCCGTGATGAAAATATATTAGACACTTTGGGACTTTATTATTATTATTAACAATAGAGAAATATCTAAATATTTGTATTCTTTAGGAGTTTACACTCTGCCAGCCAAGTTGGGCCAGCAATTGGAGGAGAAAGCATGTATTGTGAGAATTAGGGTAAAAAAAAGGTGACTCCGTCACGCAAAATGTTGAGGCTATGCAAATCCAAAATATAATTCCACGATAAATGGTGTAAATTAATATACATCATATGTAATGAGGTTAACATAGAGTAATATTCATTTTCCGTCTGAACTTGTTTTACTCTGCACTGGGTCCGTAGATATTCACAATTTTGTGTACTGGGGGTGACTCCGTCACGATGGAATTGGTGCGAAACTCTGATTAATTGCAAATTTAATTTTCTTGATTTGAAGTTTTTGAGCTCATTAAAACAAGGCCTCTTGTTTCTGTCTTTATGGTAATATTTCTGCGTAGATCTGTGTCATCTATGTTATTGAAAATTTTCATAAATTTGAAATTTGTCACATTCCTTTTGGATGAGATTGACCGAGATATATATATAAGAAGTCTCCTCAACAGTTCAAACTTTTAGAAGCCTATAAATATATCTAATGGATCTGCAATTGAAATACTTCCAAGATGTCGTGCATCACGCATCGCGGTGGAAGGGATAATGGTTTAAGTTTGTTCCATTGGTCACCAAGTCGAAAATCTTTAAAAAATGCTCTGAAAACAGGTTATTTTTAATGTGATTGAAAAACCAAACTTCCTTGCAAAAACCAATATTGATTTTTCAAAAAACCATTTTGGATTTCAAAAAGCCAGTTTTGTCCCGAAATGTTTTAGAGTGCATGCAATGTTTGCATTGTTCACAACTTATTGGGAGCAATATTTTGGGATATTCAATTTATGAGGTTAAAGCTGGATGCAGAACAATGTGATACTTCCGACATTGTTACAATCACCTTACATTGATAGAGTACTGAGTAGCCTATTTCTAGCCAGTCCTGATATATATTTTTCTTTGATTTCTATGACTTAAAGGTACATTTAATATCTTGGTTTGCTCATAACAACTCAGACAACCTCTTCCCCTTTAGGTGAAGTACTTGTTTCTAGCTGAAATTATCTCACATTTGTCCTAAATGACCCCTAGATTTATTTTGGGTACAGACGGAAAAAATCACCAAGCATCAGTGCATTTAGCTTTGTGACGTCATCACCAGTGTTGTAATAGGGCATGCCATCCTCTTGTTGTGACGTCACCATTTCCCACAGGTGGCACCACTGTTTTGAGGCCTACAGCCACAGCATAAAAGCATGCTTTTGCATGGTTTTCAAGACAAAAAGGGGCCTACAGCCACTAATACTGGTCCGATATGCAAAATTAAAAAAGCATCATGGAGGAAACAATATTTTCCAGCACCTAGACTCATCAAAATTGTTACTTCTACAAAATCTGTAAGGCATTCAGCGAGTGAACTTTGATTTAGCATATTTTCTCTTTAGTGAAAAATTTCTTGCTCTGAAATGATTTAAGTTAGAAAGATGGTTTTGATGTCAAAAGATGCCTATATTAAAGGGCAATATTAATTAGAAATTTCATGCTCCTACCTGTATTGATTTCCTCAAGACTAAGCCTTAAGTCACCCAAAAGTGCAATTTTTTTAGGTTTTTTTGCGAAATTATTTTTTCAGAGGATAAAAGTCTTCTACAAAGTTTTTAAAAAAAATCCCAAACTGAATCTATAATCAAGGACTATACTTGCAGATTCCGAAAATGTAAAAAAAAGTTTTGTGAGTCCAATAGTTACTGATTTATGATGAGATACATTTGAACATGCACGAACGCAGTTATGA
Organism: Platynereis dumerilii; assembly: GCA_026936325.1. Classification (NCBI taxonomy): domain Eukaryota; kingdom Metazoa; phylum Annelida; class Polychaeta; order Phyllodocida; family Nereididae; genus Platynereis; species Platynereis dumerilii. The sequence continues at coordinate 82,583,560 of JAPTHN010000003.1, forward strand.
CGTCAGAATGCCATTATAAGACATTTTTTGATAAAATCTTGTGTTGAGAGCTTAAAAAGTCTGCTATAAAGTTTGAGAAAAATTTCAAACAAAATCAGTCATCAAGGACTATTCTTGCAGATTCTAAAATGCAAAACTTAGATTCTAATATTTGCTGATTTATGGTGAAGTATGCTTCAAGCAGAGAGCTAGACGAAAGAATACCTATTTTTGGCAGCATTCTTTTACAGTTTGGGAAAAAAATTCAAGGCATATATATGTACTCCTTCTTCAAACATCTCCTCTTCTTCCTCTTCTTCCTCTTTCTGCTACTCCTCTTCCTCTTTCTCCTCCTCCTCTTCCTCCTTCTTCTCCTCCTCCTCTCATCTCCTCCTATACTTCTCCTCCACCCATCCCCTATTTCACATACTACTCCTCCTCCTCCTCCTCCTTAACGTGTCCTCTTCCTGTCCTAATTAGCCTACCGAGTACAAAAATACAGGACGTAAAGCCTGAATCATCCATCCATTCTTCTCCTCCTCCTCCTCCTCCTCCTCCTCCTCCTCCTCCTCCTCCTCCTCCTCCTCCTCCTCCCTCCTCCTCCTCCTCCTCCTCCTCCTCCTCCTCCTCCTCCTCCTCATCCTACTTCTCATCCTGCTCCCATGTTCAACTACTTCCACGCCTCCTATCTTCCTTATCCTCCTCATATCTCCTCCTGATTTGACCACTGAATAATACATTTGCTATTTTGTCTAACCTTATGAATTTTATGAAATTGGGACTTGAAGTGTTTTTTAATTTTATATATATATACTATAAGTTTGAAAAAATTCAGGACTTTATCGTATCGAATACACTTTAATAGGCATATCCCAATAGGCCGGGAGTCTCGGTTTGTATTCTTTTGTCATGTATGTTATGTTATGTTAGTTTTAATATGATGCCAGAAAAAGCAAAATATAGATAGATTTCAAATATAGATAGAATAATAATTAGTTCATAATTAATATTAATATTAAACAAAGGTAGTATAAATATTAGAATACAATAATTTTAAAGAACATATAAATAATTAATTGCATTATTCAAGTAATTCCAAGTATCCAAGAAATTTCTCATTGAAATACTAAATTTCATTGATGCAATTGTAGAGGCACATTTTTCCAACTGATAAAGCGTATCTAGAAAAGTTTGAAGATCGTCTGAACTTTCAATTGTTATTTTTTAATTTTCCTTTGTTTTACAGATGATTTTCAGATATTTTGTCCATGTGGCTGCAATTTTGTCTTCTTTTTTTATAGTCCTACATTTATAAAAAATGTCCTGCTCTTCTTTATTCAAATTTTCATTTATATATATACACCAGTTCCTTTCAGTTTGCTCAGTGGCGTAGCCAGCAGGGGGGGGGGGGTGCAGAGGGGACAAGTTACCCCCCCCCCCCAAACAGATTTTGGGGAAATTTTTGCAGGCATATTGCCCAAAATGGGGAAAAAATGGGGAAATTGTAAGAAAAATGGGGAAATAACATAACATAACATACATTTATTGGTCACATATGTGAAATTTGGTGGCTCTGACATCCAAAAATTCAAGAAATTTAAAAATATAGACAAATTGAATTTTTGCAAAATGGGGAAATGTTCAGCAAAATGGGGGAAATAACCAGAATTGAGGGAAATGGTAAAAAATTATGGGAAATAGATTAAAAGAAATTGAAAGAAAAGGGGATTATACGAAGAGTTTTATGAGATTTCCCCATTTTTTCTTCACAATTTCCCCATGTTTCTGGCCCCAAATGACATGCTTCTGCAAAAAAAAAAAATTCACAAAAATTTTTAAAATGTAGCCAACGCATATGGGCAGTTTTTGTGATCAAAGAAAGGTGTGCCAGGCCTTAGGTATTTGCAAATAATTTTAATCAAAATATAATAATATTGTGTTACAATGCGCGACACCCGAAAAGCCTGTTGCCTTGGTAGTGATTATAATTTTTTTCCCCCTGGAAAAAATCCTGGCTACGCCACTGAGTTTGCTTCTCAGATATATAATGTACTAGCAGGGTACCCGTCTTACGACGGGACGGGTGAGTATTGACATAAATTTATATAATGGAATAATATTTTTTGCCTCTGTGGTATAGAATTTAAAGTTTACCACTGTCACCCACTGTCACCTCTCCCCATCCTCCTGGGCCACTTGCCACCCCCCCCCCAAACTTGCCCCCTAGCTTCCCTGCTGCCTCCCCCCTCGTTTTGCCTCTCTCCAGGCCTACCTCACCCCCCCCCCCCTTCTGGCTCCCTCATTTGCCCCCCTCCACTCCTGCCCCTCCCCCCTCATTTGGCTCCCCTGGCCCACCTCATTTCCTCCCCCATCCACCCCCCACTTCTAACCCGCCTCATATTGCCACCTTCTCTCTGGCCCCCTCATTTTGCCCCAAACCCTCCTGTTCCCCTCAATTGTCCGTTTCTGGCCGCCCCCTCATTTGCCGCCCACCCCCCTCTTTCTCGCATAGTCCCCTAATCTATCTATCCACAACAGTCTTTACTCATGGTGACTCCCGGATAAATCCACTTCAACTTTTCTGAACAGCTGAAACTGGAAAGATTCTTAAGATAATCTGGGCAACCTTATGTATCCTCCCTCTAGGACCCTATCTTGTCCCTCTTGTTTACTCCCCTCATCTTGGTCCCCTGATCATTAGAAAATCATAATCTGCCTCTTTTTACGTCCTTTCTAACAGTGCCCAATGTTTTTTTTAATGTCACTCAGCCACTGGGCAGTGGCCAAGAAAGATAAGTCTCACATGTGCCTGAATGGGCATTTCTAGTTTGACTGTCACAGTGCATTGGAAATGTGCAATGCCAGCATACAAAAGCAGAGTAGCCATGCACAGCAGGCAGCCTGGGCAAGTTCAAGAAATGAGTTAAGTGTGTTCTTTTATGTATTTCTGACTGCAAGTTCAGCGAAGAGAAAATTTTTATCAAACAGAACCACAGGTCTTCACTCAATGGTGTCTTGCACCCAACTGATGAGTATGGGACCTTGAACCACTTTCATAAGAGGCTCTGTGTATTACGCCATGCCACTGGCTTACCATATTTGCTTGATTAATATAGGCACTCCATAAAGTGAGATTTACAACAGAAAAGGTCATGTTTTGGAAAAATAGCTAGATTAGTGAGAGAGCCACTCAATAAGAACGCTTGCATTAACTCAAAAAGAACGCGTACCCTCAATTAGAACGTGTTATGATTATCCGGGTGCTGGTCAGGTGACATAACGTCATGAAGTTCATACGACGTTGTCATGGGACTGGGCCAAAGTGAGGTTCAATACGTCAGTATGTGTGTTTTACCTTCAAACGTTCACCTGTTATTTTATAAAAAGGGCTGTTAAAGGAGAGAAAATAGTCAAATCATGCTTATGAGGTGGCAAAACAGAGATCAAACATATTTAGAATGTCTGGCAGAGTTTCAGGCAAGTCAGGTAAGCAACAGCTGAGATCCTGCGTTACAAAGCATGGGCCTGGACAAATATATGGTTATAAAGATTTCTTTTCGTTTCCAGATGTTGTTAAATTTAATTAGCATTACATTAGGTTTTTACCCCGCTGGCTATGTAATAGCCTACGGGGTACTGCAGTCCTAAATGTGCTGGGGATTTCGTCAAGCATAACTCACTTTGTGTTGCTCATATTTCATTCAAATTTTGCCTGTTATCTTATTTTGTCATGCAGATGGGAATGACAAGTCCGTGCGTCCGTACGGACACACGGACGGACGGACGGACACACGGACAGAAGGATTGACGGACGGACGCACGGACGCACGGACGTACGGACACACAGACGTTGTGTTGCTCATATTTCATTCAAATTTTGCCTGTTATCTTATTTTGTCATGCAGATGGGAATGACAAGTCCGTGCGTCCGTACGGACACACGGGCGTACGGAAGTACGGACACACGGATGGACGGACGGACACACGGACTCACGGACGGACACATGGATGCACGGACGGACGGACACACGGACACATGGATCCGAATGGTCTCAATGGCTTCACATAGAGCCAGCGGGGTTTACGTGCTTGCACGGTATTTTTCCTTTTGCTCCTGTGGTGATCTGTTATGGTTGTCACTTTCCTCTATAACACTCATTGTGAGATCGGAAGACTTCAGTTCATATCCATCTTATCTTTTATAAGTTCAACAAATTCTTTCTCATTTGATTTACCTGTTAATCCAATCAATCTGAGCACTTTTGATCTTTCCCCTTTTTTTGTGCATCTGTTTTCCTTAGGGCTATTCCATTTAAAAATCTGGGGGGGGGGGGGGTGGTCGGGCTACGATTTTGACCCCCCCATGCATCTAAAACAATTTTTTTTTACCCCCCCCATGCATTAACTTCGATTTTTTCACCCCCCGTACATACATCACAAAAAATTTTCGTCATTACATTGGTTAGGCCTGAATAGAACGATAGTCCCCCCCCATACAGCTGCAGTGAGTGCCCCCCTTGCATCTACAACGTATTATCGCTCACCCGTACATACATCATACGAAAAATAAACCAGCCCGACCACCCCCCCCCCCCAGAGTTTTAAATGGAATAGCCCTTAGGGGCCGACCAGACGATAGTTGGGGGGGGGGCTATGGACTTTACCCCCGGGACGAACTTTTTTTTTCGTTTGCGGCGCTTTGACGAACAATTTTTTCGCATGGGCACTCTCGACAAACTTTTTAATTAGAATTTTAACATTACGGTATCCTAGCTATAGGTGAAAACAAACTTTTTTTTTATTTCCATGTGCTGAACAAACTTTTTTTTTCAGTGTCAAGTGGGAAACAATCTTTTTTTTTCACCAAATATCCATAGTCCCCCCAAAGATCATCTGGTCGGCCCCTTATGCAACTCTGGTGCTTTGTCTATTGATCAGTGAGCCTTTTATCTATGTTTTGGTCATTCAGCCTCATTTTCAGGTTGCAGTCATTGAGCCTCTTTTCCAGGTCAGTGATTCTGGCGCCTTGTTCTGCTATTTTTTCATGTTGCATCTTGATACTCCCTTTGTTGAAATTAATTTCTTTTTTGAGCTCCATGATGAGTGGCTTGATCGCGTCTGTGACAGCGACAGCAAATTTTTGGCTTTGAAAACAGTGCAAAATTGCATTTTCTATGTCATTTAACGTAGAATCCTCACTCGTGCTTGGTGTTGTCGGGGACTCAAAACATATCTCACCATGATTATATCACAAACTACAGGACTTATATAATATGCAAATATTGTGCTTGATGGTGGATTTGAATTGGATTTTTTCTCAAACTTCATAGCAGACTTTAAACATCTGAAAACAAAATTGTCCCCAAAAAAAGTTGAAAATTGGCAAGTCGTGCATATTGTGACATAGATCTCATTGTAAATCAGGAAATATTTGACTCTCAATATTTTTTTTTTACCGTTTTAGAATATGCAAGTGTTGTCCTTGGTTAGAATATTTTCTCTCAAAATAGCAGACTTTAAAACTCTGAACACAAGAATGTTGCCAAAAAGTGCCCTAAAATCGGCATTCTGACATCGTAACTCAGTTTGTGCATGGTGAAACATAGGCCTATCTCATCATAAATCTGCAATTATTAGACTCAAAATATATAAATTTAGACTTAGAATCTACAAGAATAGTCCTTGATTTTTTTTTTCTCTAACTTTATGGCAGACTTAAGCTCTCAACACAAGAATTTCTAAAAAAGTAAAAAATTGGCATTCTGATGTCATAACTTAGTTTGTGCATGTAAAATTGTATCTCATCATAAATCGGCAACTATTGGACTCACAAAACTGTTTTTTACATTTTCGGAATCTGCAAGTATAGGCCTTGATTATAGATTCAGTTTGGGATTTTTTTTAAAAACTTTGTAGCAGACTTTTATCCTCTGAAAAAATAATTTCACAAAAAAACCTAAAAAAATTGCACTTTTGGGTGACTTAAGGCTTGGTCTTGAGGAAACCAATACAGGTAGGAGCATGAAATTTCTAATTAATATTGCCCTTTAATATAGGCATCTTTTGACATCAAAACCATCTTTCTAACTTTAATCATTTCAGAGCAGGGAATTTTTTACTTACGAGAAAATATGCTTAATTAAAGTTCCAGCGCTGAATGCGCCACAGATTTTGTAGAAGCAACAATTTTGAGGAGTCTAGGTGCTGGAAAATATTGTTTCCTCCATGATGCTTTTTAAATTTTGTATATAAGACCAATATTAATGTCTGTAGGCCTGTTTTTGTCTTCAAAACCATGCAAAAGCAAGCTTTTATGCTGTGGCTGTAGGCCTCAAAATGGTGGCGCCACCATATAGAGTCAGGGCAGACTCGTTTCTGTCTAGTGGGCTGTCTAAGAGGTCAAAACCTGCACTTCATAGTACAAACATGCCATTTGGCATGAAGCATCTTCATGCCCGGCACAGTATTTTAAAAGGTGGACACACATTCTAGATACATGTTTCCACCTTGTTTTGGAGGTTTCCATGGCAACGGATTTAGAAAAATACATGAAAGTACATTTTCTGTCATATCGCAACTAATTTTTGATGGAAATTGACAAATAGAGTGTCTATTCGAAGAAGAGACAAATTTCTACATTTGACTTTTGAATGTATGCAAATCAGCTCATTTGCATATCCCCAAATAAGGACATTCATCCATTTTTTGTTTAGAAACAGGTACATTAAATTGCAAATAAATCATATCTACAGGAGGGTGATCCAAGTTATTGTCCCAAAAAAGCATGTTAAAACAAACATTATTTTCTCTTTATCAAAATAACATGCTCCACATGTAACTTAATTTCAGTAGTTAGGTATCCATAGCAACATATAAAAAATGCTAAAAAGTGAAAAAAGGCAATGTTCGTCATATCTGACCTTATTTTTTTAACTATATTGTCAAATAGGGTGTCATTTCAAAGAGAATGATGGCATCTACCATTTTATCGAGATATTATGCAAATTAGCCCATTTGCATATTGCCAAATAAGGGAACTGATTAATTATTGGCCATGAATTTGAGTATTCAGTCACAATCAAATCACTTCAATGACATTCCGGTCAGAATTGTTGTGAAAGAAAAGCATGTTTGAAGGTGCAAAATATTCTTCGGCAAAGCAACATACGATTTACATGCCATAATTTTAATGTCTTTGGTTTCCATGGCAACATATGTTGACAACACAGAAATCATGCAAAAAAACACGTTTTCCTTGATATTTCATTCAATTTTTAAGCCAAGTTTATAGACAGAGTCAATATTTACAAAGGATCAGGTTTTCTACATTTTTATCATAAATTTATGTTAATTGGTTAATTTGCATATTTCCAAATAAGGACATACATATGTTTTGCCACTAATTGTTAGGACCCTAACTTTTTTCATTGCAAATGGTTCAATGTCATGAGTTGGTTTATTTTCAATTTTTGCCAAACATGAATATAAGTAGCATATTATAGCATATGAGGTTAGTGTTGTATAATCTATTAATAGATCGTGGCGGCAACCTCGTTATCAGATAGCGTCACTTGTATGCGCACGCGCACTAAGTAAAAAACTCCATCTTGATCACAACGATGTCTTTGCCTTGTCTGGACTGGATTAACCTTATAATATGGTGGCAGCGTGGATAGATTCGAGCGTCCTTAGCTCCGTAGGATGTACAAGTCCTGGTGAATCGAATGAACCGTCGTTTGTGTGGTGTCAGTCCCGTTTTCAGGATGAAAAATGGTGAAGTTCCCGTCGATGTCAATTGTCGAGTTTTGGAATGAGCGCCAACCACGTGGATTGAGAAATCGACAACTCGACGAACGAATGAACATTTCTCTTTGTAAAAGCAAGGAAACAATTGCAGACGATGTCCAGTCGATGCTACAAGTCGTTGTGAAGGTACAAACTTTTCGTTGTGTGATGTCATTCACGTTTACAGTGTGGAAAGTGGCGAATTTCCGATCGATGTGAACAGTCGAGTTTTGAATGGTAGCCGACCACGTGTTTTGAATGGGCAACGACGATCTCTAAAAATCTTCAGAAAATCGTGATTACTGTTCAAGTCAGTCATGGCAACGTTTCAAATACCTCCCCCAGAGCCGTTTAACTTCGATGCAAAGGATTGGAAGGCCTGGATTACTCGTTTCGAACGCTTTCGTATGGCTTCGAAAATTCCAGACGAACCGGCTGATCCGGCAACAGGAACTACGGAGGATTTGGTAAATTTGCTTATTTACTCAATGGGGTCAAAAGCTGAAGATGTCATGAAAGGCTTCAAGTTGGATGCAGCCAACCAGAAAAAGTACAAAGTTGTCAAGAAAAAGTTTGATGAACATTATTTGCCAAAGACGAACGAATTGTTTGAACGTACAACTTTCAACAAACGTAATCAATTGCCTGGTGAATCTAGTGAGGCATTCTTAACAGATTTGTATAAACTTGTTGAGACATGTGAGTATGGGACAATGAGAGACCAATTGCTGAGAGACCGAATTATTGCTGGTATTTCTGATACCAACTTATCAGAGAAGCTTCAAATGGACAAAACATTGACTCTAGATCAAGTTGTGGACCGTGTTAGAAGTTCAGAGTTAATTAAGCAGCAGTCAGCCGACATGAGAAATGGTACATCAGCTAGTGCTCATGCCATTCGTGGTAACTGGAAGGGTCGTAATTCTAGTTCAAGTGCACCAAGCCGTTATGCTGATCATGCTACGTCAATTCGTTACAAGCCTCAACAGTCCCGAGGTCAAGGTCAACAGTCCCGAGGTCAAGGTCAACAGTCCCGAGGTCAAGGTCAACAGTCTCGAAGTCAAGGTCAACAGTCACGTCAGTCTCAGTCGCAACACCAGCAGCCTTGTCGTCAGTGTGGATATTTAGAACACACAAGTGGTGCTTGTCCGGCACGCAAGGCTAAGTGTCACAATTGCGGTCGCCATGGTCACTACCGTAAACTGTGTCCCGTTAATGGTAACAAGAACAGACGTTCTGGTGGTGTTCGTGAAGTTGAAGCATGTGAAGATTATTTGTCGTCAGATGAAGAGATGTTTTTCGGTCCAGTCGTGTGTGACAAGAAGTCAAGACCGTGGAGTACTACATTGTCAATTTGTGGTGTTAATGTTAACTTTAAAGTGGACTCTGGTGCTGACACTTCAGTAATTTCAGAAAGTACTTATGAGCAGATGAAGAGTGCTCCAGTGTTGATGAAGTCAGACATGCGTTTGTCTACCGTGTCTGGGGAAATCAGTTGTGTTGGGTGGTTTGAAGCATCCACCAAGTTCAAGGGCAAACAGTACTGTTTCAGGATCTATGTGATTAAGTGCAAGAACTGTGTGAATTTGTTAGGTCGCGATGTTGCTCATGCTATGGAATTGATCATTCCCGATTCGCAGATCCTTGATGTTTCACTGTACAGCAACCCTGAAATCTTTGGGCCAATTTCAAGTCCGATGACTGTCAAGCCTGTCAAGTTACAATTGTGTGATAATTTTGTGCCCTATCATGTGAACGCCCCTCGAAAAATCCCCATCCCCCTTCAGTCAGCAGTGTCCGATGAGTTGCAGTTCATGTTGGATAACAACATCATAAAACCTGTAACTGAGCCAAGTGATTGGTGTGCCCCCATTTCTGTGCCCCTCAAGAAAAATGGAAAGGTCAGAATTTGCGTAGATCTGCGCCAGCTTAATAAACATTTAAAACGTCCCAGATTCCCGTTGCCAAGTTTCGATGGAATCTCAGCTCAGTTGTCAACCAGCCGTTACTTCTCCAAGCTCGATGCGTCTCGTGGATATTGGCAGCTTCCGTTGGATGAATCCAGTCAGTTGCTTACGACGTTCATGACGCACAAAGGAAGATTCTGCTTCACCCGTTTGCCGTTTGGCATAAGTGTCGCGAGTGAAGTGTTCCAGCTGACAATTGGTGAATTACTTGAAGACATTGAAGGTGTGGTTTGCTTTCAAGATGACGTCTTAATTCATGCCCTGACTCAAGAGCTTCACGACGAACGTGTCCGTCTTGTGCTAAATCGTGTCCAGGAAGTAGGCATGAAGTTGAACAAAGACAAGTGTGTCTTCAATGTGTCAGAGTTAGAATTCCTGGGCCACACAATCAGCAGAGATGGCATTAGTCCCAGTCCATCAAAAGTTGCAGCGATCTCCAAATTGCCGACTCCCACACCTGAGACTTTGAAGTCTGTGCTAGGCATGATTAACTATCTTGGTCAATTTGTGCCCAACCTACAGTTTGTGTTGAAACCTATCAATGATTTGTTGAAGTCTGATGTGAAATTTGTGTGGGGTGACAAACAAGAAGCAGCGTTTTGTGAAGTTAAACGTTTATTGTGTAATGCTCCTGTGCTTGCTTACTTTGATGTAACTTTGCCAACTGTTGTTAGCTGTGATGCTTCGAGATATGGAATTGGTGGTGTGTTGATGCAAGAACACAGTGGAAAGTTGAAACCTGTTGCTTTCTGTTCACGTATGTTGTCTAGTGCTGAGCAAGGTTATGCTCAAGTTGAGAAGGAATGTCTTGCATGTACATGGGTGTGTGAAAAGTTCAATGGGTACTTGCTTGGATTACCTACGTTTCGCTTGATGACAGATCACAAGCCGTTAATCCCGTTAATATCTTCGAAAGATGTTGACAAGGCCCCACCCCGAATCCAAAGACTATTACTTCGTTTGATGCCTTACAGATGTGTTCCAGAATATGTTCCCGGAAAGTTACTCCATGTAGCAGACGCGTTGTCTCGCAGCCCAGTGGACCATCCGGATGAGAAGTCAAATTTGCTTGCAGATGAAGTTGCAGCATTTGTTCACAGTGTTACTTCATCCTGGTCTATGTCATCGTCACGGTTGGAACAGATTGCTCGTCTCACCAAAGAAGATACCATTTTGAGTGAACTTACTGAATTTGTATGTGATTCATGGCCAAAGTATGTGAAAGATTTGCCTGAATCTGTGAAGCCGTACTTTTCTGTGAGTGGTCACCTGTCAGTGGTGGACGGTCTTATCCTGTATGATGATCGTGTTGTAATTCCCAAAGCTCTCCAGAAAGAAATGTTGCAGTGTTTGCATCAAGGTCACTGGGGAATCACAAAGTGTCGCCAGTTAGCTTCAGAAACTATTTGGTGGTTGGGACTGAATAAAGATATTCAAGACATGGTCAGCAAGTGTGATGAATGCCAAGTCAGTAGAGCCGCTCAACAACATGAGCCATTGATTCCGTCAACTGTGCCCAAAGGCCCGTGGATTCGTGTAGGTGCTGATTTGTGCCAAGATGGCAAGAGACATTTTTTGATAATAGTGGACTATTATTCGAAATTTATTGAAATTCTGAAGATAAAATCCCAGAAGTCAAGTGTAGTCATTGGCAAGATGAAAAGTGTGTTTGCAAGGTTTGGTATACCATCTGAATTGGTCAGCGACAACGGCCCGTGTTTTGCCAGTGTGGAATTCAAAGATTTTGCCAAGGAATGTGGATTTGATCACACTACCAGAAGTCCGCATTACCCGCAGGCCAATGGCCAAGCCGAAAGTGCTGTTAAAATCGCGAAGAAAATTGTCAAGTCAACAGACCCGTTTATTGCACTTATGCAGTATCGAGCCACACCATTGGTGGCTACTGGTTACAGCCCTGCCCAGATGCTAATGGGTAGAAAGATTTCTACAAATCTACCTGCGCTACGCGTGGCAGATAAACCCCCAGATCCAGTGGAAATGAAGCGGCGTCTTGAAAAACATCAGCAGAGTTATGCTGCCTATCATGATCGCAAGTCAGGCGCTCGCAAGTTGTCCAAATTGCGACCTGGTGATTCTGTGCGTTGTAAGACCAGTGTTGATTCCAAGTGGAGCAAGCCTGCTCGTATCGTACGTCAGCACACTGCACCAAGGTCTTACATCATCCAAAACCCAGATGGATCAACGTACCGGCGAAATCGTCGCCATCTGCTTCGCATTCCCCCAAACTCCAGTGGAACTCCCCGTCAATCTCAAGTGGCAATTCCCCCGACAGTGATGTCCAATGTTCCACCTGCACCTGCTGTTCACACCCCTCCTCGTCCCCCGAATGTGCACACTCCCCCTAGTGCTCAGAGTGACAGCTCCCGTGCAGCTCCCCCTATCTCCCTGCGCCACTCCCAGCGCAATAAAGTGGTCCCGCGAAGACTCATTGAGGAGATGTGATGATCATTGTGGTGAAAGTTGAATTTATCATTGTTGTGAAAATCATCATTGTGGACTGAGATTGGACTCCGAATTGTATATCATTGTCGTGAAAATTTTATTATCATTGTCGTGAAAATCAAATCATTTGGACTGAGATTGAACTCTAATTGTATTCCATATAAATGTGAATTGCCAAGTTGAAAAGTGAAATTGGATTTCATGCATCTATTGACTGAGATATTGGACTCCTCCTGTGTGTTTGTGAAATGTGAATTCATCGATCTTTGTGTGTGAAATGTGTGATTTCATAATCTGTGGACTGAGAAAGGACTCCATGTGAATTTGATGAAATTGTGTTCTCGTGTTGAACTAAAGATGTAACAAGTTGTGGTTAAAGTTTGGTCTAGTTCACAGATCATTTCAGTTGTGCTAAAAGTTCTTGTGCATAGTCACACAAGAGTAAATTTAACAAGTTGTGTTAAAGTTGTGTTAAAGTAAACTTTACAAAGTTATGTAAAAGTAGTTTACAATTTTGTGTTAAAGTAAACTTTACAAAGTAATGTAAAAGTTATCTTAAAAGGGGAGATGTTGTATAATCTATTAATAGATCGTGGCGGCAACCTCGTTATCAGATAGCGTCACTTGTATGCGCACGCGCACTAAGTAAAAAACTCCATCTTGATCACAACGATGTCTTTGCCTTGTCTGGAATGGATTAACCTTATAATAGTTAGTTTTTGGCATCATGCTGGACACTACACGAATAATACATGCTAGTTGGGTAGCTGATTGGTGGGATCTGGTGTAGCTTGGTGTTCCAATTTGCTGATACATCTTTGTACATCAAAATGGAATCTTTAAGCAAGGAATCTGCCCCACTTTCAGATCTAGCCTCCATATGGTTTCTAACCATTGGTGCCTTGAAGTTTGATGTAACAACAGAAATCCCATCGTCCATTTTGCCTTCATCTGTCAGACAATAACCAATAACATAAAAGGTGTAATTAGAAATATGGAAATGGCCTTTTTTCTGTATTCGTAAGATAACAAGCTAACTAGAGCACAATGTTGAGTTGCAAAGCTTACTCAAACTAATTTTCTTTGTTGTATTTCAAAGTTAAACATGAATTTTTTTCATTCAAAATTCACACCAGAAAGGTGCCAATGCCATTGAATTCCAGAAAGGTTGACCCACCCAATTAAACTGTTGTAACCAGCAACTTCCATTGAATCTGCTACCAACAAAGGGGCACCAACTACGAGTGCACTATCAATCAACATAGAGAAGTCACCTACTGAAGTCAAAGCTTTTGCAGTCAGTGTCAAACAATCTCCAAATACCTCTTGCTTGGCAAAAGTGAACAGCTATCCAGCAGGTTCTGCCGCATCAAACAGCTGCTTGCTGAGCAGTTCCAATATGGAATAGGCAGACAGAAAATTCGGATAGAGAGACTGGTTTTGATGGAAACCCCGTATTGTATGCCTATAGCGGCTCCACATCCATCTGTCTCCAAAACAGCGCAAGACATCAAGATTACATCCCCTTGACCACAATCAGACATTACACTCATCCAAACAGTTCATATGATATAAACGACTAATAAATTGATATGCCTCAATTTTAACGCAATGTCTGGGTACAGGAGAACTATGAATTCCAATTCGTGGCCCAAGCTCGATTGCAAAAATGGAATTACCGTGATTAACTTTCATGGCTACAGGTCCTTATTTTACCATGCGGCTACCTATTTTTGAATCTGTCCAACAGACAACAGTTTTCCCTTGTCCCAGGAACTTTCGCACATCTGTTTCCACAATGTCAAAACGACAGGAGCTTGAAACAACAGAGCTACTCGATGTTGTACAATGCACAGGGGCTTTTGATAACCATGTGCAATATATCAATATATCAATATTATACTTAACAATGAAAAATTATTCAAAATCCCCCATGCATGGTACAATGCACAGCAAACTGACGAGAGTGTTGACCAGTATTATTCCCAAGTTCTGATCAATGCTGCTTCAGCTTATCATGGATGCACCCACAAAAATGTTGATGAATTGCGTACCAAACACTCTTGTGAGCCCTCCAAGATAGTAAAACTGCCTGCACGGTCAGGGCAACATACAAGAAGCGGGGCAGTCTGTGACGGATATTATTGCCATGAAGAGGTCTCTAGGGTTGTGTGGTGAAAGTCAAAATGAAGTGGAAGAGGAACAGTTCGATCACTGTTCATCCCCAAAAGCCAATGGATGGAAGTAATTGACTGTACCACCACCTATACTCATTCTGAAAGCTCAGTTAGTAGTCCAGAAAAACCACCAAGTTCACAAGACAATATTTATAGATCCTTTGATAGAGGTAACCACAGGAAACCAGGAGGTTGCCCGTCACAATGCTCCCAATCTCCAGGAGATCCTTAGAGAACCCAGGGCTGCGAATGCCAGGTTCCAGCCTGGAAAAATCTCTCTAGCAAATGCCAGGTTCCTGCCTGGAAAAATCTCTCTAGCACAAACTCCATATTTTTAAGAGAACCATCCAAGTCATCCAATAATCAGTCAAACAATATCACCATACATGTAAGTCGACGAATGATGAGTGCTTACAAATGAAAGCTTTCAGAACATCAGTGATATGAGGTCTGAAGCTATTGCTCGAATCTCTGCCATTGAAACTGGTGGTTATTTCACTGACTCATTGGACTATCAATGATGTGCATGATACAGTAGTGACCAATGCCGACCCATTGATGTGTATCACAGCAATTCTATGTGAAGCAGCAGTGGAACAGTTGTCATAAACCTGACCCATTTTACTTTTTTTCTCTTGGTGATGACTCAAGTGTTGACATAGCATATCTCCTGTCTCTGTCCGGGACTGTCAAGTGGCAGCAGAATGCTGACAGTCCCTGGAAAATCGAATTGGGTCAACAATAATTTGATCTGTTTTGGACAGATCACCAGATCAGGTCGAACAACAGCTGTCCATATTACTACGCCAAACTACTTTCACAAAGCATGGTTGCTGGCAAATATCCAGTCCACTGCTTTGAATGAAAATGTTTGGAAATCATGAGACAAAAAGAAAGTTTTGAAACTTTAGCATACACTTTGCCTGTGAAAGGGATGATTTTACTCATCAGAAGTTAAATGGTATTCAATCTACTTATGCCATTTAGTGCATGTTAAATTGTGGTCATAAAAGGGTCCAAAAAGAATGCATTCTCACTTATTCACATGTCCATACTAAGCTGATGTTTTTGCTTTGTGATATCATAAATGAAGACCCCCGAAACCCATGTTTGGGCCAAAATAGTGGTGATCTATCCCAATTAGGAGCAAAAATAGGTGAAATACACCTTTGGCGGCCATTTTGAATTGCAGCTTGGACACCATCTTGGTAGGAAAATGTAAATGGACTATACTGGATATCATAATGGAATTCTCAGACCCCAAAAACCCATGTTTGGGCCTAAACAGTGGCGATCAATCCCATTTATGAGTGAAAAGAGGTAATATTTACCTTTCGGCAGCCATTTTGAATTCCATTTTGGATGCCAACTTGGATCGGCTGGATGTAAAATGAAAATTGATGTCATAACTGACTTTCTCAGGTCCCTAAACCCATCTTTGAAGCCAAAATAGGGC
Organism: Platynereis dumerilii; assembly: GCA_026936325.1. Classification (NCBI taxonomy): domain Eukaryota; kingdom Metazoa; phylum Annelida; class Polychaeta; order Phyllodocida; family Nereididae; genus Platynereis; species Platynereis dumerilii. Next base: position 82,599,387 of record JAPTHN010000003.1, read on the forward strand.
CGCTCTATACCAATTTGGAGCAAAGTTGCATACAATTTAGTTTTTGGCGGCCATTTTGAATTCCAGCTCAACTGCCATCTTGGATTGGGTTGAAGTGTCATAGAAAATGACATATTGCAATTCTCTCACCCAAAAAATGTGGTTTAAACCAAAAATTTTCATATCTGGCTTTTAAGTAGATGCTGTTGAACTTCGTAGTTTTTCACATTTTAATGAAAAATTCTAAAATTAGCGCCACCTATTGCAACTTTACAACAAAATATCCCACGGGACGGACACCCATTTAGTAAAATTCAAGTGTTCTGCATTCCTATTTTTTTTAAATCAGGTTTCTAAAGGCGTCGCGCATTGAGAACAGCCCCCTTAAACATAGGGTGTTTTTCACAATTTTCAAAAATCTATCGAAGACAAATTTTTTGGCAAGCTGCCAAAAACAGATGAATGATGTCAAAATTTATTTAAAGAATTTTTTTGCATTTTTAAGGTTCCAAATGACAAACTTTTTAAACTTACATGACTATATTAGCAGTTTATCAGATTTTATGAGGCTTTAAAAACATGCAATTTCATAGGCGCTCGGAGTGAATTTTTAGTCAATTTTAAGTGAAAAACATCTATTTTTCAAGATGCTGTGGCTCAACCTTAAAAAATGAAATTTGGACTTTTGACCATGAATTACATGTTTAAAGACCCAAACTGTGATGTGTGGAAAATTTAAGCCAATTCCGAGTCGGTCATCAATCAAGATCTCTGGATTTTGCATGATTTTCTCTGAGACAGCTCATCAAATCAGTAAATTTTAGACCAGTTGCTTGTTTCTTGGACCAGATGCTATGGAAATAGCCATTATTTGAGCCTTGGCAATCATATTTACAGACACACGCAATTTCAATTTAATGTATTTGCTCAATGACTCCCAAAATTTGTCTCACGAATGGACAATTTAATTTGGACATGGTTTCCTGATCATTTATTAAGTAAGATAAGTTGTGATTTTACTTTCAGGTGGTTTTCATGGCACAAACAAAGCCCTGAAAAAAAGATATTCAGGTCTACTGGATCTCAGTGCATGAAAACCAAATTTTCTTTAGCGGTTTCAGCATGAGAAAAAAATTAACTGGTTAAACCCATCACAAATTTATTTTTCATTTGTAGTGGTAACTGGTTGCTTAGCAACAGATTTGTTCAAATATTAAAATGTTGTAAAACCAATAATTTTTTATTAAAAGTAAAGCCATAAAGTAAATTCAAACTCTAAATTACTGCGTTGAATATATAATAAATATGTTTTTTCAGTCAATGAGGCCAGTTATCACTGATCTTAGGTTGCCATGGCAATCTATTCTTAGCAGAAATAATTATTTTCCTCCTACAATATTATAATATTGCATATCTTCAATATGTAATATCTTGCCTTCTATTTGTTAAGCAGCTAACTAGGTGAGACACCTTGTATTTATGATGGAGAATGTAATGATGAAGATTTTCGCTGCATGTTTCCATGGAAACATAATTTTTGAGATGTTCCATAATGTCGTGTCACTCAATTTCATGATATTCTTATCTGCATGTATTTTGAAGTTTCTTCCTTGAAAATGTTGCAGTAAACACTATTTCTGACTTCTACAAGCTCTGAGAAACATTTCGATTTGCCTCATTTCTGGAAAATATGGAGGTTTTTACTGAGGCTATGCCCAAATAAGGTAATAAAATCTACACTAATTAGCATAATTAGAAAATAATAAAGAAGAGCTCCCAATTTTCCAAATTTCCTGAAAAAAGATTTCAAATAGCCTACATGCAAAATCAAAGGTGCTATTCCAAAAAAGGAAATTTCCTTAATTTTCTACTATTTTGAAGTAGTTGCCATGGAAACCAGCGAAAATATAGGTGGAAACATGCAGCCTCAACTTGTGTCCACCTTTTAAATGAACCCTTGGGTCCCGTAGTTGATTCATGCCAAATGGGATAATTGTACTATGAAGTGCAGGTTTTGGCCTGTTTTTGAGGCTTAGACAGCCCACTAGTCCACATATCAGTGGACAAGCAAGTAGTGGGTGACGTCACAAAGCGATTGTGAATGAGCGGATGTTGATTGCATTGTTGTCTCGACCAATCAAATCACAGAAAGCGTTGCATTGTTGTCTCGACCAATCAAATCACAGAAAGCAGTACTAGCTACCTAAGGTCATGAAATGCCGTGGATCCCAGATTGAGTCAGGGATGGTAAATCCGTCCAGGAGGGTAATTCCGTCCACCCCTAATATAGGCATGAAATTTAATTTATTACAGTTGTGTGAGTTTTAAATACAAGATAAACTCGTTTTTCAACTAATTTTGCCGTATTTATCACGTTAACAGCATCTTGATGATATTTCAGGTCCATTTAATAACAGAGGACAAAACACAATGAAATCCTGTGACGTCATCACAGCCATTTTATGAATTTCTTGTAGGCATCTTGTTGCCTATTTCAATCAACAAAAAACGTTTTGAACATAAAAAAAAGTTTTGAATGAGAAGTAGGATAATATTTTTCGTGTAGGATTTTTTCAATAGCTTGATTGCAACACCTGGGCAGGTGATATAATGAAAATAAAAGTGGACGGAATTACCATCATTATTTTTAAATTTGGCTTTATTGGGTGATTATAAATCCGTCCACCCATTTCAAATGGGATTTAAAAGTACTTTTACTATTTTTAATACCTATAAATGGCATAACACTGATGAAAGAAATTAGTTTGAACAATTAGACCACTTGATTGGGTTAAAATAATTTTTCAATCATGATTGAGGCAGTCAATTGAAATTGCTGATAGTTTACTATACCTCTTTTATTTAATTGTTCCATTTAAAGTGCAATAAGTGCCCCACTATTCTAAAATCGACAGAAAATGCTTTGTGAATATTGTTAGATTGCAAAACTAGAAAAAATCACAACATATGACAGTTATGTGCTGTATAATAGCCTGTGGACGGATTTACCATCCTTGCTGGACGGATTTACCAGCAATCTGGACGGATTTAGGTGCCCCAACCTTCAAATTTCGTTAACATGGTTTCAGCAAAACTTATTTGACTATTTGACTTTTTTTGTGGCCGAGGGACCTCGGGCCCCTTGTCGTCATCAATGGTTTCTTATGTCAACAAATGGCAACAGGAAATGGAAATATTAAATTGTTGTGGGGACAAAAACGTTTTATGGATAAAATGACACACCAAAGTGATGATCCCAAATGATAACATAACTGTTCAACATTTGCACTTTGACACTCAATGCACCAGTTGTTTACTAATTACAATATAATCAATGAAATACTTAAAACCTACGAAGCAACTTTGCTCACTTACCTCGCCAAAAACGACTTCACGCGCATGCGCAGGTGAGCACGCTGTAAACCTCTTGGCAAATCAGACATTTTATTATGCAGTCACTTGGTGGTTTGTGGTCACAAAAGGTGCAAAGTTTGGGTGACTAGATATGATTAACTATTTGTATTTTCATACAGTTCTTCGTGTCAGTGTACATAACAGAGATTATCCTAAGTCTTCACATTTGTTTGGTAAGCATAAATCGTTTCTAATACACACAAATTAAAGAAAACATAATGTCTTGTGCTCAGGTATGTTATAGATGGCGCTGCATGTTCTTTCCCTGGCAGATCCATGAACACTAGTAATAGTGCATTTTAATGATTTTATCTTCATATATTGACCTAACAATCACAGTTAAGTTCAGTTGGTACTCGAGTTTACAAATTAGAATAGATATAGATGGACAGATGGGGGGGGGGTTAAACTGAATTGCCCGAGGCCACGGTGCATGCATTGCATGCTATTTTTTTGGCTGTTGATGAAAGTACGGAATATGACCCTTCCAATGGACTAATTTTTATTTTTGTAACTAATCCCATATTCCTGGAAAGACAGTTTTAGCCAAAAGTGGACGGATTTACCCTCCTTGACTCTAATAGTGGAAAAGCACAGAACTACAAGTCGACATGCCCTATTGTTAACTTGTAGCTACATATTTATGGAGACCGTCAGGTCTCTGCACGAAGCGCAGGGACCAGAGGTCTTCAAATGGTAGGAAACAGAGCTACTCACACAGGGATATTATAACAAAACAACCCAAGTCAGGGTCACTGAGTAACAATATCACGAGCTGTTGTGTGAATTAATATCACTCGAGCCCGCAGGGCGAGAGTGATATTAATTCACACAACAGCGAGTGATATTGTACGAAGTGCCCTGACGTGTGGTTGTTTTGTTTTTATCACCTGGTTTTACGTAAAATTTTCAGTTTTTAAGAGGGACTATTTTCTGCCATTACAAAAATGTGACGTCACCATGGAGCAACAATGGACATGACGTCACAATCCCATTATTCTGGCCCTTGTTTGGTTTGTGACATCATCAGGCAGCTGAAATGCTGGTGATGTCATAACCATTGTTAGAAAATATCAGGATCCAATATAACTTTTCTCACCATAATATAGCAAGGATATTATCCAAGAATACTCGCTTGTGATTGGCTGACACAATCCGAGTGGAGAATATATCAATAATATCAAACTGCTGTAATTTGCAATAACTGGCAACATGTCTAAGATTCTTGAACAAACGTCCTTCGTTATACATGGAGGAATAGAAAATATCTCGAACACTTCTATTCTGATGGATAATTCCAGTAATAAAATGTCTCATAAATCTTTTGTAAAATACAATATCACAAGGACTCTGACCAGATATAAAGGGTAGGCTAATAACATTCTATGAGTCCTGTAAGGTACATTCCATAATCTTCTCATCGCTTTCCTATATGCAATAATAAGTTCACTGAAACTGCTTTGATACAACATACAAGACTGACTACCATAGAAACTCGTACAGTATTGTTTAACCAATGAGTTTTTAACATCAGCAGACACGCTTGAAAAATTGCCTAAAAATGTATTTACTTTTGTCACAAAGTCTGTTTTAACAGATTTAATCATAGGGTCATTCTTCTTGTTGGAAATAACATTACCTAGATATTTAATTTCATCCACTATATTTACTCTTTCACCATTCACATTCAGTTTAATATTACACAGATTTTTTCCAAAAACAATAAGTTGGCTTTTCTTGCGATTAAATTTGATTTGAAAAGATTTTGCATAAGCCTCACAACACCGTATCATATTCTTCAATGACTCTACAGTAGGAGCTAGCAGTATGACATCATCAGCGTAACCCAACACTCCACAGCTCACATCTCCAACTTTACAACCAAGTCCTAAATTATTAATTTCTTGAAGCATTCCATCAATATAAATACCAAATAAAGTGGGACTTAAAACACCTCCTTGTTTGACACCATTAGATGCATTAAACCAATTAGATGACGTTCCATTATAATTTACTCTAAGTTTTTGACTTATGTAAGACTGAAGTAGAAACCTGATATTATAACAAAACAACCCAAGTCAGGGTCACTGAGTAACAATATCACGAGCTGTTGTGTGAATTAATATCACTCGAGCCCGCAGGGCGAGAGTGATATTAATTCACACAACAGCGAGTGATATTGTACGAAGTGCCCTGACGTGTGGTTGTTTTGTTTTTATCACCTGGTTTTACCTAAAATTTTCAGTTTTTAAGAGGGACTATTTTCTGCCATTACAAAAATTTGACGTCACCATGGAGCAACAATGGACATGACGTCACAATCCCATTATTCTGGCCCTTGTTTGGTTTGTGACATCATCAGCAGCTGAAATGCTGGTGATGTCATAACCATTGTTAGAAAATATCGCCCTTGAAGGGTGGTATTTTTTACAGTATCATAGGCCCTGATATTTTGACTGTAAACAGTGATATTCACGGCCAACCAGGTGATAAAACATTGATTAACATTTCGACTGATTAACAATTTGAAAAGCTTTACATACTGTACACGATCAAATGCCTTGGAGGCATCCAAAGCCAGAGCATAAACATTACCTTCATGATTCATGTAATAATCAATGGTCTCCATCAACACGGATGTTGCTAAACCTGCAGATAGGCCTTCCTTAAAACCAAATTGCATATCTATGGTAGCTAACTGACCTTTTTGCTTATTCAGTATCATGATATCAACCACTTTACATAATACAGATTGTAAACAAATAGAACGATAATTTTCTGAGTTACACACACTCATCCTCTTATTCTTAGGAATGGGTGTCAATGTACCTAATAACATATCATCAACACTAACACCATGGATAATCATACCATTAAAAACTTCGCTAACATGGAGATTAACTTATCAGAACCAAATTTCAAATGGTCACTATATAAACCACTATAGCCATCATGCTTGCTATGCTTGAGTGCCTCAATGGCCTTTTTAACATCACAGTTTTGAAAGATGGCGACATTACAAAAGTCATTACTACTACCTTGTATCATGTCATTTACAGTATGAATCAATTCTTGGATTTCCAATTCATTATAGCTAACAGAATTATACAACTCTTTATATTTACTAGCAAACAGTTTGGTGATGTCTTTTTGATCAGTAAAGCCATCAATATTACTAGAAACACATCTCGAGTTACTCTTGATCTTTTTAACCTCTGACCAAAGATCACGTTGCTTGTTACTCTTAATAGCTTCAGCCATACGCTGAGATCTTATCCTGTTCTCATTACCTTTAACTTTTCTTACACATTTATGGTATTCTGACCTAGTAAACTTTCTCATGTCAGAAAGATGACCTCTCAGTGGCCTGCCTTCAGCCTTCCACAAATTGTGATAATACAATGCTTCATCCCTATGCGGTTTACAATATTCTGAAAAACCAGGTAAAACACGTTTCTTTTTGCCACATGAAACAGCAGGGATACATTTAATTGAGGCCTGGAGACAACCGTACACAATATGATTATATAAATCATTCAGTTCCATAGCATGATTTACATTACTGCATCTTGCATCTGTGCACTTAATACACTCTAATCCATCGCACCATAAGCTATCCAAGTGTACATCTAAATTACATTTATATTGAGCAATGTCGCTAATTGAAGCTTTATACCAAGCACATTTATCTCTCCTTTTGACCTTATCAGCTTCTTTGTATACAGACGGAATCTTCAGTTCAACCACAACAGGTGAATGGTAGGACAAATTACATACATCATCAACACAATTAATGACATAAACTTGTTTCTGATTGTTCCTAGGGCTAGCTAGACAACTTTTTCCATGTAGACAGGCTGCGAAATAGCAAGGATCAGGTTGTAACAGTCTAAAATTTTTCTCATCTATTATCACTCGCCTAAAAAATCACACTAATTTGTCTCTTTCGGGGTGCTTAGACAGGAATAGATAGACATACTCGATATTTTGTTTAGAAAATCCTAGAATTAATAATGCCATAGAAATCTTGTCATTTTATGATAATGATATATTAAGGGGGCGACCATGAGAAACTGTGAGCATGAGATATTGTATTATATTTTAATTGTGTCAAAAATAATCCTGTGTAAAAAAATATCAAATGACAGTCTTTTTGGTATTTTGGTACAGTGCCACCTGCAAATTAGTGAAATTGGTCGACCATAATAAGTTTGACAGTGACAATTTACCGCAGAATGAACAGATGGTCACAGACGGTCATTATGACCGTGTGTGACCATGTGTGACCATGTGTGACCATGTGTGACCATGTGTGACCATGTGTGACCATCTGTGACCATCTGTGACCATCTGTGACCATCTGTGACCATCTGTGACCATCTGTGACCATGTAACCCCTGACCATGTACGACCATATGTTGACAATGACCAATTACCACAGCAATGAACAGATGGTCACAGATGGTCATTATGACCGTGTGTGACCATGTGTGACTATGGCCATTATGACCATCTTTGACCGTCTGTGACCATGTAACCATTGACCATGTACGACCATACGTCAGGGTTGGCACAAAAAACCCACACCCCGGGTTTAACCCGGATTAAACCCGGGTTTAACCCGGACTGGGCAAAATGAGATATTTCCCAAAAAGTGGTCAAAATCTGGGTAAAATGGCAAATTGTCTTGCAAATAGCATGACAGACAGCAGAAATTGGGGAGCAAGGAAGCAGAACTAACATTAACAACCAAATCTCTTTTCTTTGTTATTTTACCACTATTGCACCTATCAGGCAACAACGCAAACGCCAATTGATGCATTCACCCCGATAGTCTTGTCCGTCTAGATGTTAGACTGTGTTACACTGTAAATTCTGAAATTCTGAGTTGGCTCAAATGATTGAGTGAGACGGTTGGACAATTTGTTTGAGCCATAATTGCTTGCTGTTCTGAGTTATGATAATCTTTATGTTGTTAAAACTTGCAAACAACAAGCTATCTTGGCTCAAAGGAATTGTGCAACCATCTCACTCAATCAATTAAGCTAACTCAAAATTCAAAATTTACAGTGTAGTGTGTTACGCGTCTGAGGAACTAATAGTAAATTCATGATAATATACAATTTAAGGGTGATTCGTCTGGTTTAAATTCTCTGGGTGTCAGCTTGAATGTCCAACCAAAATTAGAGAAGATTCTTTCAATAAATGTTGAGCTGGCCGGCAAACTAAGAAACCACATTGCAAGTTTTCGGAATTTTTACTTTTTTTAGTAAAAAGCAAGAAGTACACAGCTATAGTCATCTCTGCTGTTTGTGTAGGTCTAATATTGAATTGACAAAGATATGGAGCAATGTTGCTTTCCTTGCTCAGAGTTGAAAAGTAAATTTTCTAAGATGTAATGGCCGTTCATATCAATAAAACCCGCTTTTAACCCGGATTTTGGGAAAAAACCCCGGTTTAAACCAGGTTTTGACCGGTGGCCCGGGCAAAATGAATAAAATCCGGTTTTTTTCCAACCCTGCCATACGTTGACAGTGACCAATTACCGCAGCCTCGACCATGGTCGACCATGGTCTGACCATGATCATTTCATTGTCGAACATGGTCAATGACCATGGTTTGACCGTGGTCAGACCATGGTCGACCGTGGTTTGACCATGTTGTTTTCGTCGGGGTAATACGAGTTAATCTGATCAACTAAATTTTCAGTAACCAAAATATGATCAATACATGTCAAAGTACCTAGCTGAATCATAGGCCCTGATATTTTGACTGTAAACAGTGATATTCACGGCCAACCAGGCGATAAACGAAGGAAAACTTTTGCATGTACCAAACAAAAAGTGGCGCCGTTTATGTGACGTCATTACTGAATGACAAACAATGGTGATGACGTCACAACAAACTTTGCAAGAGATGACATCACGTCACTATAAAGCCCCATTCACACAGACAAGACTTTGACAAGAAATCGTGAATTCACTCCCAGAGCATAGTTTTCACTCTCAAGAGTGAAAATTTCACTCCCAGAGTAACATAAGATGCTCCCAGATCATTGCCACAGTGTGGCACACTCGTGGAAAACTCTTGGAACATTTTGAATAGTTTAAAATTTTCTAAGAGTATAGCCCCATAATCACACAGACAAGACTTTGACAAGAGTATGTTGGCAAGAGCAAACTATCAGAAATCGTGAATTCACTCCCAGAGCATAGTTTTCACTCTCAAGAGTGAAAATTTCACTCCCAGAGTAACATAAGATCATCTGATGCTCCCAGATCATTGCCACACTCGTGGAAAACTCTTGGAACATTTTGAACAGTTTAAAATTTTCTGAGAGTATGGAATTGATCTGAGAGTGAAATTTTTACTCTTGGAGCATCTACTTTTGCTCTGGGAGTGTCAACTTTCACTCTGGGAGCAACATTTTCACTCTGGGAGTAAAAAGCTATACTCTGGGAGTTAATTCATGATTTCTGAATTTTGCTCTTGCCAAGGTACTCTTGGGTTACTCCTGGCTGTGTGAAAGGGGCATTATTAAAATAAACCACAGTTTGTAATGTCACCAGGGGAGAGCGCTTTGTACAGTTGCATAGCTATTGCTTGCCCTGGCCTAGCTGTTTCTGGGATCAGAACAATGCTCGGACTAGGCTATTGATGACTCCAAGCAAAGAACGAAGACACAAGTGTCGACAATTGCTCCAAGTCTCCAAGTGCCCACCAATTGGGGCCCTATGTTTTAATGGCATTGTATTCTGAAGAAAAAAAAGGGGAAAATATTTGTTTGATAAGAATTAAAATTTTGTCCATTAAAATAAACCATAATTTGTTTTACAATTTAGCCAATTAAAATAAACAATTTAAACTATGAATTTGCTTGAAATTAATATTCTATTCTAGTAGATTATAGTCTCTTTAGTGCCAATAAGATTAGCTTTACTCACAATTTTACCAGGACTCGGGAGAGTTCAACAGAGATAGTTTGAGGAAAATATGTATGGCTTTAATTAATATGTTTTGGGATTATAGTGTTGTTCTGCTAACAAAATAATATTCCTAAAATCTAGACCAATGTACATTGCGTATGTTGTTTTTGCTATAAGGGAATTTACATTTGAACATACCTATTAAACTCATTAAGCCTACCAATCACTTTAGCATCTATCCATATATCTATCTATCTATCTATCTGAAGTTCCAACTATATGCACCACCCGATGCATGCTGCATTGCAAGAGTCCAGTTATTCTCGTGAGAGGTCACAACCGTCACTGGTTAGACCTACCAAGTCTAAAAGTCTACAAGTCTACAAGACTAGGCTTATTTAAAACATCTCAAATTAATTTATATATCTGACGGTCTCGCTATGCCCTTGGCATCATCATATTAACAATGGTCATTGTGACATCAACAATGGATGTGCTGGAGGTGGGAGGCACTATAAGGAAAATGCAAAGGAAATAACTGAATAATTTATTTAATAAAAGAAACACTTCAATAAATTAGTCAAAAATATTATTTATCACAAGTTTATATTGTTCTACATTCCAAACCACGAATATTTCTCAACGAATTTTATCATTCAGGGCAACTTTAATAACTTATTCATAGGCATAAATCAATAATCAAATTCTAATCTATAGGCCTATGGCCTAATGGACAGCTCCACGTGTTCCATTATGGACTGCTACTTGATCTTGTTTCTTTACTCCAAGTAAGATTTTTATTAGTTCATTAAACAATTTTGTGTTTTTTTCTGCCCTCCCTGGTCATGTTGGCAACCCACAGAGGGCCTATTGTGCATACACTAGTTATAGGCACATAGGCCTAACATGTAGGCCTTTTAACAAAAAAATAATCTATACATAAATGGAGCTGTCCAGTAGGCCATAGGCCTTTATTAAATATATTTAGTCCTATGAATGATTTATTAAGTAAAAATAAAATAAATTCTTGAAAATTTCACTTCAAGCTAGAGAAATAAAACAGACCTCTACAAATAGCTATTTTCAAGCCGAATTTAATGGTAAAAAATGAAGTCTTTATCTTTACCAGGAGTCGCACAAATCGCAAAAAACCGAATCCCGCATTTCTGCTGCTGTGCCCCGCATTTTAATACTGACGTGGGCGATAATTGCAGGAACAGGCACGTTTTTTACTATTTGTTAATGAAAAGACACGCAATGAGCGATAATTACAGAGATGTGCATGGTATTTTCTTTGCCAATATCTAAATCAAGTCTTTTTGACTATTTGAGATATTTGGAGATTGGCTGACGCACCCTGTCTCAAAGAGATTGGTTACCGTACTTTTGAAAATGCACACCAGAATAGCTAAACAATTTAAAAATATGGTGGAAAGTAATGAGACAAAGTAGATTTTGGATTTTTGTTCTTCATAACAGTCCAGTAACAGGGTCAAGGCAAACACCTCTGGTTTGCTTTGTAGCTTTGTAGCTGGATTGGGCCGTAACCTCTTCGGTTATTGGCCCCCCTTGTTGTCGTTTCTGGTCTTCAAGTCTTGAAGCTGCGCTTCCATGCGTAGATATATTCAGGTCGACGGTGTATATTACTACCAGTGGCCAGATTACAATAACATCAGTTAAAACCTTCACTCCAACCTTCCTGAACAAAAAGTATATACCAACACCCGTGCGTCAACAAGATAAATATGAATATACCTTTTTGGATGTTATAATTAAGAAAAAAAAAATTTTTTTTTTCTTTTGGTTTTTTTGTTTTAATTTCATTCATTCATGATATGACTCCCAATGGCTGTGAATGGCAGATAGGTGTTACAGACCTGCCAACTCTCCCGCATTTCGCGGGAGTCTCCCGCATTTTAATGGCTTCTCCCGCACTCCCGCAAGCCCTATCCAACCTCCAGCATCATCCCAGTCATTGACAATCCAAGTCATTAGCAGCCGTCGTTGCCTACTTTGCACCCCATTGTATTTGGTGTCGTTGGATTCGTCTTTAAGAGAAGGTTCCAATGGTACTAAAATCACCAAAATTGGATGATTCTGGGCCTAACTACACCTTTGTGGTGTGCATTTTATGATCTAGCATGTTTCCTTAAATTTTTGACAACTTTCATATGCCATGAGTGTAACACCGAACTTCTAGGCCTATTTCACATTTTTGCGATATTATATTTAGGCCTATACTTACCAGGGATGGGCACGAGTACTTAAGTACTCGTGTACTCGTGTACTTGAGTACATAATTTCAAGTACTCATATGTACTCAGTACTCGTAGGTTTTACGAGTACTGTACTTGTACTTTTACTCAAGTACATTTGCAAAGTACTCATATTTATGAGTACATTATGAGTACTTTTTGCAATAAAGTTCCTTTCAGAACAAGGCTTACAGAGAGGAGACTTTACTTTTGATTGATTGAGGTGTGAGTGGTATTCAATGCTTGTCTAAAGTAAAATTTCTTCCTTCATAATATATTTACATTCAAAGATAACAATAGAATAAAAAGAAATTTAGCAAACACACTGTAATGACAATTTATTCTTAATGTTCACATTTTAAAGTATATGATTTGAAACTCAAATAAAATCTTAAAATGCCACTATACTCTCATTTAATTTTAATTATCTTTAAATGAACTTAAAATTGCTATTTTGTCCTTTTGTTTGTTTTTAAATTATTGTGGGACTTAATATTTTTTTTAATCAACTGGATGAAAGACAAGTTTATTATTAACTCTCTCAATCAGTTGTGCTGCTGAGTGCAATTCAAGTGTCACCTGCCCAATATAGGCTTACCCTGAATCAAACTCATTAATTCAGCCCTGCGTGCCTGAGATGAATGGTTTTTAAAAAATGCTTAGCCCATAGCAAATGAACAAATAAGTGTTTCGTTCATCCAACAACATTTTTCGTTGGTACACCTGTTAAACTCACGAAAAAAATTATTTGGATGAACGAAATACTTATTGCTTTAATTCTTATGAACTTTTGTATGTGGGCCAATCAGAGGGCCGCAATCTTCATTCAGTTTATTTGTGCATTAATTCAAATCAAATCAAATCTGACAAAACTCATGTGTAAGACAAAATTTTAAAATCAGTCTGTGAAAAGTAAAATCAATGTATTGCTTCGTGGCAATTCTGAGTGGAGCTCTATACTATTGAAACTGATTTCAAAATCGAAGTGAAACTTCCAAAATGAGAATTAATGAAGAAATTATCAGAAAATTAAATAAAAAATGCAATTATAGAACTTTATATAACTCTTATGTGTCTAATTAATGTTCACATTGTTCAGACAATAGCACCCCTATATTGCAATGCAAGACTGTGTTTGAATAGCAATTGAGACAATGGCTATAGTGTCAGAATAGGCAGTTAACATTCAAAATGAATGATAGTTATGTCAAGAAAATATTGAGCTATTTTATTGGATAATATCAGAGGATATATACCTGTAACTAGTAAATGTGCCCTTTTTGTCAAAGGAAATATATACATGATGATACAGGTAAGTGTACACATAATTATTACTACAGGTGAATATGTACTGAATTAACTAAATATATATTTTTATATTATTCCTGACTTCTCTTACAGGGCATATTTTATTTGTATCTTGTGATCAACAAATGTTTTCCTTAAACTGGAAACTAAGAAAGGACAGAAGCTGAATTGTATTTCATGTGTTCATCAGTCTGCTGACTTACTGTTAATTTCTTCAAACCTAACAACACGGAGATAGTGATAATCTCAATACTGGTTTGTTAGTGTATAGACCACAAACTAAGATAACATTAAAAAGTTATACTCTCAAAAATAATATTAAAACTGAAAAAGTAATCCAAAATCTCAAAATGATTGTTACTTAAATATGGAGACATTAGTTACATGTATATCCAGTTTCGAAATTAAGGAATGCAAACTTTAATTCCATTTACAGACCTTGTATTTGAAAAAAGTATTTGTAAATACCAAATACTTTGATGCGAATACAAATACAAATGATTTCTGGTCATGTTAAGACAACTTTCACAAAGTACTCGGTACTCGTACTTGTACTCATAGAATGTACTTGTACTTGTACTCGAGTAAATTTGTAATTTGCTGTACTTGTACTTGTACTTGTACTCGTTACTTGCAAAGTACTTGTACTCGTACTCGAGTACATTGGCATGTACTCGTGCCCATCCCTGATACTTACTGACTTGGCTAGTTTAGTCACCCAAGCCAGCTAAAAATACGCTAAGTAGCTAAAATATCAAGTCTCCAGCATTGAGACTGGAACCTCAAGCAAAATTCATCTGTATCTCCAGCAAGTCCGAATTGAATACCTGGCAGGTCTGGGTGTAAAAAGCAATGTGGATAAATGCCAAGCTCAGTGGACCTTTACCTCCTCTGTTAGTGCCCCAGCAAAACTGGTTCAAGGTTGAACGACATGTAGTATTAGGGCAGAAGGGAATGGCTCACATGTTGCTTGTTTCTCAGTCGGCCCGAATACAGGCTTTTTAAAACTCGGGTTCAAAGGTTCAAAGTTGAACGACTATGCCCCCATAGGATTAGGTTATCTCTTAGGTTGAAAGTCATATATGAATTGGTTTTATACAAAAACAACAACAAAAACAAGGAACAACTGTGGTGATGATTGGGGGTCGGTATTAATGAAGATGATTATTCTGAAGTATGGCCCTGTTGAGCGAGGTAATGATTTTTCATATAGTATAATCCTCTGGGTGACACCCATCATGGAGACACTTGTGCAAAATAAATCTTTTCCCGTGTTTTTGGCGGAAAAGGGCTGTGTGCGTCAATGGGGTGGCGACTCCATTATTCAAATTGCACTTGGTTAAGAAATCATTTATGTGATCGATGGTGAGTTCTAGATCTATCTGCATCTGATAGTATGATTCTTGGTATACTAATCTCGATGTTTTGTTACTGCCGAGTCTGTGTTCATTCCACACTTAGATCTGCATACTTGGAATTGTGCAGAAGATAGGGACAGCACCCTGTTCAAAAATAAATTTCTCAAGGGTCGTAATTTTGTTCTTAATGTTAGCTATAAGATTGCCATCTTTCACATAGATCACTTCTTGATAATTTCTACCACTCAGTTTCTTAGTTATGTCACATATTCCAGTAAAAATATAATAGTAGGTACGCTCATTGGTGAGGGGTGGGTGATGATAAATAATGTGCTCCTCGACGAGAGACCGACAGGTGTTAAAACCTCCCCCTGCTCTTCCCCAAAAGTCCTCCACCTTTTTGCATTTACTATTGGCCCTGGAACGTTTAATATTCAATACTCTACTGTCTCCAATAAGTGCATTCATCTTGCTAAGGTTCAGTTAGGAGGCTGGATCTGAAAGGAAGTACAGAGATAAATTGTCATGCTGGGGCTATGGCATGTCATATCTTTCGGGATGTGGCGACCAAAATTTTTTAAGGCCCAATTTGAAGGAGTTAATTGTCTTACAGTTAATTAAGTCCGGACTCAGGGAGTTCCAATCGTTTATGACTCTCTGCCTAAAGTAATTTCTCCTAATTGAATTGTTGATGTTGGGCTTGAATATCTTCTGCGAGTTACCCCTTGTTACAGAGTTTTCTTGGAACGTAAAGAATGACACCGGGTCAGTTTGGTCAAACCCATTTATAATGCGGAAAACCTGGATAAGGCCAGCCCTCCATCTTCTTAAGTTTAGAGAGTCCAGTTTAAGCTGGTATAAACGTTCGCTATAATCAAGGTGGGAGATGTTTCTGATTAGCTTAGTTGCTCTTCTCTGTACTTTTTCTATCTCATTCTTATCCTTCTTAAGTAGGGGGTTTGAAACCGTCATCATTGTAAAGGTCGCCTAGTCTAAGAAAACTATGAAAAAAGACAATGTTACCCTGGACCATGAAGACCAAATTACAATGGTGAAACTTATTTACCCTCTATATAGAGCTTTTCCATTCACCAAAGTGTGCAGCTTTGATGTTTTAATGTATCATTATAGATATATTCAAATACCTGCACTATGTTCATGTAATGCTTTGATGTGATGAGTTCATAGGATTTCTTGACAATCATCTCAATGATGTATGGCTCTTTTCGCACAATTTGTGGTCCATCACTTGCAAGTATGTCCAGTATAGTGTTTCCATATTTAGCCAAATCCTCAGAGGTGTCTAAATTGTGCAAAAGTAATGCCAGTTTGGTGAGTCTGAAAATTATCGTATATATATAAACCAATAAGTCTGATTAACAAGAAGAAAACAACCTCAAGGATAAAATTGCGAAACAATTGAGAACCTGACGAATGACAGCTGTGTAGACCTATACCATGTAAATGATTTGTATACTCTACACAGGGGTGTCAGTTTCATTTTAAAGTGGTGGGGCAAATGGTGGTCACACCTTCTTGAAAGATGTCAGGGGAAAAATAATAATATTTTTGATTGGGAAACAGGTATACTTTGGCCAAAAAGTGGTGGGGCAAATGCCCCACCAGCCCCACCTACACTGACGCCACTGACTCTACACACTGATGGGAATGAAGAAATCAGGACAATTATTGATTTAATGCATCTTGAAGATTGTGAAATGTTTTACTTACAATGTTTTTTGGTGTGGGTCTTGTACCAGCCTGTAATGAACAAAGTCTTCATTGTTCGATTCTTTGAAAGAGAAGTCCACATTGATTGGTGTCTTCACCATTTCAGCATGAGGAGACTTCAATTTCGTAATTTCTTTGCACTGGGATCTACATGAAAGAAGCAATTCAGATAATTCCTGACTGTTGCAGTGCATTAGAGCAAACTTATCTTAAATGCCTTGGAATACTTACAGAATAAATGACGATCCATGCATCGCTTTGGATTCATCCACATTCGCCCCCTGGAATATTGCTTCAATTGCTGCAAGAACATCCTGGTCACCGGAGAAGGTGGATCTAGCAGATATGATCCAGCTGTAGGGAGTCAGACATTTTCTGTCCAAAATATTGACATTATCCGCATTCACCAAAGAAGAGAAAACTGCAGTGAGACCATGGGCTAACTCGGGATAGATGAAAACAATCCTTGCCAAAACGTGAAGAGCAGTTTCTCCTAGGTCATCTTTCAGATTGATGTTCTGGCTGGAGACAACCATCTTCAGAATGTCAAGAAATGTTTCAGGAACACCTAAGGATGTATTTTCGGATGCAGAAGTTTTCACCCTGAGAGGAAGCATCTCCACCAGGTAGTGTAGGGCCGTTCGCCCACTTTTGTCCTGGTGAACCGTGCTATTCTCTGCCATCAAGAGTTGGACAATGTCACAGGCTTCCATCTGAATCTCCTTCTGTGTTTTCAGTTCATCAAGGAAGCACTGCAGCACATTTCTGCCAGTTCGATCAGTTTTCTCAAGGACAGCTTGTCCACATATATCAAGAATTATGGCTAAGACACTCTTAAATGTCTCGAGGAATCCTGGTGGCTTGTCTTCTGGCAGTTGTTCCCAGGCACCTGCTACAAATGCATGCAAGATGGTGCCTTGATGTTCGTCATGGTTCATTTTCTTGTCAGTCAGTAAGAGTCTGATGAACCCTAATAGTGATGACTGCAGCTTTTGATGATGGACCAGAATGTGGATAACACTTTTGAAAAATGTGTGGATAATTGACACATCTGACTTTGAGCTCTCAGGATTCTGCAAAAGATCATCTCCAGAACTCAACAGAAATGACAAAATCTGAATAAACTGTTCAGTCCAGTGAAGCCACCCTATGGCACCACAATTATTTGATGAATATTTTGCATTCATGAGTAAAAGTCTCAAACTCCTGCATCTGGAAAAATATAAGTGATATCATAATTAATTTTTTAATCTTATTATTATCCATCCAATAACTATGCATCCTTCAATTATTTTTCATAGACTGAAAGCTTGATGTCATGCTGAGACTGGGTGGCTATTGGTCAGTTGAGGTGTGAGTAGAAAAACCATATGTCATGCTAGGCTTTTTTGGTGATGTCAAGCTATTTGTACATTCTCATTGGTCGGGAGAGTCAGCTACATGACATTAAGCAGTTGCTCTTAAATTGAACTAAATAAGCATTGTGAAGGCTCCATTGTCATTATCATTTAGTAAATGGCATACATGGATACCCTCAAAGCATGCCATGTGATGCCAGTGGCTTGATTCGGTATCTTATTGGAAGGGAATGGGAAGAGGAAGGTTTTATAATATGTAATAGAGAACATCTGATCCCAATATCAACTGAATGCATGTCACTCAGCTGGTGAAGGAGTTTAGTGAATAGCTGTAAAACGCAAACAAGACTTTCACAAAATTTCACAGCTGGTCGAATCCCAGCTTGAAAGTCAATGCAGTTTATCGCCATGCTCAATCACCAGGAACCCAAAACTATAACTGAAACTTGACCAACTGTTTGGATACTCAGGTGCAATGAATAACAAAAACCTACAAAATTCCAGTGACATGAAACTGTTAAGGATTTGCTTTAACTGTCTGTTGTTGCTAATTATATCAGCCAGTTTGATTGGCTTCTCAGCATGATGTCATGCTCTTCAGCTGCACATCACACAGAGCTGCCAGACCAATAGCTATCCTGAACCAGCATGACCTCATGCTGTCAGTTTGAGGAAAAAAATTGAAGGATACATAGTTATTGGATGGATAATAACATTATCATTATGTATATTATTTAATTGTTTTAATGTTAATGCTACTTTAAATAAAAGAAACTTGTCTAAGTGTGCCAAGCTTCTATCTTTGTATCATCATAATGTTGGAAGTAAAAAAATAACTTGCGAACTACAACCTGTGAAGTGATAAAATTACAATTAAGTTATCCCAATCTAATGAATAATCATAAATGTATATTTACTTTAACTCAGGGCTGGAAAACTCATCAACTGTGATTAACATCTGAAAATGACAATGTTGAACGTTAATATGAAAACCTGAATTGGAATATGACTGAACAGGTAAACTTGCATCCTCAGCTCACCTCAACGATGTTGAGAAAAATGTCTTGTTGAACATTTCGAAAGTAAATAAGATTGCTCCCAAAGATGACTTCAGCTTCCTGAAATGAGAAAAAAAAAGTGTCCAATGTGAGTGATACAACTTTGAAACACATTATATGATTACAGTGCAATTTCAAATGGTATAATTGTGTAATAGTACTACTATAATAGTGTTTCTCCTGATTCAATGGGAAGGGATTCCAATGATTCCATGCAGTTCTGCTGATCTGAATGACATTAACACTAATGGTGTGCGGCTTAGCATAGTAATTAGCATGTCTGCCTTTGAACATTGGATGCATGCAGGTTCAAACCAAGGTCTGACCTAGTCCAGGTGTTATCACTATACTAATTTGTATAGTTGCTAATCAGTATGGTGAACAACAGTCAGCAGATTTCTCTGGAATAGGCCACAAAAAACATACTATTATAGTAAGCTGCAGCCAATTTTGGGTGACTGCATGGCTTGTTACAGGTCTACTCCTGACTTCTGCATTCATGTCCCAATGGCCTTTTCTAGTTTAATATAACATTATGGTCAAATTTAGTCATTCCAAAAAAAATTTCAAAGCTTCATAAATGGCACAAATGTGTCACTTCGCAAAAGCCCACTTAGGGTACATTCGATTCGACCTACTCTAACTACTCCGGAAGTTACGTATCTACTCCAGGAAGTGATGTCTCTACTCCGGGAGTAAACTACTCCAAGGTTGGTCCAAATCGAACATAACAGAGTAGTTAGAATCGTCATAACTTGGGGGTTCCCTAGCAATTAAAATTCCCCAGTTGATGGCTATTACGATATCAATTGACACCCTCAATCGATTGCTCTTAATTTATTGAATTGAAATACGGACATTCACACCAGAAAAAAGCAATTAGGCCCTAAATCAAAGCTTCTGAAGTGTCATCTATCTTTGTAAACAATCCTACGTCATGGGATATCCCAATTTCTTGGAGTACTTCCTATCTACTCCAATCTACTCCGAACTAATCCCGGAAGTGCAAAACGAATGATCTGGAGTGAACTACTCTACTCCAGGAGGACTTTGGAGCAGCAAAACGAATGTACCCTTAGTGGGTTTGTGCCACATAAAATTGGGAATACCTAAAAGGCGTGACGAGGGCACGGGACGGGGCTTGACGGGCGGAACGAACTGAAAGGCCTGACAAGCATTACAGGACAGCTCTTGATGAGTTTAAATGATTACAGAAAGACAACCATTCGGTATACAGAAATGACAGACCACTTTTTAGAAAGCTGAGACAAATATCTGTTGATATAAACTTTTAAATATAACCATGGAGGTCTTTCTCCCATTAAAAATGACATTTTTCATAAAAATTTACATAAAAAAATAATTTCAGAAAACAGAAAAAGCATGATATCTTAAACATCAATTTTGACTGCATTTGACTCTAAAACCCCTTTCACACATGGCCGGATTTGCCGTGGTATTGCCGTAGCTGGCCTGGCATTGCATGACTGCCGGGGGTTAACCTTGAGGAATCAAAGGAAAAACCCAGGCAAAACGGCGGAAAACCGCCGCAAAACGGCGGCAAACCTTCAGATTTTTGGCTGTCCACAAAATTTTCATGGACGGAGACACGCCGTATATACGTAGTTATGAACGGAATCACGCCGGACAGCCGGCGGGTAGACTTTACTGACAGTTTACAAGCAAGGAAAACCGACGGTAACAAGGATTAAACTTAGACTACACTGTTAATTCAAGGCAATTCGACGTACATACTCAGGTATTACGGCGGTTGACTGATTGCCTGGGCTGCCTTGAGCAAAATCAAACATGTTTGATTTCGGCACGGAAATCGACCTGATCCCCCGTAATTGACGGCATGTCATAAAAAGCAGACGATTCGTCGGCGGTCAGTGCAGTGGCGTATCTAGGATTTTTTCCAGGGGGGGCAAACCATCAAGACATTTCCCCAAAATTTTTATCGCTAACAACTGCTTTTTATGTGCATGTCTAAATTGTAATGCATTGTTAAATAATTCTTTCAGTAACTCATTCCTTTTGTGGTTGTCCCTAAATTATTGATAATATTTAGTAACATGTCTGAATCTGAATAATATGGTGAAAATGCTGAAAAGTTGGGAAATGTTTAAAATAGCTAAGGAAATTTACTTTCTTGGAAGGCAATTCAGAGAAATTTGCGAAAGATATAACTGGAAAAAATCAGCATTTCTTTGCAAAAATATAGGAATATCTAGGACCTAACATCCAGTGAAATAAATGCTGCAAGGGAATTGTGAAATGTCTAAAAAAAGATGCAGAGGAATGTGTTCTCTTTTTGGTAATTGGTAACTTTTAAAAAGGAAGATACATAACAGTGACAAAAAATATTAAGGATTTCTTTACAAAATTAGGAAAATCCAGGGCCATAAATCTGTGGGGGGGGAAGAACTCAGAATAACTGATGTAACAGAATTTTGTGAATTTTGTTGAGATATAAACGTGATAAATGAAAGCTCTTGAGATTTTTTTCTTTTCACAGACATCACTGCAAAAAGTAAGGAGAAAATTTTTCTTCAGAGAACCTTTTTGTTGAGGTTTAACTTTAATTTTGGGAAAATTTGAAGTAACATTTAGGTTTTTTTTATTGGTAAATTTAAGGGAAATAATGTGCAATTAGCCAAAATTCAAATCAGAAGATCGAAAAACCTTGCCAACTTTGTTCAATGCATATTTGGAATTTTTTGCGGATGCATATCATTTGGGGCAGGTAAACAAGGGATATTCCTAAGAAAAAATTGGGATATTGGAAAGAAAAAATAGGGAAATTCTGAAGAAAAAATGGGGAAATTGTGAAGAAAAAATGTGGAAATTGTGAAGAAAAAATAGGGAAATCGTGAAGAAAAAATGGGGAAATCTGATAAAATTCTTCGCATAAATCCCCTTTTCTTTCAATTTCTTTTTTATTAATTTTCCCATTATTCTCTGCCATTTCCCATAATTTCTGGCTACTTCCCCATTTTGCTTACCATTTCCCCATTTTGCTTATCATTTCCCCATTTTTCTTACCTTTTCCCCATTTTTTTCCCTATTTTGGGCAATATATCTGCAAAAATTTCCCCAAAATCTTTTCAGGGGGGGCAACTTGCCCCCCTGCCCCCCCGCTGGCTACGCTACTGGGTCAGTGGCGGATTATCGGCGGTCAGTAGCAGATTCTGTCATTCAACCAGCCAGCAGTGGTTTCACGGCAAAACCGTGAATGTGTGAAAGGGGCTTAACATGAGAATTTATGACTATAGTTTCAGCAGAAGTTGCCAAAATTAATGTATGTCTTCCTTAGATTTTATGCAGATTTTTAGTAACCCCTTTAAGATCCATGCTGATTGTTGGTACCCACCGCCCCCCCCCCCCGACAAACAAAGCAACCCACATAATATTTTATAAATTATGTCTTTGATGATTGCATGTACAGATTTGCAGACTTTTGTGCATGGTGCGTGGCATGGATGAAGTTTGCTAATTTTTTTTTCTTTTGTCACAATTTAATACCCCCCCACTCAAATATGTAACAAAAAAAAGTACTGCCCCATCCCCTCAGATCACATGCAAAATTAATAGCCTCGGGCAAAACTGACAGGTCATAAATTCTGAATGGTACCATGTTTATTGTGAATTTGCAACAGAAACATTTCTGTATTTTTCACTCTGAAGTGTGACAGCCTTCTTAATAAGAAGATCTTATTCTTTAAAATGTGTCTAATTCGTAATTTTCTAATAATATGATATAAATATATATATATTATTTGTTAATTTTTCCAAATAATCCAGCGATAGAGGATAAGAAAGGAAAATGGTGTGCAAATTGATATTTCACACAAATTTTTCACTTTTTGTGTGAATTGTGATAGTCTATTTTTCTGACCATTAAGGCCGGACGTATTTAAATTTTAGTTTCTCGGAACTTACGCAACTGATTTTCTGCCTACGGAAAAAAATATTTGAGTTACTCACAATTTTTATTAAATTGATGTATATATAGTATATATGTAAGATCATGGTGAAAAAGTGCATTGAGAAGATCCGAGAAGCTTAAGAGAATTATGTCTGGCCTCAGAGCCCCAAATATTTTTATATCCGTTAATTTGAGTTCTTCTCCGCAAACAAAAAAAAAGAGTTCATACACTTCAATAATTACATGGAAAATGTATTTAGATGAATTAGACTGCAAAGAGGCACAACTACGTCGTACGATGCTATGATGGTCCAAATTTAGAAAAGGTATGGCAAATTGATCCAGAAACAAAAAAAAGTTGCCACTTTTTCATTTTTATATATTCAAGATTGTTGTATATAACCTTTATTTCAATGATTATTTAAGATTGTTTTCTACAATACATGTCCAGTTCTGGATAATAAACGTTCATTAGTTCTTCAAATAAGCACTCATGTTGTGTTTCATATTTTGCATTAATTAGCATAAATACATGTCTGCCTGTTGTCTTCTGTTTAGGAAGTGATTTGAAATCTCGCAAAGGCTGTAAAGGAAATTTTCACTTTCGAATCAACAGGCAATTAGGCCTAGGAGTTCCCTGCAATTAAAGTGATATGGACAGCATGTTTTAGGCCTCTGGTATAAGCAATTTCGAAGCTTGATGGTTACAAGCAATCATATCTGTGTTGAATACATTGGGAATTGATTCATGATGCCTCAAGGATGTGTTTCAGGCAACCAAATTTACATAGTAGGCGGCTTGTGTTGGTCTGTAGTGGGAAAGTTGATTTCTTATCATTCCTGATGACTAGGACCCTTTCATGACATTCTGACATTTTTTGCCAATTTGACAATTTTGTCAGCATAGGCCATGGAAGTGTCGGAAAGGTACCAGGAGCCGGAAGGGTTTGAAGACGGACGGCATCCGCCTGTCGGTCATGGCGGGTTTACAACTGGCCATAATGTGTGAACCATGCTAAAAGGACTTCATATTTTCATAGAAATATCATTAGATGCTCTGTGATATTTTACAGCATGTGCCAGAGGCAGCAACAACAAGCTGCCACCAGCAGTAAACTCTGCTCGAGTTCACATGCAGCAACTGCCAGACAATTGCGCCTGCGGTGGAACAGCGGCCCTGAAAGTTGAAAACTGACACATTTAAGCCTTCTTCATCACTCTGCATTTTTATTTTCAGTCTGCATGGGTGTACGTGGACATACGAGGGGTGTCCCAAAAGTTCTGACCAATTTTTTTGGCAGACCTTTATATTTGACATAGCTAAATGAAATTTTCATAGAATAAATTTCAGGTATTTGACCATCTATTATGAAAAAATCAAGACTGTAGGAAGTGTTTAAGTTACTGTTCTGTTACCATGTTTACGAGAGGTCAGTGCACCCAGCGCAGCTCAATTTCTCCGACGAAATTCAGCAAATAAGCTATGTTAAAAGTCAGAGAATCAGGGCCGGCTCCAGCCAATTATACGCCCTAGGCAGCAAAATGCCAATGCACTTGTGACTAGTTGATCCTAATGTGACTGACTCAGTGAAAATGAAATTCAACTGACCTTTTCAACTAATTCGACTGACTCCTGGGTCTAGGACAAAGAGCGAGGAGGTTGCACAGAGAAACTAGGGGGTGCAGTGCAAGAGGGGCGCAGAGCAAGGAGGGGACGCAGAGCAAGGAGGAGTGCAGAGCAAGGATGGGGCTCAGAGCAAGGCCCGGGGGGGGGGCAGAACAAGGATGGGGCGCAGAGCAAATAGGGGCGCAGAGCAAGGAGGGGGTGCAGAACAAGGAGGGGGAACAGTGCAAGGAAGGTGAGCAGAGCAAGGAGGGGTGCAGAGCAAGGAAGGGGTGCAATTAGAGACATAAAAAAGTATTAAAAGACATTTAAAGATAAAATAGCCAGGCAAGTGAAAATCGCATAACAGTACATCTGAACTTACATAACTGTATGACCTTTTGCAAATATTCAAGTCTTATTAATTTTCTTGAATAAATGCTGTACATACCGTTTGACTCGGTTTTCATGTCAGTGTCAGGAAAGACAATGCCAGGAAAAAGTGAGTGGGGCTATGCGTATGTCTCCTTGCTCTTCGCCCCCTCCTTGCTCTGCGCCCTAGGCGACCGCCTAATTCGCCTAATGGCAGAGCCGGCCCTGCAGAGAATTTATAGTAAGAAAACAAATGATGGCAAGAAAATGTATTTCCTGATAAGCTTACAGTCTTTAAAGATATCTTCCATTAGATTATAAACATTTATTTATATTTCAACCTGATCAGCTGAGGCAATTACCAAAGGTTTTTTCAAGCAGTTGCCTAACAGCGCTTGAGACGGTTTGGCTGAAACAATTTACTGTCAAGAGGCAGTTCTCAAGAACCTTAGTATATATAATAGTTCAAAAATTAAAGAAATAATAGTCATAACGAGAAATGAAGCAGTCGCCACATACACTGAAATTCCACAAATTAGGAACAGCCCAGTTGGGAACAACCAAGTGATCGCCCCAGCACATTGGTTAAACTGATTCTCAGTGACTTTAAATGTAAATAAAAAACTTTGAGATACTGCTAGGTTTCCAAATAATATTTTTCATGATCATCCATTCCATATTTACTGTAAAATCCTTGGCTATTTACAAGCCAAGTCACTTGGATTTGGCCTAAAAAATTGAGCTGCGCTGGGTGCACTGACCTTCTGTTTCCATGGCAACAGAAAAGTTATTGAAAATATTCGAACAGGTACCATATTTTCAAGATGGATAGTGAAATACCTGAAATTTATTCTGTGAAAATTTCATACAGCTACTTCAAATAGAAAGGTCTCCCAAAAAAACTGGTCAGAACTTTTGGGACACCCCTCGTACTTCATGTTGGATGTATGTCTTGGCCTATTTGATCACTTTTTAATATTGAAAATGCTGATTTTAAAAAACAAATTTTTTTTAAAAACAATTCTGATTTAATAGACCGGTTATTTACTCCATCACCATGCTGCCATACATTGAAAGATTATAACGTCTGGCCCAGCATAGACATAGGAGGTCAATAAATTTTTGGGGGGCTGCCCAAAAAAAATTGCCCAAATAGTCCAAAATAACAAAATTGTCTGCCCTAAAGTGCATGAAAAATTCCAAAATTTGGGGGGGGGGGGTTGGAGCCCCCCGGACCCCCCCCCCCCCGGACCCCCCCCCCGCCGCCTCCTACGCCTATGTGGCCCGGGGCTGCAGGGGGGGGGGCAAACGCCAAGTCCGGAGTCACCATTACCTCGGAAAAGCCTGCAAAATTTTATTATATAATGCACCAGTCTTGGGCAAATTCTAGGGAGGGGGAAAGCTGCACGTCCTCCCCCCTCCTGCAGGCTACAGCACTGTACACTGATCAAGTAGGCCAAGATGTGAAAAAGTCTATATTATGCAAGCAGTAGGCTAAGGGGGTGACCATTTAATAATCAGGGAGGAGGGGGGGGGGGGCTTGGAGTTTTCCTCAGCAGGTAATTATTTATTTCACTGTATTATGGAGACAGTAATTACTTTTGGTGCTTGTCTGCTTGACATCCCAAAATATTCCTTTTTAAATCAAGCACACATTATGTTAAGAAATACCCCCACCAGAAGTTCGATTAATTTCAGACTGCCAATTTTTTTTTATAAAATAAATTCATTTCACCAAAACTGAGCAAAAAAAATTGTTTATTTCCCTTGACATTATGAATGAATGATGCATATTTATTGGCAAGGGTGCCGGAACAGGGGGGGCAGGAGGGGCAATTGCCCCTCCTGCCCTTGGCCAGGAGGGGCAGGGGGGGCAAGGTTGCCCTTTTGATCTCAAAGAAAAAGCATTATTAGGCGTTAATTGACAGTGAATTTAGGCGAAAATTTTTAATTTTTTGTTCAAAATAATCTATGGCGCTACATTAAATTTTTGTCACGCGAATTCGATTTGCCCTTTCTCGACGACCGCCCCTGCCGCCCTCATTTCCTTCCGGCACCCCTGTTTATTGGCGCTTTCGCCTTTGCTTTTAGCCCTGTATTGGGGCTGAGGGAGAGAAAATTTGGATCGCTCGCGGGAGGAATAGGGGCACTTTTTGCTTGTCATTTGTGTCACAATTTATAAAAAACTTCCATAAAGGGTGCATGGTCCTCACCTTTGGTAGCTTTGTGTGTTTTGCTTTTCGTAATTCGGATGTCTTTTTTCAACAAAACGCAATGTTTTGCTCTGTTTCCACGGCAACATTTGCATTAGTTCTGCCGACCGCCGTCATGTGTCAGGCGTAATCTAGGTCAACCTGGTGGCTGGATTACTCTCTATTCACGCGGCGGCCATTAATATATGAAAACGAGGCTAGCTGAGCATGACGCAGTGATGGCGTCCACGGTTGAGTGCAGCTGCTGACAGAGCTGCTGCAACAGCAGAACACCCTTTGCTGGCTGCTCAGCACCAAACAAGTAAGTAAAAACGTTTATAAGTGTCTTGTGACTATAAATAGCCGTTTTTCAGAGAGGTAAACATCGTCACTTTGTGTTACTGGGGGGAATTCCCTCACCTGTCAAATTTTCAATGCATTTTATTATGTAAACAAACGCACATGTGACTGTGATATGAGTGGATTTAAATGGCCATGTGGGCTGTGCTGGTGTGTCTGGATCTGTCACTGTTATTACTTCGATTTTAGCCACCAATAGACCTTTTAGCCACCAATATAAGCCAGGCCAACCGCGGGTTATTTAGCAGTGCCAGTGAGTTGCTGCCAGTGCATTCTGAACCTGCTAGCCAGCGCCGTTTTGGTATTATGTGTGCAGCAGGAAGGTGTCACCTGGACTGGCTGGAGGCCAACACAGCAGCAACTCACAAAAGAGTAAAGTGATGATTATCCAACCTGGTGTAAGACATAGAGCTAAATGCTGAGCAACAGTTTGCAATTGACAATGAAATACTTGAAGTAGTAGATTCATATAAATATTTAGGTCATATAATTAGTAATAATCGCAAAACTCATGGCTTGATGTATGAACACTTAGCATCACAAGCACAAAAAGCCATGCATGCCCTGAAAGAAAGAATCAGATCTACTGTTGGATATCTTTCACCAAATCTAAGTCTTAAAATGTTCGATACACATATTCTGCCTATTTTAGAATACCACAGTGAAATTTGGTTCACATGTAAACAAAATGATATTATGGAAAAAATACAATTGAAATTTCTCAAAAATATGCTTAGGGTCAGAAGTCAGACTTCTACAGTAGCTATCTTAGCAGACACTGGTCGGTTCCACCTATTATACAGGCAGCAAGCTGCTGCAATTAATTATTGGCACAGACTAAAGACAGGTAATTGTCCAAAGTTACTGAGTGAATGTTATGACATACAAGTAACACTAAAAGCTAAAAACTCGCCTTGTTGGTTGTCTAAAATACATCATGTGTTTACTGATTTGGGAGTGACTAACTTTGAACTAAGGCCCAATAAAATTACTTCACTCCTATTTACAAAAGCTGGCGAAAATATGCTAGCTGAAATAAATGATAGTATGAAAAATCCTAAGCTAAGACCATACAAATTATTCAAAACAGATCTGCGACTTGAACCATATTTAAATCTAAACTTTCCTAAGTATATATATCGCAGTATAGCCCGCTTTAGATTAAGCTCTCACAATTTAAAGATAGAACTAGGGAGACATAAACGACCTTATGTCCCTGCGGATGAGAGGTTTTGTAAAAGATGCTCATCAGGACTAGTTGAAGATGAATATCATTGTCTCATGATTTGTGATTATTGGAAAAATGACAGGGTAGAACTTTTAGACGCAGCATCAAAATTGATAGAAAACTTTGCAGTGTTAAGCACTCAAGTGCAGTTTAATGAAATTATAACAAGTAAAGCATCTGATATAAACTTTGCATTAGGTAAATTCTTAAATATTGTCAATAAAACAGATAATAGCACTTAGTGTAAAGTTATAATGTATAGGTATCTATCCACAAGTCTGGGTGGCCAATGGCACTGACACATTGTCTTGCATGTGGCCAGCCTGCATGAGTAAAGTGTTGTAACTTGTTTATTGTAATGTGTATGCAGCTTGTGTATTTGATGTATATATACATGTAGATTTCTATAATTCATGAATGTTTACTCAGTTGCAAAACTTAGATGAATAGAGTTTACTTTATGCTGTAAATACTTTGATTTTGTGATGTGGCATTGAACTTAAGTATATATGTATCCTTCATTGTTTAAAGGTGCTATGTTATGTACTATGGTACTAAAACCGCATAAGTGCTAAATGTGTGATATCCAATTTAATAGACTGTGATTGATATGATGATGCTCTCTTGTATATATATATAAAGATAATGTGATATTATTATTAATAGTTATTATTAGTAGATGTAGTATTAGGTATTAGTGTGTTAGTACTAGAACCTGTTCTTGTTTTTACCTGTACCATGTTTACTGTTTGTATCTGACATTTTGGTCAAATGTGACCTTGCTTTTATGTCAATAAAAACGTATATATATATATATGTATAATTGCAATCAGGATATATTCAAAGTAGCTGCCTTGTTCAATTCGTTTGAATTAACTTGAGAGTGGAACTCTCAGTGGTACTTAGCAGGGTTGTGTCACTTGAAATGCAATCAAGACAATTAGCCCTTGATGACAATTAGCAATGTAGCACCTGGACACAGGTGTTTATTCCTTTAATAAATTGGGCTATCATTCCTGAGAGGGGGATTTTGCAATCATGTTAAGACATTGCTTGAGTTACACTGTAGGAAGTACTCAAAATAAGTAATAATATGTATGTCATTGGCATTAAAAGTTATCAAATTCCAAGGACGGGAAACCTAGCCGCCTCCATCAGATTATTTAATGGTTGAAAATATTTCAGAAAACATGCTTGGGATGTTGGCTCAAAATCAACACTTTTTGTCTTTCAGATCCTCCACAAACAGGCTAATGATGAGGCACCTAATAAAGCCATGTATACGGAAAGACAAACAGGTACTCCCAGAAAAATATGTCAGCGATATCAAAGGTAAGTATATACATCTTCTGCCGAATCGTGCTAGTCAATCATTACGTCTATGCCAATGTATCAGGCTATCAGTCAACTACGAGTCTGCAATGCAGTTTTTGCTATTTGTAACCCCCCCGCCCTTCGACCACCCTGTTTGGATCCGCCACTGCCCTCTGATCGATAAACTTGATACCCTCAACCTCACAGAGGCATATCTAGAAATGGCCTGAGGGGAGGGCCATTACATGGGGTGACTACACAGCTCTCCACAACGTTTCCTATCTCACCCATGTTAATTTTACTAATTTTAGGCGTGAGGGGGGTATGGTCCAATACCCCCCCTAAATATGCCACTGTACCCTCAGCTAAAAGCCGTTTACCCGCAGCTTATCCCTTTTCGCTTCTGCCACCCCCAAGTGACAATGCCTGCCCTAAGCTAAGCTAATGTACCCGCAACTACCCTCGGCTACCCCCAACTGCCCTGGGCTTCCCTCATGTATGCTCTATTACTTATCTCACTGAATGTTCATGGGGGAGAGTGAGCTTAGTGGTAGCATGCTTGGCTGCCAATCACTGGGTCCAGGGTTCAAATGCAGCTCTTGCCAGGTGACAGCCTGGGTCATCTGGCCTATGTTGGACAGCAGTTTCAAACATCCTTAGCCTCATCGTCATGACCTCGCTGTCCTAATCAGCCAACAAGTGTGTATATACAGAGCATTTTAAAAGCCCCAATCATCCATCCCTCACTATGCTCTGCTAAACTCACCTACCCTAGGCTCTCCTTGACTAACCTTAGCTCTCTTCAACTACACTCTACTCCGCTAAACTATCCTGAACTTTCCTCAACTATCCTCGTTACCCTCATAGGCAGATTAGACATGTAGCATGTTGAGGACTCCGCCTCTCTCTCCCATCCCATCAATCAACCCTCGTGAGTGCCCAGAACTGGGCTTAGAGGGCTGCACTTCTTTCAGCATAGCACATTTAATCTTTTGGGCAGGACCCGCTCTGAAATGTACAAATCCAACTATATTTTGGTAGCCAAAAATAGTATTCTTCTTCTTCTACTTACACAGAAATTAAAATATGCTATGTGCATGTGTCTGCCAGCAGCCACATACCCAGTGCAGTCTTCTTCTTCTTCTTCTGTTGAGTTTCCGTCTTTCACAATCAGACGAACCTCCTTATAGGAGTAGTAGTTCTGTAATTATGTATACTGTAAAATCCATTCTGCTGTAATATTCGTACGCAGATATTATTAATAAAAACCACTAAAAACCACTAGGACTATACAATGTTTATAATTGATTGACCCTGCTACAATTTTATTTTCAGTTCTTGAATGCAACTGTTGCACCGTCATGAGGGGAAAAGGACTCAAAGGAGCTCCCGACGAGGAAAAATAATTCACCATATTATCTACAAGTAAGTTGCTCCTCAAAGAAATTTTACCCATTTGCGATACTTATTTTTTGAATCGCCTCAAGCCAAAGCCTGAAGTCAATGGTAAATACTAGGGCTTCTGAGTCAGGGAGTAAAAGAACCGACTCCTTAATTTGGCTTTCTCAAAATCGACAATGACTAGTTATGTCTTGAGAATTATGACTCCCGACTGTGCTTATCTGCATTTTTGCACACAAATATTATTCTACAAAGTTTTCATAATTATCATTTTGTACATGAATACTTAGGTCTTTAAGAAGTTCAGTGTAAAATTTGGGATACTATTAAATTTTTTGTAATTGAGTTTTTGTAAATTATATTAATTATTTTTAGGAGTCAGGAGTTGCCTATTTAATTTTTGACTACGACTCCAACTGGAAATGAAAGTTAAGATTCCCGACTCCACCCAAAAACCTCTGACTCCTGACTCCGACTCCAAAGCCCTGGTAAATACTAGTGACAAGTACAGACAATTAAGACTCCTTATAGGCCTTGGCCTGTGGAATTACTGAAAAAAAGGCCTAGTTTGAAACTAACCTGTGCTTCATTTATTTTGTTATAAAAGGTTCTGTTCCCAGTATATTAAGCTCCAAGAGAAAGGACCATTTGGCCTCATCAAAGTCCAGGTTACCATTCGGATGAGGTAAGTTTTGGGTTCAGCCTAAACTGTAATGTGACAAGAACAAGATAATTGAGGGGAATATATAACAAAGGCCTACATTAAAGTTCATAGAGCAGTGAAGAAATGAATGTCATTGAATGCGCATTAGATCTATACATTTTTGTAGGCTTGAAGAGTAAAATTATGAATTAAAAGTTGGAAAATGTAAAAAAAAATTTTTTTAAATTGTTTTATTTCACTGATCTGACACATACATGAAATGGCAAACTAATTAAGTTCTTACTATACTATTTCAGTTACACGGTGTTGTTCCTCATTTGCATCGTCCCATCACACAGCCTATCGGATAATCCCACTGAGGAGTTTGTGTGAAGACTTTTACTAATTTAAATGCCATGCAGAACAATAGTATCAAGACAGTCAAGAACCTTGTGAAACGTACAGCTTTTGGGAGTTTCACAGGATTTTACCAGAATTTTTTCTTCCATTTCTCACCCTAATGCTGCCTACCAAAGCCACTTAAATTGTAACACAATGACAATGCATAAATTGATCAAATTAGCTTTATTATAATACAATTTGACAGTTCCAGACTTCTTGGGAACATATTGCACATCATCATGATAATCTTTTTCACAATATTATGGTATTTTATAATGCTGATGGCACTAGTATATTTATGTAAATATCAACACTCCGTCAAAATAATTTGATACGACAATATCATCAAAAATAATTTGATGCAACAATATAATTAAATATAATTTTACATATTGCACATGTTTGCGCTATTAATATTGTTCACCTGAATATTGTGATGACAATATTTATTGCTGAAATAAAACATGTCATATTTTTCACTCAATTGTGGATTAAAAATTTGTTTAGACTATAGTGATATATGATTGACAAAAGAAATAACATCAACAAACAAATATGCTTTGAACTTGTTCACTAATTTATCAATTTAATTTTAAATTGTCTAGAATGTTCAAATCAAGGCATTAGATGAAAGGTGCTGTCCATCGTTTTTACTTGTTATTAAAAATTGTTATTAAAAATGTCTGCATGACAAGTGATGTATTTCATCACATTCATTTAGCACATTGGTTTCCTTGTAACTGCAACTGTCAACCTCAAAAAGCTAAATATATATTACCTTCAGTGTCAATAATCTCTTTGGAAACACAAAATTCTCCCACATATTCTCACATCCACCTATCCTTATCACCATATAACTCATTTCTGACCCATCAAAACAGATATGGATGGATAGCCCTTAATATGAACTTACATTTGGCACATTGGTTTCCTTGTAACTACAACTGTCAACTCCCGAAAAGCTAAATAAATGTTGCCTTCAGTGTCAATAATCTCCTCAGACACACCAAATTCTCCTATTTATTCTCAATTCCACCTATCTTTATCACCATATAACTCACTCCTGACCCATCAAAACAGATGTGGATGGATAGCCCTTGATGTCAAATTGCATCTGGCACATTGGTTTCCTTGTAACTTCAACTGTCAACCCTCCAAAAGCTAAATAAATGTTGCCTCCAGTATCAATAATCTCCTCGGAAACACCAAATTCTCCCACATATTCTCAATTTCACCTATCCTAATCACCATATAATTTATTTCTGACCCACCAAAACAGATATGGATGGATAGCCCTTAATATGAACTTAAATTGGGCACATTGGTTTCCTTGTAACTACAACTGTCAACCCTCCAAAAGCTAAATTAATGTCGAATTCAGTGTCAATAATATCCTCGGAAACACTTAATTCTCCCATGTATTTTCAATTCCAAGCAATGCTTGTTTACACAATTACCATCCAATGTGGCTGCCTACCAAAATTTTACTTCCCTTTGGAGCACGTGGAGGGACAGAGACTGATATAGCAATGGAATTTCATACTCTTAAAATGTGGTCATGTTGGTGGTATTTACATGTAAATATATGTACAAAATATAAAATGGCTGTCCAGTGTCCATTGTGCTTTTTGAATTTCATGAAGTGATTGAAATGAAAGTTTTTGTAAAAATAAATCTAATATTTAGCACTTTATTTGGCAGAAATCTGATTTTTTGGCATAATTTGGGCCATTTTTTTTGGGCAGCCCCCCTCCCACAAATTTTTCTTTTTACTTCCTAATGCCCAGGTCAGCAGGTCATCATCAATCTGGCATAGGGCCTATGGTACCATTTGATCTGTTGACTGGAATGAGCTGTTTGTAAAGCTATGAAGTAATTTTCTTATAGATATATAAATTCTACATGATTTTAAATAAATTTTCTTTCTTTCTCTTTTTTTCCAGATTGGGGCATCTTGCTTGGGTCAACCATTTGAAAGAAAAAGCTAATGCTTCAACATTTTTACAGCCCCATTTGTCTGATAATAAAAGACAAGGTAAGTTGAAAAATAAATGGAAATCTTCATTCAGAGGGCCCAGGCTTATCTGGAAATTGCTTTAGAATCATGTAAACTGTGGTTTAAATCAATATAAAAATCAAAAATATGAGAGCTTGATTTGAAACTGTAATGTCTTACATTTCAGAATTTTGCTTTATTTCCATTCACTTTAACATTGACGAGCAAACATATAACTTCCAATATTTCATTATATTATTTTGCAGGTGCTACATGGAGGCCATCTAGGTCATGATCACAACAATACTATTATGGAGACTCAACTAGAAGTTGACAAGCTTCAAATAATCGATGTATGGCATTAGTATTAATCAAACATTGTGACATTGTCTAGATTTTATCATCAGTCACCTTCACAGTTCTATGAAAATTTCTTACTGCCGAACTAGTGCTAAGTGAACTTGGAAGTCTTCAAAGCTGGACTGTGAACAATGAAATCCAAGTGTCTCATAATCACATCACAATAACATTGACTTGTCACATTTGCCAGGGGGAGAGTTAGCTCAGTGGTAGTATGCTGGACTGCCAATTGCTAGGTCCCAGATTTGAAACCAGCTCTTTCTGGTTCACCTGAGCCCATGTTTGATGGCCTGATCTTTGAAATGCACATGTTTTTCTATAATCACTACAAGAATCAATTTAATTAATTGAGCAACAAAGTTGTAGTTTGTACTATAGAACAACTGGCATTGTATTACAGCAATATAATGAAATTGTTAAGTATATGTATACTTTTGTGTTACATGGTATTACAGTACTAAAAATGTAGTATTAAAAATATTTATTAAATTGACATGTGTGCATGCGCACTATAAAAAAAGGTTACTTTTACAGAACACGCCAAACCCGGCAAGGATTTATATGTCACTATTTATACGGAGTAACGTTGAGTAAAACTACATCAAGAAAATTTTATAGCGAAGTATTTTTACATCTTTTTTCTACACATTGTAATTTCAGATACAAATATACACTAACACCATGTGATATGTCAATGTGGTCTTTTTGAACTTTTCTCGATCATGAATTAAATAGATTTCTGAATTAAATAGATTTCCATTGATTGAATGAAGTTAAAACTTAAAGGTCAATTCCAACCATGCTGCTTTGACATGCTATAACCGCTGTCACCAACCTTCTTATTACAATTACATTTTACATCCGTCTTTTTTTTGGTAGTAGACATCTAAATGCTGAACTTCATGTTATCAGACCTGGGATGCTTTAATATGTCTGTGTTGGGGCCATCCATTCCTGCAGTGCTTAATAATGCATCTCCAAGGTTTGAACCTTCATTCTTTGCTCTTGGTATCTACTAATCTGTGTCCTTATTGTGGCTTTCTGGTCAATTGTGGAATGCTTGAGTAAGGAGTGTGTGAAATTCGCTACACACTGGTGATTCCCCAGGAAGCTGAGAACGATTCATGCTTGAACAGGCCTGCGAAGGGTGTAATTTTAAAGTCTGTTGAGATTGACAGGGTCGATAAAACGGACTATAAGAACAAAAATCCTACATCCTGTTTTAAGAGGCTTTTGATATTCCTAATCGTAGCTGTTGCACCGTCTGGGTCTGGCTGTGCAAGTTAACAGCCCTCTATCTTGCCTTTGCATATTGGATTACCTTGCTAGCTCAGTGGTTAGAGCAACCAAGTTGGTTTTCTGCATTTCAAATTCTACTCAGTCGCTTTCACAGTTTCACTTTGCTCATGACCACCAGTCGAAGCTTTGAATCCGAGGATTCTTGTTATAACCATCTGTTAGATCGTAAATTGTTGGCCACGATCGCCTGCTCTGTTTACATTGTAAAGCCCCAGATTTTTCCCACTCTTTGTAGCACATTTGGGCACGTTTTCTTCAGCACCTGCCATACTTGCGAGTTTCGACTCTCATGGTGGACTTGCTACTCTTCAGTTTCACATACATTCGAGTCTTAATTTTTTATGCTCCTCCAATTCTGAAAGGATATCCCTCACATCGGCTCACAATGGACAAACTATTCTTCAGCTTCCCGTTGTTGATATTTCATGATGTCCAGAATTTGAAAGGTGCAGCTGCCGTACTTGCGAGTTTTGACTTTTATGGTGGACTCGCTACATTTTAGTCGTGCATTTACAAGACTGATCGCTGATCAAATGAAAATGCTAGGTTTCCAGCATTTGAATTTCATCTACTCCATACCAGGGTGTCTGCCAATCCTGGAAAAGCCTGGAAAAGCCTGGAATTTGGTTTCTCAATTTCCAGGCCTTGAAAAGCGTGGGAAAACCAGCATTTTGAACAAAAAGGCCTGGAAAAGCCTGGAATTTAGTTTGCATGGAAATAAAAATAGTCCACTGCTAAATTTTTGGTAATGTTTAGCGACAATCAGCCAAAAGTACAAATGTCGTGTTCAGAAAAAAATGTGTGTATCGTGTTGTTAATTGGTCAATTCTTCGCCAAATTGGCCTGGAATTTTTGCGAAACTTGGTCTGGAAAAGCCTGGAAAAGCCTGGAATTTGGTTTCCAAAAAGCGGCAGTCACCCTGCATACCCATTTTTGCTAAATTCCTTGATGTCCACAACTTAATTGAATAATGTAACTGCCATACTTGCATGAATTGGCCTCAAAGTAGACTTACTAATATAACTTTCAAATTTTCAAATCTTGTCAATGATCAAATGAAAATGCCAAGCCGTGTGCATTTCGTGCTATCAAATCCCAGAGCTCCTTTTCCATATCTTCATAGACCAGAATAGTGCACCTTAATTCCATACCTGCAAATTCCACCTCTCTCAACTGACTCCCTATTCTTCGTGTTCACATTTTCCAATCTCACTGCTGCTCAAATGAAAATGCTTGGACTCAGGCATGTGAATTTCATCCAATCAATTTCCGTTCAACGTCCTGTCGGTCCTTGACTTAAAGTTGAATCCCACACTTAGCAAGAAATCTAAAATCCATGAGATATTTATGAAACTTTGCCAAAAAGTTCTTCAAAAAGAAAGCTTTCCAACGTTTAAAAAAAAAACCGGGCTATCCAACATAATTTTCGAACTATGATCTTTTCAAAATCTTATGTCATTACATTAAAACATACAGTAAAATACTAAAAACGTGTGAGATCTATAACGAAAAGCAGCATCACTCGAACAATATCCATGAGATATTTATGAAAAATTAAAGGAATATAGTTGAACATACACTTTATTGAAAAACAAGTCTTTAAAGGGGGGTTACCAATGTTTTTTTAGAGTTACGTGGTGTACAATATGAGAAAATTATGAAAAACATTTCACCAAAAATAAGTCCCCCTTAAAATAAACTTGAATATCTCAAAGATTCCTTCTCCGATTTTTATGAAAGTTGGATTGGATTATAGGCCTATATGTCGACCCAAAATGTGTGCATTTACAGTTTAGTGCCATTATTTCTGGCTGAGCCAGCAGCCTTCGAGTGAACCTACCTCTGTCTTCAAAAATCTGTGGCTTTTCCAATGCATATGAACAATTTGACCAAGTGGGGGAGCCACCAGCTGGGGCTTTTTTGTTGAACTGTGGAGTACAATAGGTGGAGTAGCTATATTCTGTGGGATTCAACTTTAAGTAACACAGCCTCAATACTTCCCAGTTCCAACTCTCACTGCAGATTCATCACTCTTTACTTTCACATTTTCAAGTCTAATCAATCCTCAATAAAAATGCCAAACCTCTGGCATGTCAATTTCATCTAATCAGTTCTCATTGCTGCTGTTCCATGATATCCTTCACTTGAACAGTGCACTGCTGATCAAATGAAAATGCCAAGTAGGCCTAGGTATGTGCCATACAATGACATGTGACTTTCATCTACTCAATTCCCATCATTGCATTTAATGCACAATTCAAACTGCAAGCAATACTCAACTCCCACCGTTGCACAAGCTGCAGTCACACTAACTGACCACTAATGCTTTTCACAACACAGTTTTGATCTGCGCTTTACTTTAACATTTCCGTAGATTTCCAAACCTCATCAGAAAAGTTGCAATATTCAATCTCACTGCTCAGTTCTAACTGCCAAAGCATTTACAAAAACACAGAACATAAAATTCCGCTACATTTCCCCCAAGCTTCAACTTGCCAAAAGTACACGTGCAAAACCAAAATAAACATGCGAAAGTCGCCCACGTTCCGCTTGCG
Organism: Platynereis dumerilii; assembly: GCA_026936325.1. NCBI lineage: Eukaryota > Metazoa > Annelida > Polychaeta > Phyllodocida > Nereididae > Platynereis > Platynereis dumerilii. The sequence goes on from JAPTHN010000003.1 coordinate 82,638,427, forward strand.
ACACGAATTCTAGTTTTTAATGGTCCCCCCACCCAAACTATAAAAGGATTGCCCCCTGCCCTGTGTAGTGTGTAGGTAGGCCTAAACAGGAACAAGAGTTAGATTGAAAAAAAGAAGAAGAGATTTTATGGTATAGATGGGTGTACTGGACATATCAGGCAATTGCACATTTGGGCATATTATTTGGCCTTATTAAATAGCCTACCCCAGGCAAGTAGCTAGGGTTCTAAGGGCTTGTTAATTGTAACAAGCACTCTTAGGGTGCAGCACCGGCCATGCTGCTCATGTTTTTTGTTTTCAGTTGAATTGACATAATTAATATAGGCCTACACATATATGGTGGATGAGGAAATAAAAAGGGGGAAAAATTCGTATAATGTTAACATTACGTGATATGAGCGCAGCTCATGGCTGCCGAAGGCAGCCATGAGTGAAGCTCACTTAGCACAAGGACAGCTCATTCTGTGTGGTGCTCCGGTCTACAGTGACTGCCTGAACAGGAAGTGCCTGTAGTTGCCATAAAAGTGGAGCTAGTAGTTTAGTCAGAGTTTAGTTTGGTAAATAATTAAAATACCTGCAATATATTCCAAAATAGCTTTAAAATTTCAGTCTTGTCGTATAACAACCTCCAATGACATATTTCAGGGATTTTTAAAAATCAACATGTCTATCAGCATCGGAAATAATTATTTCCATACCCCTGATTGTAAGTGACTGAAAATTAAAAGTCAACACAAAAGTTAATGACTTAAATGGCTCACCAAGTAAGAAATCATAACAACAATTAAGGTTACATAATCTTCATTGACTATCAACAAATTATGTAACAGTCTAATAGTAAACAGTCATCTCTGAATAGCTATGGTTTTATTGATCTCAGTTATCTATCTATCTATCTATCTATCTGTCTATTCCATCTATTCTGTCTATTCTATCTATCTATTCTATCTATCTATCTATTCTATCTATCTGCCCATCTGCCCAGTCCTTTAAAAAGATAAATTGGCCTTCTGCATAGAAAGTTGAAGATAATGCAGTAGTTCTATGACAATGCTGCGCGAATTTCATGGCAGTGCCATTTACATATTAGACATGTGTGTAGTTTTATTGAATACCAGAAATAAGGTAGGCGGCGCTATGGTCGTTTTTCCGCATTTGCGACCTCTGGCGGAAATCCTGAGCATATCAGTGCAAAATGTAAACAAACCAACAAGAAAATGGTGGCGCAACATCACCCAGCGCTAGGCATGAGAGGATTCCGGGTGAATTCGGCGCGTAGGAGAATACGGCGCCTGGAAAATAGTGAGTTCGGCGCAAAAAATAGTGAGTTCGGCGCGGGTGAATTCAGTGCAAACTGAATTCGGCGCCCTCAATGAAATGGCTCAGAATCATATTAAATGCCTGAACTATTTATAGACAGAATAGAGCAGACATCAACTGTTGTTTGGTTTTGCTGCTTTGTTGACGTCTACATGTAACAATTTTGTAGTGAACGCACTTGGATAAAATGAAAGTTGCGCCGACTGCCGTTTTCAAGTGATCATGACATGATCATGACAACTGATTTGAGCAAACTCCAAAGTTTTTGATGATACTTGCGCAGAAGTGCAATTATGAATTTAGGTATTAGTTAGATACCGATTTGGAGGGTTCTAACATGCATTTTTGTCAGTTAGATCCCGACCGGAGGGAGGGATCTAACTGACAAAAATGCATGTTAGAACCCGACAATGAGGTATCTAACTGACTTAGACATCACATGCTTCTTCTATTATACCTTTTAACTTTAATTTTTTGCAAAATAAACAATAATCTGATTGTTTGTTGCTGTTATTGATATTGCTAATCCTTAGCTGGGCGCTAACATGCAAAACTGGTAGTTAGATACCAGCTTTTCCAATGGCATTAGTATCTTGGTGATGTCTAAAGGCAGTTAGAGCCAGAAGCCAATTTGCACTTTCTCATGACTTCACCACTTCATTTTAAAATGTTTTGAAAATGAATAAAGCTTGAAACTTTAACTTGTGTTTTGTGTTTTCTTGTTAATTAATGCTTGTAACTTGGTATTATAAGTTCAGTTTCAATTCTGTCAGACATGTCAAGAAAGCTTTACATCATACTACCCTGCAATACAATAAAAGCTTCCTTGGTGCATCCCCTCATTTATGGCTTTAATTGTCAAATAATTTAAAACAAAAACGGAAATTGAAAAACTCCATCAAATCCTACATGTCTATCAGGCTTACTGGTAACTTAAATTATCTGTGTTATTTTACTCAATTTTCAGTGAAATATAAATTAAGATCATTTCCATTTTCATCACTTAATTTTATTTTTATTCTATGTTCATTTTTATTTTTATTTTTTCCTTGTTAAAATATATTTTTGTGTATATTTAAGGGCCAGCAATAATAATAGTTCTGATGAACTCTGCTGAGTCCCACTTAGTGTTATTTACCAATGTTTACTCTTCATTGTTGATTGTTTAATGATTGTAATATATACATGTACTTGTCATATTTCACTAAGTAAAATGAAATAATTCTAATGCTCATCAGTGCAGAGAGCCCGAAGATAGCAGACTTTTCTTCAAGCCAGCTTGAATTAAGCCAATTAAAGCAATGTGAATCACTCTGCGGCAAAATCAATCAAACTTTGGTCATTGCAATTAAGAAGGCTAAGGATGGTCTCAGCCTTCATGTGTCATGATGGAAATTAATAACTGCACTTCACACCTTTGGAATTACTCATTATCTCTGAATAGGTCAGAAGACTCAGAACAGAAAGGTATACCTGCATGTTTGCATACAAAAGATGAAAATCATAAACAAGAGTTTAACAGATAACATTTTGAGCTGCCTACATTTTATTTGAACAAAAAAACAAAAATTTAATGAAGACACATAAATTAAAATGAAGAATGAAAGTAAAAACACACTGACACAGAACTAACTTTAATTGTGTTTATTTCAATAAATAACACATTTTTATGTGCTAGTTTAACCAAATAACCATTTACTTCAAAATTTTATTTTTGGGTACAGCATTTTGCAATCATTCATCAATATTCCAACTTTGAGAGTACACCTTTTTGAGAAGTATTGTATGGTTAGAAGAAAACGCCATCTTTCTATGACCCACACAGCCTTAGATCTTGTAATTCCTAACTTTCTAATGACACAGGTAAATCTTATTATCCTTCCAAAAAGTATGTAGAATTTGAAAAATCTTGCAAAGCTGGTATGTGACCTCACACTGTTTGGACATAGTGATTGGCTGTGGTGAGGAATGTGACGCAGTGTTGGAGTATGATGTAGTGTGGAGAATAGCCATATATGGTATGTGACATAGTATGAATGTTTTATCAAGCATAACTGAGTAAAAGAAGAAGATTACAAACTGTGAAATTCAATAAATATCTGTTACTCATGATACTCATAAACTGTCTAATCTGAATGTTGTTTACAGTTTGCTGCCAGTGGCACAGCTAGGGTGTCCCAAGAAGGGGATACATAGTTACACATTTTTTGTTGGATGGATTCACCCTTGTGTATATTTTTGAAATTATGATCATTATTTTTGTATGCCCTTGGTTCAGGGTTGAGGGGCAAGCCCCTTCGCCCTCAAGCCCAAAATTTTCATGGAAGAGACAGGAAATTCAGAGCACTGCATTTTCACCAAATGTTATTTCCCCACAGGCCATTTCTACATTGTAGATACGCCCCTGCTGGCCACACCTTTCAGTGTTTCGTTTCTACACACATGGCTTGAAGTCATATGCTGGTATACTACCTCACAGATTTGATATGACATACTATGCAGAGTGAGCCATGATTGGCTGAACAACCTGTGACCTCACATGGAACACCTGATTTTCAATGCTAACCTTTGGGAACTGCCATATGATGTCACGCTTCAACATTACAAGAAAAAAATCACTTTCTACATACTTTTTGGAAGGATAATAATTAAGAGGTCACTGAGTTTAAGAAAGTTTTAAGAAAACAGGTAATAGACAAGGAGGGGGACAACAACAGTGTATCTTCACTTCTGAGGGCTATTCCATTTAAAACTCTGGGGGGGGGGTGGTCGGGTTGATTTTTTTTTCGTAAGATGGGGGGCCGGCAAAAATTCACTTTAGATGTATGTAGGGATGCCAAAGAAATCGATTTAGATGGAGGAGGGGTACCGAAAAAATTCACTTTAGATGCATGTAGGGGGGGCTCTGACCCCCTCCTACACTAATAAATAAATAATTGGTACATACATGCTACAAGAAATTACATAAACCATCATTTCAGACGAATTTTGCACCATCGTGTCCATGTTTTTGCTTGATCGCTGGTAGTAGTAGTTTATTGTTTTCCCTGGACTCCGGACGTCGCTTCTTGTCTCAGTGGAGAGCTCTACCCTCCTGCACAGTGAGTACTGGACAGGTGCTGGATGATGGATGGATGATTGGGGCTTTATGTCCTGCATTTAAGCACTAGCTAGGCTAATAATTTTCCATTTTGGCTACTTCAGAGCTCTGTCAAGTGCATGGCAATGCTATAGGTGACAATTTTAAATAGTTTCAGCAATTCACAAGAGAGTTTTCAGAAACTTCTAAGTGGGAGGGTTACCTCAGTTGGCAGTGTACTGGGCTACAAATCATTGAGTCTCCGGGTTTGATTCCCCAGGTTTGATTCCCCGGGTTTGATTCCACGGGTTTGATTCCCCGGGTTTGATACCCCGGGTTTGATACCCCGGGTTTGATACCCCGGGTTTGATACCCCGGGTTTGATTCCCCGGGTTTGATTCCCCGGGTTTGATTCCCAGTCACCTGGATATGTTGACAGCAGTTTCAATCAACCTTCACCTCATTAATTGCTGTGTCCTGTCCCTATTAGCCTACCAAGTGCATAGATACAGAACATAAAGCCCTAATCAGTAATCACCCGTCCAAGAGATTTGGAAGTTCAGATTTCCAAGAATTGACCTACAATTCATCTGTTTTTCATAGATTTTGTATGTTATGGGTCAACAACAAATTTCCATGGGTGAAGTGCAGCTATCTACAGGAATTCACTGTACAATATACAGGCTAGGCCCATGTGCAAAATTTTGAAATTCTGAAATTTTGGCTATTAGTCCTAAATTTCATTAAGTGAGAACTGACTGGCTATATTATGCAATTGGTGGTGGCTGGCTAGGCAAAATTTCGGTGGCTTAGCCCGCAATCGGCAGCGGTGCAAGGGTCTACTTCCGTCACATCACAGAGAGGCCTCCGTCATATCAGGGAGAGGCTTCCGTCCTATCACGGAGAGGCCTCTGCCCAAAGAAGCATATATCTGCCTCAGTAAGGAGTCATCAAGACACTACAAAATATAGGCCAAGAAAAATGGAAAAACTAAGTCCCTTCTAAAAATAAGTATTAATTTCAAGAATTTTGGAGGATGTGCCTTCCTCCTCCATCATATCACGGCAGTGAACTGCCTCCGCCTCCATCATATCACAGAGAGCCTTTTAGAAAATAAGGAATAAATTCAAGAATTTTGGAAAGTCTCGCTTCACCTCCGTCATATCACAGAGAACAAACGGTAAACCATGCTTGAGTCAGAGTAAAATAGACTGCACTAATCAGTCCGAGTTAAAAGATTATCAAAGAGATAGGCAAAGACCCAACTTTAATATGCAAATCCTCATTGCCGTGTCCTTCCACTGCTAATTAGCCCACCAAGTGCAAAAATACAGGACGTGATAGGCTAGGATCTGAAGTTGATATGTCATACAGTGCAGCCAAAGACATATTCAACACATTGATGGAGATTCTTTCAAAATCCATACATATATGTAGAGTTGAGATTTTTTTTTTCTTTCGGTCTTAAAATAAAAAAAATTCAGATGTATGTAGGGTTGAGATTTTTTTGGGGGGAGGGGGTCAAAAAATGTTTGTCGTGGGAGGGGGGGCTAAAAAAATTCGGATTTGATGCATGTAGGGTGGGTAAAAAATTCGCATTTGGTGCATGTAGGGTCTCCAAAAATATCGCAGTTAATGCATGGAGGGGTCGAACTTAATTCACTTTAGATGCATGGGGGGGGTCAAAAATGTAACCTGACCACCCCCCCCCCCCAGATTTTTAAATGGAATAGCCCTGAGCAACAAAAAGGTCAGACAATGTTTTGTTGATTGAGTCTGGAAAATGGTTACATTATATTGCGCCACAATGTAAATTGTTACATTGTATGACGCTACATTAAAAGGCCATGAACCTTTCTAATTTGCATGGCCAATCTTCCTGGGAGGGACAAAAAATGATTGACAAGTAGCACTATTTGTCAATTTCACAGAAGCCCCGCCTTCTATTAGCTTATCAACCACTCATGGACTGATGACGGATCAAGGGCTGATGAGGCCAATAGGCCCTAATAGCTGCTCCATACAAACTATGAAAAAGAAACACAACACAACTTTCAATTTATTTCAACATTAGTCAGAAATAAATTGATCATTGCTACTTCATCTGCATTCAACTACATTTTGTTGTGTTGATCTTTCAATGTTCAACTTTCAAATGCAGCGTCGGCTAAATTATGTCTCAAAAAAGTACCCAGAACTTGGCAGATAATTGAATAAGCAACACATTAACTATATCTCAAAATAATGAGTAAATAAGCAAAATTTTCAGTGCGCCGAATTCACTTTGGCGCTCGCCGAATCCACTTATTTTGACAGGCTAATTATAGAGAGTTCGGCGCCGCCGAATTCAGAACGCGCCGAGTTCACCAGTTTCCCATGAGAGGTATGTTCATAAATCTCATAATATTGGATTTAATTTTTAAAAAGACACGATCGCTGAAATCTACGATGTTAGACTGAGAAATGCATATAAAATAAACCCTTGGAATGGTCTGGTTTGGGCAGGATGCTCGTGACTCACACATGAGGGATATCACTGCAAGCTACTGCATTACCGGCCTATGCATACGATGCATGGCCGGTAATTAGGCAAATAGCACTTTAGGGGTCTTTGTGTACAGGTGTGGATTGCACTTTAATAATTCAGTGAAGTCTAAGTTCATTTTGACTGTCTTGATTGCCATTTCAAGACTGTCTGAAGTTTCAAGTGTTACTACAGGGGAACAAGAAGTGCAACGAAATGACCATGTGATTTGTTGCTCAAGTGGTCTTGTGACGAGCAATTTATCAATGCCCCAGTGAACACTGAGTGTAAATATCTCCCAAGCTGAAGACCTTAATCCATAGGTGTTTGGAGCGGTAGCAGGACGTTTCACCGCTGGGACGTTTCACCGCCGCACTTTTGCCTGTACAGTGGTTAAAACATAGGCCTAATGCAGATCTAATTATCTGCTAAGACAGCCACCATCACCAAGGCTTGTAATGTCTGGTTGATTGCACTTTTTTAGTTGGAGTGACAGACTTTCTGTAATCACTTGATTACCATAATCAGGTAATTGACAGCTATTGACACAGCTAATTTCAATTGTGTTGGAGAGCAAAGAATGCCAGAGACGATTACAATTTACAGCATCATCAACTTTCAATGGCAATCTGTGACTTGCACTTAATCTCTGCAATGATTCTGGGCTTCACAAAGCTTGTACAAGGCAATAATGAGTTGAAATACATCGTTTTAGATCGGCGGTGAAACGTCTCAATTTTATTATTTTGACGGTGAAACGTCCCACTATTGCCGGCGGTGAAACGTCCCAGCGGTGAAACGTCCTATAATCTTTGGAGCAACACCTTTTTTTTGTAGATAATGGATGGATTTATACAAATTGGCTACCATAAGAATTTCCTGGGGAGGGGGGCTTTGAGGTTTCTGTTATAAATAATTTCATGCCTAGTTTTGGTGAAATAAATAAATTCTTGCTGAGTCCTCCCCCTTGGAATCTAATGGTCTCCCCCTGAAGTATACTACATTGAAGGACACCACTACTAGATAGGGCTCTGGGCCCCCAGATCTGCTAATTTGTAGCCCCCTGATTTGATATTCTGTAGCCCCATAATTTGATATTCAGCAGTGGTAATTGACCAAATTAGATCTGACCTAGATATAGTGACCTAGATTAGGTTCTAGATAAGACTCCTGTCTAGATATAGTAATACTAGGTTTTAGGTCTCACTGACCAAGATAATTTGATCCAAGAGTTTTATAATTGCATTATAACAAACAACATTTTTCAATTTCAACATTTATTACATACAAGTAACATTATACACATATATACATACATTTATAATGTTTATTACTATATATACAAGTATACAAAACTTTAGACATCTACATAACCATACGGTAGGGTATCAAAATTATCCAGTAATATTCTTTTTGTATATACTAATTTGACAGTTTTCACCATCCTTCTATTGTATATTGCCCCCCTAAGTTTGTCTCTTACAAAAAGATCATAAGGAGGAAGTTTTATTTCTTTGCCCTCAAAAATAATTTCTTTGATGCTATTAAAGTTGACAAATTGAGAATTGACTCTATTGATAGTGACTCCTTTGAATTTTGTCTTCTCTTTCCCATCATCCTGCTTGTACGCATAAGATTTAGGCCCAGATGAAATAAATTCTTTGACGAATCTACCAGGAGGTAGTTCATCTGTAAGTTCTCCCAAGTAATCACCTAAGGGAGGCATGCTATCTCCTACTTTTGCTTTGAATATAACAGAGTCAGTATCCATGTAGAGGACCCTTTCTCCCAGGAAATCTACTATCTCATAAAGTTTCAGCCTAGCCCAACAGGTTGTGAAACAAGCTATTACTTCATTAGTTTTCATGTTGTCAGGTTCGAATGTAGTCTGAGATTTGTATTCTACTGATAAGCAAGAGTCATTTATTTTATGAACTAGACATATTTCCTTGGTTGGGTCATTTGCCAAAAGTCTAAACTGTGTTGCATCTGTAATGTATGTGTTTTTAGTCTGATTAGTCTTTTCCCCAAACTTTCCCCAGAAACTATTTAATGCTAATTTAGCTACTGCTCTGAGACCAGGATTATGCCTAATATTTTCTTTAACCAAATCTATTCCCTCAGCTGCTTGATAGCATCTGATGTATTCATCTTTGTCCTCCTCAATATTAACCCATTCGGGATAGCCAGAGGATTCTTGTTTAATTCTTAAAAATGTATTGACATACTCTGCAAACAGTTTTGAAGACTGTCTCTCCCAATTGTACACTTCATATATTTTGAGGACAACATAACCCTTTTCAATTGCCTTATGAATTTCAGGAGTGCAGAATGTTCCAACTATTGTTCTATCCTCATCATTGCACTGACAAGGGTGTTGAGATTCTAGATCAGCGCAAGTCCTGCATAGAGGAAATTTTAATTTGCCATTTGACCTATATGGTAAAACCGGGTGATAAAGCGTCCTGGGAGGTAAAATTTTGACTTTGGCAATTCCAAAATATGATCCTAATGAATAATCAAAGTCTTTTGTTATTATTGTTGGATGTCCTGAAGGTAGATCCTTGTATTTGTTTACATATGGATAGAGGGATGTGAAGTCATAGTAGAAAATCTTTTCATCCTCTTTTGCCTGATAATGAAGCTTTATAGCATTCACTCTCCCACCAAAGAAAGCATCTCTGATCTTTAACCTTTCAGGGACATCAATGTTCTTTACAAAATCAGCCAAATCTTTGTCATTTCTGACCATCTGGTCAAACTCGCATTCCCAAATTACTTTTAAATCTCTGAATTTCTTTCTCAAGTAATGTTCTCTCTCTAAAGTATGAGCATATATTTCTTTCATTGTCTGTCCTGTCTGAGGGTCTTTTGCATCTCTATTAGGAAAACATTTCGGACAAGCATGCCATCTGCACCCATGAAATTCATAAGCAATAGAATTTTGCCTGTCATAACCATCTAATCTGTAATTATCAATTTTGAATTCTCCTACATTCCTGGCATGTTCAATGAATACACCAGAACTAGCAGCAACAGATTCAAGCCATTGAATAGACTTGTAACTATGATTATATCTTGCCACATAACCCTGAGGAGGTATGTGAACAATGTCAGAATCTTTGAATTTTTTGTCACTGATTTCTCCTGAAGGTAGTTGTTCATTGTTGTGATAGAAGTTTCCCCCCTTCTTTTCTACAGTTATTTCTTGACCATCCCTTCCCACAACCTCATACCTCTCCTTAAGAAAATTCTGTCTATATATCTGCATGCAAGTGGAAGCTATTGTAACCTGAGAAAAAGGATCTACATTCTGGATACCATCCTCTGTTTCCACTGATGTCACTTCCTGAATTAGACCTCTAAATTTCAAACAAGCCTCTCTTAAAATTATAACATCATTCTTGCAGTAAGAATACATATCTTCATGCATGTCATAGGAGCCAGTCATTGACCTATGCCACTCCTTATCTAGACCTTCTCCATAATACTTTGCAGCAGGATAATGAGAAAAGAATCTTTGATTGAAATTTTGCCTAGTATTGAATTTGTGAGGGAAATCCCCTTTCTTCAAATTAGCTGATAACCCCAATGTCTTGGGCAATTTGCTAAGAGCCATAGGCAGAAAACTGAAAGAATCAACAAACCTGATGTCTAAAGAATTGTATACCTGCATGTACATGATCTTTGAACCAGTCCAAGTTACTTGAGGGAAAATCCCATTATTGAGAAGATAGCTTAAAATGAACATGTAGTCATAACCTCTTCCATTATGACCAATGCAAGTTGCTCCTTTGTGTCCTTCCCTGAACAGCCATTTTCCAAATTTATCCACAGTGTCAAAACCCTTGAACATCACCTCCTTCTTATAACAATCCACACAATTTTCTCCTTCTAAATGTGATGAGCACTGTATGCCACAAGACTCGCAGTGAGTTTCCTCGTCTGTACAAGAGTCACAAGAGGACTGAGCCACAACCATATTTGGCAAATGATGTTTCAAGCCACAATGCCAAGTTTTACAGTTTTTGCACTTTCTACAAATTGAGCAGGTATAATCATCTGTACAATCTTGACAATTTTCTCTTCTTTTATATACATATCCCTGATCACACTCTGATATTTCATCTTGAGTTGATTCAAAATCAAAGAATAGGAATTTGCCTCTTGGTTTCTTGGGCTCAGCTCCTCTCATGTAGCATAAATGTTCACCTTCTACAAATTCTTGACAGCACTGACAAAACCATTCATTACATCTATGCTCCTCTCTTGATCTCTTTGTAGCATCTAATAGTTTGTTACAGTCTTTACATTTGTAGTACTGTTCACATCTTGAAAGCTTGTCCTCTCCCTTTCTCTCTCCAGCCTTGCACTGTCCAGCTTGCTTGTGAACATCATGACATTCTCTATTCCTGCATGTTCTATTACAGTCATTACAATGTATCTTCTCCTCCCATTTGCAGCCTTCTCTATTGCATATATGACACTTTAACTCACAGTGATGTGTTGAGCACTTCCAGAAGAACTTTAAACAGGTTGTGCAGACTTCCTTCTTTGCGAATAATCCATGTATATTAGTGATCGCATGGAAATGTTCACCCTCTTTCAATAAGAAGATCTTTCTATCTCTGGTCTCTCCAGCATAGACAATGTTGTATCCAACAGCCACATCCAGTACTACTATTTGCACATCAAGATGATTTTCAAATTTACAAAAATCTCTAATCTCCACAGCATCGTACTGTGAGAGTCCCACCCATTTCAACAGTTCCAGAGCTCTTCCCTTCTGAGCATTCTTTCCACAATGATGAGCTCTTTTAACCTCTTGAAGTTTCTTCAATTGAGGGTCCTTATCCAACTTTGCAATGCAAACTGATATTGCTCTTGCTGCGCATGTCTGATCATCAGGTAAATCAGGAATTACTGTGATGCACTTTTTCTTAATCAAAGAGTTGTTCTTGTCTTGAATATCTGTGTTTGTTATTGCAACCCTTCCACCTCCTCTGTCTGTTCTGAGAAGTCCAAAGTTGATTTGAAAACTATTGTCAATGTCCAATGTCTCATCCGACTGCAGAACTTTTTCTATCCTGTTCATGATTGCTCCAGCAGATATGTCTCTATTTCTTCTCATGTGTATGACTATATCTCTCCTCAGGTCACTGTGCTGTATTGTGATGCTCGCCCTATCTTCTTCACTGTAGTCTCTCAGAGCTCTTTCAATCACATCTTCAAACAGTCTTCTGAGTTGCCCTTGAACATCCACCAGTCTTCTTCCCATGTATTCTTTAGCAAACTTGACTTTGAATTTTCTCTCTTCATAACCATATCTTCTTGGCATCCTTTCACTACTTTCTTCAATGTAGTAGGGGTGTTGCACTGCATCAAGCCTTTGTGACTTTGAAGGCACTTCATCATCTTCACTAAGTTGTCTCTTTGCCATCTTGCTCTGCTGCTGACTCAGTCAGGAATGAAGTTGACAGTCAACAGGACCTGTTTTATAGCACTCATAGGCCAAAGGGGGGGTGGCCTAAAGTGAGTCACTGGAAATCCCCGGATGTAAAATGGCTATATTGCACAACACTGCTGTGAGTCACTGGGAAATCCCCTGATCTAAAAATAACTATTGCACAACAGGGCTATGAGTCACTGGGAAATCCCCATGATCCAAAAATAACTATTGCACAACAGGCCTATGAGTCACTGGGAAATCCCCTGATCTAAAAATAATTGTATTGCACAACATGGCTATGACTCAATGGAAAACTCCCTGTTCTAAAAATAGCAATGGTATCCAGAATAGTCCACTAATTGAGGAGGGGGAGCAGGATATGAATAATTTATCAAATGCAGACTGCTTTGGCCATGGAATAGTCCACTTATCATGGAGGTATAAATGGTCTATAAAAGGAAACTGCTGAGTTATTCTATACATAAGACACCATAGTGGAGGTGACTATGTACCCTTTTAAATACATACTACGCGATGGAACTAGATTGCAAATGGATGATTATAGCGGGGGAAATATAGTAGGTGTTCGGAAATGTATTGGGGAACACCCAACCAGATATGGAATATCTTTTCATGAAAGAGAAACTATGAACTTTTTAAATTTGGAAAGTGACATTAAACAGAGCATTTGAGGAGAGAACACAATTAATTTTTGACTTCAATAATTCAATTCGAATTACTTGCCGTCTTAATGGGACTGTTGACTTCAGACACATATGTGAAATGGATGATGGACAGTACCGGCCTTCAACAAGAGGAATATCATTGAGGAGAGATGTTGTTGAAGAAATGTTTGAAATTTTGAGATTGTTATTGTAACTGGCAATGGAAATAAAGTATTAAAAATATTTATGCCTTGCTTTTTATTGCACCTGTCCCAGTGTCCAACTTTTAGTGTGCATAAGGTAGTTAGTCTTCATTTCCAAACCTGTCATACACACACACACATGTGTATTGACATGAATTCATGATCTGTCCTTCTAAAAATCAAATCTGCCATTTGAAAGGAGGAATCCGCCATTTTACAATGGTAAAAGATAGGACAAATGTACATGATCCGCCTTTCAAATATAGCTTTCTGCCTTTAGAAATGAAGCATCTGCCACACTATTTAAATCTGCCATTCAAAAATTGTGATCTGCCATATGAAATGTACAATCTGCCATTTTATAATGGTAAAAGATAGGAAAAATTTGAAGGATCTGCCATTCAATAATAGCTTTCTGCCTTTCAACATGGAGCATCTTCCATAAAATCTGCCCTTAGAAAGGAGTAATCTGCCATTTTACAATGGTGAAAGATAGGAAACTTTTGCAGGATCTTCCTTTTGATTTTAGCAATCTACCATAATATCTGCCATTCAAAAATTGTGATCTGCCATTGGAATTGCAGAATCTGCCATTTTACAATGGTAAAAGATAGGAAAAATTTGAAGGATCTGCCATTCAATAGTTGCCATCTACCTTTCAAAATGGAACATCTTCCTTTGAGTTTTTCATGAATCTGCCACAAAATTCTAAAAAGTGTGCTGTAAGAACATCAGTTCAGCTGCTCAGTTAATGATGGTTTACTTGGCCTCTTATATAGTGATCAGATCACATGATCAACATTCCAGCTGTCACCCAAATGATCTGTAGGGTAACTAAATCCAAAAATAGCATCAGTAAGGGCACCATCAAAGCCATTTAAGTAAACAAATGACATAAATTATCAGTGAGTCACCTTTCATCTACAAACAGCATCATGAATGAGTAATCAATCATGTCACAGAGATAAACATGGCTCAAAGGTCAAGCAATTCAATCTAAAAATAGGAATGTGTAGTACCCCACCACAGCTGGAGGCCATATATCTTAAGCCATAAAAATACCAATGAATGAGTCACCATGTCACATGTCTTAAAATAGGACTACAGAAATGAGACATCGCTAAACCATGTCAACTTTGCACTCTGCACTTTGCACTTTGCACCCGGCACTTTGCACACTGCACTTTGCACCCTGAACTTTGCACCCACCTGCACTGCACTCTGCACTTTGCACCCTGCACTTTGCACTGCACGTGCACTCTGCACTTTGCACCCTGCACTTTGCACTGCACTTTGCACTGCACTTTGCACTTGCACTTTGCACTCTGCACTTTGCACCCTGCACTTTGCACTCTGCACTTTGCACTTTGCACTGCACTTTGCACTGCACCCTGCACTTTGCGGGCTTTGACACTGTAGATAAATTGGGGAGCTTTTTTTCCACCTGCAGTTAAAGAAATCTAAAAAAGGCCTCTTCCATGCTGCATGCACTATCATTTTTTTTGTGTCCGAGAGCAGGGCCTCGGGCCCTTTGTCGTCATCAATGGGATTGTCATATCAAAGTTGGTGTGGATCGAAAAGCATTTCACAGATGCAAGAACAACCCAAAGTTATGATGCCATTATGATGCCCAGTGTTTACACTGTTGCACTAGATGCCCTGGCTTTAATCTTATGTCTCACTGCTCTAAATAGTTAACTTTAATCCCCCAAATTCCTCCTTGCTCAGCAGACGATTTCTGAGAAGCATAGATCTTCTTCTTCTTCCCTTTGGCCCTTCCGCCCTGAGACAAAGTGGGGTGCACCACAACCTGAGATTTATACTTCAGTCAATTACTAAAGATAGACAGATAGACACATAGATAGACAGATAGATAGATTGATAGGTAGATTGATAGATCTATAGATAAAATGCAACTTTTAACAATTTATAGAGATGTGTTAATGTAATGATCATATCCCATTGAGTTATAAGGGTTATTAAATTGCTCGAGGACACGGTGCATGCATTGCATGCTATTTTTGCTGTAGCACTAGCAGTTAAAAGGGTAAATATTTTTACATTCTCTCCGCAAAAATGGCCATTAAACGTCCATAGAATATGGCAGAAGGTACCAAAGCACTAAATTAGCAAAATTTCAACGTTTATTTGATGAAAATCCAACCAGAATTGGTGAAATTTTGCTGGGTTTTTTTATCATCAGTCAAAGTTAAAATTTAGGCCAACAACTTAATCAACTGCTTGTGTGTGGCATCTCGCAGCAGTCGCAAGTTCAATTTTAAATGGACAGCAAAGCTATGTGCTCTCAGGGTGCCAGTTCTAGTTCTGCATTGTCAAAGTGATCATATCTACAGCATTGCCAGTTCCCAACTGCATTATAAATGTTAGACCTTACCTTTCAATCTGTATGGACTGGACAGCCAAGTTTGGGTAATGCAACTATGCTCATATATATAGGATGTCACTGTGTTCTATTTTTACTTGGGGTATGACCTCTAACCCCTCCCCATGTGTTGAAAATGCCAGGAACATTTTTTAACCATGATCAGAGAGACTGTCATGTTTTTGTTTACATGTATGTGTCATAACTTCTGGAATTTCTGGTTAATATAAACATAAAGTTAGAAGGGATCCATGCTATAAACAAACAGAATATGTCAAAACAGTCAACAGTGAGTGGATTAGATTATTAATCCCAAGAAGTGAATAGCTCTCCTAAAATGCAAAAACAATCCAGTTTTCTTCAGCACATTTTATTTCATATAGTTGTAAGGATATAGTTCTAACAGTGGTTCTAGGAGTAGAAATGTATAAAACTGAATGGTAATATTTAAATTGTACACCCTACTTTAGTTTTAATATGATTTCTTGAGTTGTAAAATGAAAAATTAAATATTGGAATTTTATTCTGTCATGTTTGTCACAATTTATGAATAATAAGACAAATAGTGTTTTATTCAGATTTCCAGGCTAGTGCAACTTGACAAAAGTGTGCTCTATCTTAGGGCTTAAAACATATGGCTAACAGCTGTGAGAGGGTCAATTGATGCCTCTTTTTAGACTTAAATATGACAACAATCTTGGATCCATCAATGACTTGTGTTCTATTTATAATTAGGGGATTGGGTGGTGAGTCCAAGAATCCTGCAGCAATATGAAAATATGGTTAACAGGTGTTATGGGGTAAAATCAACACCCCATTCCTGATGCGTGTATTTGTTTACATGATGACCTTGGAAAATATCTGCTTTGGTGTTTTTTTTACTGTTCAGGGTCATATCTCATAGCATTCAGCAATGGCAAAAATTGGATATCCAGTTATGTGGATATAGCTGTGCACTTGATATAGGGTGTCAGAGTGTTTGTTACTCGGGGTATGACCTCTGACCCAGCACGTGCATCATCTCTGACTAACTGCCTCCAGATGTGTTGAAAGGAATACTTTTAAACATGGTGCATTTCCTGTCAGAATGTTATTCAAGGCCACATAAAGTTGTAAAAAGAACTAAGTCCCAAGATTGGTTACTATAAACAAAGAGCACAGCATATCAAAACAATTCAGCTCGAGACAATGAGTGCATCAGACGTGTAAAACTGAATAGTAATTTTTCAACTCTGTAATTCATCAAATATATATAGATAGATAGATAGATAGATAGATAGATAGATAGATAGATAGATAGATAGATAGATAGATCATGCAGACCTAAGGCCAGGTGGTTTGTTATGAGATTAGTATAGCAAGGTCTGCATGATTGCACTCCATGGAATGACAGTGAGAAATGTTGGTTAAATACCCCCTCATAACTGATAACAAGGGTGTTTTAATTGAGGTTTCTAGTGGTGTTTAATGAGTTTATCCTAATTATGGCTCAGTGGCTCTTTGGTTACAAAACAGTCTGAAACCATGTTATGTTTTCAGTGATCTGTATGTGATAATGTTTCTGGAAAATAAGGGATGGATGGATGAAATCTTGGGCTTTACATCCCGTATTAATGCACTTTGTAGGCTAATAGGGAAAGAAGGCAGATATCCAGTGTTTCCTGGCTGAATGATGAGGGGTCCACTTATGACTCATTCCAGTGGTATTTTCATGTTGGAATATAGTTACCATATGTAATCTTTGACAGATATGCATTTTTTTATTGAACACCCCAGATCAATTTACAGAACTAAAGTTATGGTGTATTTGCTTACACAATGCTCTTGCTTTGGATCTTGTGAGAATGTTGTTCGAGGCATATCAGATTTTCTTGGATGTGCCATACATTCCATGCTTCTTTTTGTAATATTTTCATGAATGATAAAATGTTAGACCTTTTTCTTTCTGTATGGATCAGTTATGTGGATATAGCTGTGTACTTGATATAGGGTGTCAGTGTTTATAACCCGGGGTATGACCTCTGACCCAACACGTGCATCATCTCTGACAAACTGCTGGGTGACAATTCAAGGAATACTTTTTGACATTTTTTAGCATATTTGTTTACAAGATGATCTTGGAGAAAATATCTGATCCTGTCAGAAGGCCACATAAGTGTTTCTCGGATGTGTTTCACTTCGGAGTGATTTTAGCTGATAATATGTGGAAAATCATGTTCCATGGTCTTCATATATATATATTTCATATTTGGCCATATGGAAGGGCTAGCCTGCTCGAAATTAGTGAAAATCTAGTTTGGTGGTTTTTGACAGGCTGTGAGTTTGTTTAATGGACAATATGGTGGCTTTAAAGCGAGTACATGTATTCTAGGTTTTTCCTACATAGATATCTAACTTCATTTGGCTTATGCATGGCTTGGCTGCTGGAATAAATGTCTTCATGTATTGGAGGCATTTGTTTACAATGTACAATTTTGACACTTGATCCAGAGGATGGCTCATTCATTCTATTTCTAGTGTTTAACACATGATATGGTTAGCAGCTGTGAGGGTAAATTGATAACTGGATTCCTGTATCTTGACCTGTTAACAGTTTTTACCCAACATTGGTGTATCTGTTTCAGTGGCGTAGCCAGGGGGGGGGCAAGGTGGGGCAATTGCCCCACCTGTGGCTACTCTTAAAAATTAGCATGAAATTTCCAGTGCATGACCGAGTTTTACTATTCTGCTGAGATTGCCCTCTTCCAAATAGTCTTTCAAATGGGCCTACAAGCTCTGTAATATCGCAGTGACGATCCCAGTGTCCAGTGCTTCTTCTGCCATGAAGATAATTAAAACCTTTGTGAGAAAATCAATGGCATATAAAGAGGCTCTCAAACTCATATTGAATGATAAACGTCAAATTTATTTTATTTGGATGAGTTTGGAGACATAATATTTGCAAACAGTCACAACAAAAGAAGGATAATGCTTCTTCAACTCATATTAGAGACTGATGTTGCTACATTCCATTTAGCAATAATTCTATGTGAAATTTAGTGTTTCTATTGTTTTTACCCAGCTCTGTTCTAATGAAGGACCAAGACAGTTTTTTGTTGTTATGTATGACACTAATAACATTCCGATATATATAATTATATTTACAAATAGCTTTTCGGCCTAGTCTGATGAAAAATGCAATTTTTCTGTTCTAGTGTGACCACTTGCTGAGATGATGATTGTTATATCCTGAGAATTTGACTTTTCTGTTTCTTATTCAAGACTGAAAGAAGATTTTCATTGTGATAACTGAATTCCTGTTTGATGAAAATGTAACGTTTCTGATGTTTTTTTTGAATTTTCGCAATTTTAGGATCCAATCATCTACATTCAATATTTAGCGACATTCAGTAAAGCAAATTTAAGTGTGATATGATAAATATTTGACGTCAAGCAGCAAAATATCTAATGCCTTGATATTATATGCAAATACAACATATAATTAAATTTCATGCACTTCATGTTCAATTTAACATGTTTAGTGATGACGAAAATGACCATTGTAGGAGTCATGTGAATTTTATCCAAAAATGTCGATAAATGTCGATAAAATTGGTCATGTATCTTGCCCCCCCTCAAAAAGTATTGCCCCACCCATTGCCCCACCTGTGGCAGAGGCCTGGCTACACCACTGATCTGTTTACAAGATGACCTTGGAGAAAACAATTGTTTTGGATGCTGTCAGACTGTTTTTGCTGTTCAAGACCTTATCTGACGGAAGTTAGGTGTTTCCTGGATGGAATCCACATTCCAGGAGGTATTTTTAGACTGTCAGATCAATTTACAAGTGATCTGATCCATACCAGTATATAAGAGAGCTAACATTTGCTCAGCTGTTGTTGAAAATAAATCATCCGAAAAATAAATAAGAATGTTCCTCAGTAGCTTGCTGTGTGACATGATGTTCAGCATAATTTTCAGAATAAAACTAAATTTTCAAACGATTTAAGGGTGAAGTCCTCCGAGGTTTAATGCGTTTTTCAGAACGCTACTCCGGGCACTGCTTATTTTGAATGGGGAAAAGACTAATCAGACTAAAAACACATACATTACAGATACAACACAGTTTAGACTTTTGGCAAATGACCCAACCAAGGAAATATGTCTAGTTCATAAAATAAATGACTCTTGCTTATCAGTAGAATACAAATCTCAGACTACATTCGAACCTGACAACATGAAAACTAATGAAGTAATAGCTTGTTTCACAACCTGTTGGGCTAGGCTGAAACTTTATGAGATAGTAGATTTCCTGGGAGAAAGGGTCCTCTACATGGATACTGACTGTTATATTCAAAGCAAAAGTAGGAGATAGCATGCCTCCTTTAGGTGATTACTTGGGAGAACTTACAGATGAACTACCTCCTGGTAGATTCGTCAAAGAATTTATTTCATCTGGGCCTAAATCTTATGCGTACAAGCAGGATGATGGGAAAGAGAAGACAAAATTCAAAGGAGTCACTATCAATAGAGTCAATTCTCAATTTGTCAACTTTAATAGCATCAAAGAAATTATTTTTGAGGGCAAAGAAATAAAACTTCCTCCTTATGATCTTTTTGTAAGAGACAAACTTAGGGGGGCAATATACAATAGAAGGATGGTGAAAACTGTCAAATTAGTATATACAAAAAGAATATTACTGGATAATTTTGATAATCTACCGTATGGTTATGTAGATGTCTAAAGTTTTGTATACTTGTATATATAGTAATAAACATTATAAATGTATGTATATATGTGTATAATGTTACTTGTATGTAATAAATGTTGAAATTGAAAAATGTTGTTTGTTATAATGCAATTATAAAACTCTTGGATCAAATTATCTTGGTCAGTGAGACCTAAAACCTAGTATTACTATATCTAGACAGGAGTCTTATCTAGAACCTAATCTAGGTCACTATATCTAGGTCAGATCTAATTTGGTCAATTACCACTGCTGAATATCAAATTATGGGGCTACAGAATATCAAATCAGGGGGCTACAAATTAGCAGATCTGGGGGCCCAGAGCCCTATCTAGTAGTGACACCACTCATCATAGTTGTCAATTGCATCCCTTTCATGGAACAAATCTGAAAAGATTCAGGAATTTAGAGAAGTGCTGTTTTGCAATTAAGAGCACACAAAAAGAGTATACAACCATTTCCTAATTTATTTGTACAACAACTTTGTCTATATATTTTACCAAATGCATTTTTCCCCGATCATAACTCATTTTAACTTCAAAGAATATGTTTTCGAACTATAGTTTAATTACTTATTCCTCTTGCCCAGTAATAACAGTATGAATAGGTGGTTACCTCAGTTGATAGTGCCCTGTGCTTCCAAGCGATGGGTCCCAGGTTTGATCCCAGCTCTGGGCAAGTCAACTGAACTTTCCTTGGGCAGTAGTTTCAAATATCCTTCACCTCATTGCTGCGTCACATGCCCTAATTTCTTACTAGAGTGCACAAATACAGGATAAAGCTCCAATCCTTCTGACTGGAACGTTCATTCATTCACTCACACGGAAGTTGTGCATCAGGGCAAACCACAAGCAGAATTTTTTTTTGGGGTAAGGGGGGAGGGGGGTTCCGCAACTTCCACCAGTTAAAAATTAAAAATTTGGGAACACTGAAATTATGGCTACAAACTGACTAAGGCTAAACATTCAGCGACATCACCAATTATTTAATTAAATGTATATATATTCTATATATATTATTTCAAGCAGGGGCGGACTGGCCTATGTGGCAGAGTGGCAGCTGCCACGGGCCCAAACACTCAGACGGGCCCATTCAAGGTACCAAAAATAGAAAAAAAAGAAAAAAGCCAAAATATTGATCTTTGTGACCAAGTTTTGTGGCGAAGTTTTGTGACCATGTGATACAAGCAAATTCTTTGGTAAGGGCCCCAGTGAGAGAGGGCCCTAAATAGGAATGGGTCCTGCCACCTTGACGTAAATGGAGAAATACCGAAAAAAAGTAGGAATGTCGGGGCCCATTGACTTATTTTGCCACGGGCCCAAAATGTCGCCAGTCCGCCCCTGATTTCAAGTCATTAGTTCCCAAGATATATCAATTTGAATGATAAGATATAAAAAAATAGATGCCTCCCCCCTCCATAAACATCTGGCAGGTGTGTGCAGTGTGTATCAATTGTTGATGACAGTTGCTTCCAAGCATAAAATAATTATTTCACTATTGTATAAGAAGGTGTTGTCTCAAATTCATAGGAATACTCTTGAAGTGTGATACACAGAATTTGTTCAGCCAAGTGTGAAAATTTGTGACTTGGCAAAGCCACTTGAGCACCAAACACATTGTCATTTCGTTGCACTTCTTGTTCCCCTGTAGTAACAGTGTGTTACTGACAGTGTCAGCTGTCTGTGCATATTGACAACAAGTGGGGCCTATCCTTGGTTGACAGTGCCAAAACGGCCAGCGGCGGCTGAAAAGAGCGATGGCTCATATCTGTGTCAGTAGTTTTTGACAGGGTTGGAAGAGGGATGCTTCTGTACTTAGTTTTATTGAAGCAGGGGAGTTTTGCACAGCGATGGAAATGGAAAATTTTCGTCGGGGGAGCTCTCGGCTCGTGCTGCAGTGGCTGGCCATTCCAAATTTTTAAAATCGTAAGAATTCTTTTACTAGAGCATGATTTTGGCTGAAAATACCATGAGGACTGAAAAAGTAACATGATAATTATAATTTCACCACTGATCATTGGGGGAGCTGTAGCAGGGTAGAGCTCCCCCTGTTTTTTGGTCAAGGGAGCTCAGCTCCCCCGAGCTCCCCCCCATTTCCATCACTGGTTTTGCAGGAAGTTACAAGCCCTCAACAGTCACGAGAGCATGCTTGATCAACCCATGTGCATTTGTTGACGTTAACTGATTCCCAGTAACATGGCTGCACCAGGCCAGCTCGTGACGTTACGTGGCAGCCAATGGGATCGAGCCTATCCATTCATAGAGATCACTGACGGTGATCCTTTTGAAGTTATCATAAATTTGAGATAACTGAAACTCTAGAAAATCTTGCAAATGCTTCACTCTTAAAACGGATTGGTTGATTTTTGGGAAAAGACCAACCAATCAATTGGTTGAGGCAAAATCAATCAATTTTTTGGTTGAAACTATCATTTTGATTGGTTGAGGGCAACCCACTAGAATTGGTTGAAACTATTCAACCAACTGAAATGGTCAGAAAAATGGTTATGTCATATTTATTTGAATAAAGTATCTCTCCTCTACCCAGCGGAATAGAAGCCCCCTAGAATAAAAGCTGCCCTGTAACAGCCAGGAAAAGTTGTAATAGCATAGACGTACATGAAAGGTACTTGAAACAAAGGCCGTTAACTCTAAAATATAGAAAGGATGAGGGAGGGGCTCCATTCAAGTTGATGTGGTACACAGAAGTTTAAATGAACAAATGAGTGAAGGATCAGCAAGGAATCATTGAACTGATGAACAATAAAAGCATAACTGAATTGCAACAACAGACAAACAGTGTATAATCTTATAATCTGTGCAATGAACCAGCTCACACATCACAGCTAACTTTTTAATAGGTTTCGTCCTGACTTCCTCAATGGTATTGTACAAATTGAATTCAACAATTCCAAGGTAGTGTAATAAATAAGATCAGCTTTTGTTTGCCAAAGGAATTCTTAGCATTTCACAACAGAAGAATCATGCGCAATAGAGAGTGTCGCCATCTATATCCGCTGTCAAGTCAAGTTTAATGTGTAACTTTTAAATTAAAAAATCCTGCCGTATGCACAGGCATGTTTATTAAATAAATGTGTCACATAATTATAGATACACTCTTAACTGAACAGCTTTTAAATGTTTAAGATTAGGTAGACTAAAAATTTTGTTGGGAGCACCATGGTAACCAAGAACTTGTACAGTCACTCATATACAATTGTTCTTGATTCCACAGGAATGTCCCATAGTTAATGTAGCATTTCAGTGAAATTTCTGGGCAAGGTAAGTGTATTTTAATATCTTAGTTGACTGTGAATGGACTGTAGACTGCTTGGTAAAACAAGGAAGAAAAGTCTACCAATTTTTAGAGCCATCTCCAGTGCCTTCTGGATGGATAGCTCAACTTTCTCTATCTCTCTGTCCCCGTGTATCTTTATCTATGATAAACTTTTTTTGTTGTCACAATTCATCTTTTTTTCTCTTTTCAGATCTCAGGCAAAAAAAACAAACAAACAACCCTCTATCCTGGGCCCAAAAAATAAAAAACAACCCCACCCCCCTGCCCTCAAAGTATGAAACATGTGACATGTGATGAGTCAAACAACACCTCATTTATGAATAGCCATTTGACTTCGTGGGTGAACGGGTCCTTTGAATTTTGGTTCAATGGCTTTACATCCTGTATTTTTGCACTAGATAGGCTAATCAGGCCAGCCATGGAGCATGGCAATGAGATAACAGCTGTCAGACTGAGTTCTACGGAGGGGTGGTCCTAGGACGATGAGGTTGACTAAATATAGGCCTAATCCCATTCCTTATTAATTAACTGATAAGGTTCTTTCATTCAACCAACTGTTAAGGTTACTATTTAACCAATTTTATGTGTTGAATTGATAGTAAGACAGATTAACCAATTCAAATTGGTTGGTAGCTGAACCAATCTTGATTGGTTGACTGCAACCATTGAATTGGTTGGTCCTATTTCAACATATAAAATTGGTTATTTTCAACCAATATATTGGTATATTCAACCAATCTGTTTTAAGAGTGTTGTTTTAAGTTAGGCCTATGTCGAGTAGCCAACCGTCAATCATAATAAAATTACATATATATATATAGGACTAGATATAAATAAATAGATAGTTAGATGCAACAGATAGATAGATAGGTTGACAGGACGCACAAGTTTGCTTTACTGCCTGTAGCCCATTCTTTCATGAGATTAAAAAAAGCAAAAGTTGTGTCATTTTTGTCACTGCATGTGGTCCTTAAACAGTTAACTTTTCAAAACACATTCAGCTGTGTCAAAAACCAATTGATTGTCTTGTCACTTTCAGAATAGTTAGATATGAGGTTCAACAGCTGGCCTGGCAAATTACATCAAGTTACCCTAAGTAGTTCAAAAGTTTGGTCACTTTTAAAAAGTAAGAGTTTTTAATGTTGCTAAGTTAAATATTTTCTATCTTTTTAAAGTCCTGTACAGTCTCTACCACTGGTGTCAGGACAACCAAACTATCAAAATGAAGCAGAAAATCGTTTCAGCATTCTAAAATGGGGTCTGCCATTTCTGTAGATCTGGTAGACGTGCTACTGTGATCAGTTGTAATGAACAAGTGGTGTCCCGGAACGATATCACGCCTTTCAGTTCGTTCCGCCCGTCCCGTCCCGCGTGTCCGTCAGGCCTTTTAGGTTCTCCCCATAAAATTGGTACCAAGAGCAAGCTGCATTTAACTTAAAATATATTATATATATAGATAAAAATACCTGAAAAAAGAAAATAAAGACAACTTTTATAAAATTGGGCTACTAATCACTGATATCTGTAAAACATGGAAGTCAAGCCTCAAGCGGTTACTGGCTGTATTGGAATCGTTATTTTATAAAGGAGCCCAGACTTTCACTGATCTACCCATGCGATGCATTATTTGATTTTCAGAGTTTGGAATTTCACCAAGGCTTGCTTAAAGCCTGTATGAAAATGTTCGTAGCATATTGAAGCAGGTCATCAACAAGTTCTCCCACCAGAGTTTTGTCATCCTCCAGACGAAGCACTTGCTCAAAACATAAAAATAATTTTTTAGATGCACCAAAAGTTTGGGCAGCCATGTTGCATTTATAACTGAAGATGATACTATAAAAATGCATGGAAATATTCCTCATTGAAATCTGCCAAATTTTGTACATTTGTTTATACAGCCTGTACTAGCTGAAACTTGTTTTCATTTAACCTTACCTTTTGATTGGAAACATAGAGGTCTTTTTCAGACGAATGAGCATTGTTGATCTTTTGCAATAAATCCTTGATTGGACTTTTCTGTAGCCCTGGAGTGATCCTGCACCAGCTCACGACAATCTGTAAAACCATAAAGAGCAACATAATACGAGGGTCGTTTGGAAAGTTTTGAGACTAACAACTTTTTTGCTGATAGAAATATTCACCACATAGACCTCTCCAAGCCTTGACCATCACTGACCTTTGACCTACTTTTCAAAGTCACAGAGTTTAAATTCAGGAAATCTGGCACAAAGGGTAACTCATGCATGTACCACATGCAGGGAATATCGCATTGGCACAGATTAGTCAACACATTCTCCTTTGACACAGACAGCTAGACAGATAGACAGACAGACAGCTAGACAGCTAGACAGACAGCTAGACAGACAGCTAGACAGACAGCTAGACAGACAGACAGACAGACAGACAGTTAGACAGACAGACAGACAGACAATGAAGTTTATTTACATAACGAGTCATACATAATTTAGCATACCTATTTTCAAAAAGCTGCAAATGATACATTAAACATTATGAGGGAGACCCATCTAAGCCAAAATTGACCACTATCGATTGGCCACCCGAAGAAATACAAAAAGGGATAGTCAAGAACCTCCTGAGCCCCGAGTAGTCTGGGGTCCACATCCCAAATTGGGACAAAGTTTGCCCCCAATTTTTTAATGGAGGTGTGTTAACACACCGCCATTTATGTAGTTGGTGAGAAAGGGGGGTAAGAGAGTGGGTGAGTGAGTGGGTGAGTGAGTGTAAACTTTAGGCGGGAAATTCAAAATTTTAGAAGAAAATCTGAAATTACTCATTGCATGTTTCAAAGTATCTTCTAATTTTAAAATTGCACGCAACTAGAGATGCAGGGCTATTATTGCACCCTACTTGTATTGACCTGAAATAATTCTAAGTAGTCCGTTAATGATTTGATAGTTTGGAGTTTTTTTTTTGGTCTTACAGTCCACCATTTTGAAAATTATGTGTATTGTGTTTTGTGTATGCAAATGAGCTGTCCACCATTTTGAAAATTATGTGGATTGTGTTTTGTCTATGCAAATGAGCTGAGCTGGAACTATGTCAGGGTGGCACTAGGATGTGTATTGGTCAGTTTTCTGATTTGGAAATTTATGTCATCATAATACTAGGTCACAAAAGATGAGATTTCAATAGTTATATAAATCTCCCAACTATTTCAGTCAGATATGAATGGGTAAATTGATGCATAGATAGATTATTAACAGATAGATAAATAGATAGATAGATAGATGGATAGATGGATAGATAGATAGATCTATAGATAAGGGTGGATTTTTGATAGAGGAGTGTACACTTCTCCATTTATGCAGTCACAGTGACATAATGGAATGTTTTGGGGGGGAATGAGTATTTTCAGTATGTCTTTTTGGCCATTTTGTTTGGAGATGTTTTGAGTAAAAGAAGCGAGGCTAACTTGGTTATAGAGCATGCATATGGCATAGGAATGAATAGCAGGCATGTTGTAATTAGGATGTGACTTCCTTTTTTATCTTGCTTGGATCCACTGCGGGTGACATCACCGCATCACACATTGTATGTTGGCCACTGTGCCTAAACTATTGCGCTTGCATATATATATTTGGACTGGATCTTATAGCATATGTTGCCTTTTGGTGTTCATATGAAAGCAATCACTTACTGTCATTGTAAAATATAGAAAATTAAAAAAATAAAGTTTTCGTTTCCTGAGTAGAACTCCGAAGCAGTTATACCTGTGGGAATTAAGATCTACCATACGTTAAATACCCCAAATTTCCTTTTGGGGTCTAAATGCTCTTACAAAAATTAATAACAGCAAATTCAGAAAAAATGTGAAAATAATTTATTTTTACAATGCTCCATGACTCTGTAAATTTTGGAGTTAGACCTCTCAAATTTTGCATTTCCGTGTCTACATTATGCCTCTTTAAATGACTTAACTCATTTGGAGGGCCAATGCTATGAAATTTTCATAAAACCAAAAAACTGGAAAAAATTAGGATTTCTGATATTTTTCTCAACTTTTGGATTCTCGCAACAGCTGGTTCTGGGCGCTCAGGGAAATAGTCTTTTTCAGGGGATATGAACTTACAACTAGGGCTTGGCAATATATTGCAAAAATATCGAAATCGCAATATCGTAACTTGCAATATCCATATCGCAGTAATCGTTCACTGATGCAATGTTTAACATAAATAAAATAAACCTTTAAGTTCTCGAAAATAAAGAAAATTATATATTCTCTCCAGGTACTTTGCCCTCCATTGAGTAGGTGGGTCCCAAATTTAAAGGAAATTATGCCATTGATGGCTTGAGCAGATTTTGTGTTGCTGAAGATTGGCTGTCAGTCAATAATGATGTTGCAATAATTATTGATATCTCATTTAATATCGATATCTCATTTAATATCGATATCGCAATAAATTATTGCAACTATTTTTCGCAGTATCGCATATCGCAACTTTTCTCAATATGGCCAAGCCCTACTTAGGACACTACACCACCTCCATTTTGAACCCCTGGGTTCTTGTATATAAAGAAATTTTGTGTCGTTGGATAGGTAACAAGTTGAGCTTTCAGAATCTGCTAGGTGTCGCTCTGAGGCCATTCGCATAAGGTTGCTATGGCAACCAAAACATAATAAAAGTGGTTATTTTAGTATTTCATCAATATTTTGCAAAATATTGAATAACAGGACAACTTTTAATGAACATTACATTTACCAAATTTTGGAAATATTTTCAGATTTGGGAGTTTTTTATGCCTACTTGGTTATTTTGACAATACATTTTTAAAACCTTCCATTTTTGGGTGAAGTTCACCTTCAAATACCAGTTTTTCCACTATGTGCTATATTTCAAACCATATATCATTACAGTTGTGCTTGAAAATTAGTGAACCCATAGAGATTTACCATTGAAGACAATGATAAAGTTGTCTCACCGTACTGGTCATAACATAAATGATATTGCACGAATCATTGAACCAATGCCTGTATTATACCATTGAGGCTTCCCACTACATGTACCAGCCTGGCCATTGGATTTGTATTAGGGGTCTTTGCACTAGATAGGGGTTATAATTGTGCAAAAGTAAGTGAACCCTCTTCTCCTATCTTTTAACATTACGCTTAGGGTGCACTTACTTTTGCACAATTATAACCCCTATCTAGCACAAAAACACTTGATACAAATCCAATGGCCAGTCTAGTACATGTAGTGGGAAACCTCAATGGTATAATACAGTCATTGGTTCAATGATTCGTGCAATATCATTTATGGTATGGCCAGTACGGTGAAAGAACTTTATCATTGTCTTCAATGGTAAATCTCTATGTGTTCACTTATTTTCAAGCACAACTGTATATATTCAATTTTTGTTGTGCATTAGAATGCCCTGGAAGTGGGCTACACATTTGCCATATAATAGTCAAGCCATGCCTTTGCATTTCTGTTGCCACGGCAACATAACATTATAATTCAAAATTCAAAATGTCCAACTCGGAAGCATGAAATATGACATAACTCAAAGAGTAGGGCGTCTCTCCTCATAAAATTTGGCAAATGTATGTAATTATTAATTGTCCATCAGGTAATATAACAATCTGATAACTTCTATTTTTAGGTGAATTAAACCCGTAAATACCAATATTTTCCACAATTTACTATATTTCCAACCCTTAACAGACGAATATTGATTTTATATCAAATTTTTATTGTGGATTAGGATGCCCCAAGAAAAGGCTGAAAATCTGATATATTATGGTCAAGCCAAGCAGTTGCATTTCTGTTGCCAAGGCAACATAAAATTATAATTCAGAATTCAAAAGGTCCAACTCCAAAGTACAAAACATGCCATAACACAAAGACCAGTGTATATATCCTCATGAAATTTGGCAAAAGTGTGTGATAATGAATAGTCCTTCCATGGATGCAACATTCAGGTAACTGTCATTTAAAAAACATTCTATTTTGGGGTAAATATTACCCATAGATACCCTTTTTGAAAATAACATTTTGTATTTCAAACCCTGTTGTTCAGCTATTTGTATCATATATATCAACTCTTTTTTGAGATACACATTGCCCTGAAAGTGGGCTATATATTTGACATATATTAGTTGAGCGAAGAAATTGCATTTCTGTTGCCATTGCAGCCAAACAATATATTTGAAAATTCAGAACTACAAACTATTAAGCATCAAATATGGCATAACTCAAAGGCTGATTCATGGATCTTCATGAGATTTGGCAAGAATATGTAAAAATTAATAATTCAACAGTTTACATGCAATTTCTATAACAGTCATATGAAAAAATTCCATTACGGGGTGAATTAGACTAAAAAAATAAAATGTTTTATAATGACCTAATAAGTCTTATAAGAGTTTGCAAACTCTTCCAATCAACCATACTTCATATCATATCAAATTTGTTTTCAGAACCAGAATGCTTGAAAGTTGGCTATAAATATATTTCAAAATAAACAAGTTTAAATAGAAGCCCGGCATAATTTCAAGAATTTGAATTTTGGCAAGTACACGTTGGGGCTACATAATGGTATCATTCTGACTAACAATCAGATAATTAAACATTTGAATGACTGTCATTGGCAAAAACATTCTGTTTTGGGCTGAATGAGACACATAAATGACATAATGTATAAACAATCAGAAGCCTGTGTCCTCATATCATTTTTCAGGCCACTTTTCAGAACTTTTCCAATTAAGCTGGCGGTTCAAGAATCAAGTCACTTCTCAACAACAGCGTTGAGCCAATCCTCTCTTTGGCTTGTAGCATGGTATTGTGTACAGTGGCTTTTTTTTTCAGACGAGAAAGCTTGTAATTTCGACATGATATGTCATTGGGACTTGGCATGTATCTGATTAACTAGAGGAGAATGTGTAGTTTTCAGAAATATATGGTTTGCTATGTGTTGGTTGATTCGCCTATCACCATAAATCAAAATTCTGCTAAAAAAACGCATTTTTTGCCTTGTTTATAGCTCATTCACAAATAGTATTGCTTATAAACGGTGATGCTTTTGATATTTTAACAATTTTCAAGATGAAATAATCGGTTCAGTATCATAGACTGAAACACAAAGAACATATTTAGTTATAAAAATTACGGTTTTACAGTGTTAGCGTTCGCCAAGAGAATTTTTCACATGAAGATGTCACATAGTTTGAAAACAATTAATTTTCTTACATGCACTTGTGACCCCTCCTGGAATATATATGCTTTATTTATGGAACATTGCTAATGGCTGCGTGAAAGCCCCATAGTATCGCTCTTCTAAACCAACACTTCTTCAGTTCCTGAGACCGTTATAAGGGCACATTTAGGATACTTTCGCATTGCTTATGCAAATGTTCACAAGTACGTCGCGTTTTACAAATTCGTAGGTTTAGGTGTCAAACTTTTAGTGGTAAGGTTGACATTTTTTTACAGATATTTATGTATCAAACTACAATACTGGACAAAATATTAAGTCTCTAACCATCATATTGAACTTGTTAGAGCTGATCTTAGGGCGTTCACAAGTACGTCGCGTTTTATGAAACCGACACTTCCTGCTGCTACGTCACCATGGTCATGCCAATAGCATGGATACTTGTGAATAATCATTAGCAAATATGTTTAAGAAGCCAAAAAAAATTTTAGAGAGCAATCTGAACTCAATTATACGGAAAATTAGCATATTTTTTAAAATATGATAAATGAGAGAAAATTGTCAAAAAACCATATTTTTCTGCTAATTATGCAGTAGACAGGTAATTCTGGATTAAATCCAATATCAATAATGCCAATTTGAATTATTTTCTACAATGGACCATGCATTTATATTCAAATGAAAATTACTTGGGATATTTTGGGGGGAGTGAAAAATCTGCTATTAACTTGGAACAGAATCCAAGATCCAACATCCAAAATCAAATACTATGTCTAATAATCTGGTTCCCTAGAACTATTTCTAACTGATTTGGAACCAAATTTCCTTATTTTGATACCTTCATCTCTATATTATATGACATGATTTCTTGTTAATTTCAGGGAATTTATCGTTATCACAATATATAGTGTTTAATCATCATTTACCAATTTTAAAAGGTTAAATTGATTTTCCACTATGTTTTAACCATGTGAATTATTCAGTTCATATTACTTGACCCCCCAATTTCGCTTTTTGTGCATTTACCAATCATTTACTTTCATCCAAAAATAACACTAAAATTGACTTTGGTTTGGTTTTGTTGAGCATAGTCAAAGCTGTTATGGCTATGGTTACAATTTTTTCCAGAGTTGGTCAACACTATATTATGAACGTTTCCTGGTGGTTTGGTGGCTTTAACACTTATACTTTTTGTGGCACAAGTGTTTTGACCAACTGTGGAGAATTCATTTTTTGCAGGGCGGAGCTTAAGGCGCAGCTCCTCATTGTCTGCAGTTAGAAATGTAAAACCCCAGTAAAATGTACTCCAGTATGTGTGCTATAAGTGTTCCAATAATTAACTTCCTGGATTAAGTGGAAGTAGTTATTTTTTTTTGAAGAAATAAACCATATTCCAGTTCTGTCACGATTCACCCCAGTGTACCGATTCACCCCATATTATGGAACAACGAAAGCTTGTTAAGCTCAATCCTTCTGGATTTTGTTTCCCTAATATATTAGCTATCAAAATATAAGAAGTAGTTAATTGTGCTACAACTTTCATTTTTCATCATCGGTGGCCAAAATGTGTACACAATAGTGTGCTACAAGCCCTTTGCAAATTTCACTTCTTTTCATACTTGTTGTCAGTCCGTTCATTGCTTATGGTCAAGAGCGACTTCTCCTTATGAGTGGAGGGAGGTTTGTACCTATCCCTTTCTTTTATAATAATCCTAATCGATACAGCGCTATACTTTTATCACGCAGAGAATCTACCCTAGACGAATCCTGACATCGCCGCATATTATTATAAATTTTTGCGTCAGAGCGTCACAGCCAATCAGCGCCTAGGATTTCTCTCCACTTCAAAAGTTTACCGGCAATTTGCGAAACAATTATTATCTACTCAGAGACGTATGACCTATCATTTTAAAGGTCTCAGAGAGATCTATCTATTGCAGTTGGAATCGTATTAGTGCGACTGATAGAACGATGTGAATAGACGTAATTGTCCTCACTTGCATAACATGCTTGAATCCATGTTCATTGGTCACCTTTGGGGGTGTGTCTGACTTAATCACTGAAGGCTCTGCTGAAGTGACTTTTATGGGCCATCCAATTGCATTGTATTACAAATCCCATAGTTTAATTTGGCTATTTTTTTATTTGAAGTAATTATAGTCTATTGGGAGCAAAATATTTGCTCACCAAAGCTTTCAGCCATTTCCAATGGCTTTCTTTGAAGTCATTATCCAGCTCAAGTCACAGATTATATCACTTGTTGAGCAATAGTTAGATTGGTACGGAAAGATGATTGCTGAGAGTAGTCAGCACTGCATCTTGGTTCAAAGCAGGTTTGGTGTACAAATTTCTTTCTCGAACAATTCAGACCCCATTAACATGTAACTCAACAGCGGTATGACAAAGATGGGGCATGTGCCACCCAATCTGTCAGGTGCACCCAAGAAAAAAGTATAATATATATTAACGTACAGTACTAAATGTATGTGCATGCCCCTCCACCTCCCCCTCCCTAAAATTGAATGAATCCCAAGTACCACTCTTGTGCTCCCAATGCATTTCTCCACCTCTCCCACACTCATGACTTGGTCATTTGGATATTCAATAAGAAGTACAATGGTGCCTGAGGTGTAAGTTATATTACATATACAATTACAAGAGAAAAGGTAACAAATTGTCTTGTGCATTAAAAAGTGTTGAGATCACAGAACCTGACCTGGCAAAGGGCAGAGCAAGTACACCAAAACAAACCAGAGTCAGGTGTAAGGAGGTGTGAGACTTGGGACTCACATGTGATGTTAGGGCCTTTAAGGACGTCCAACCTTCCATCTCCTCCCACACAAGACCCTGAAATGGAAGCTTCTAGATAGAGACCTGAATGTCACAAAACCAGTATGACATGCCATCACTGGAAGAGGAATTTGTTCTTAAATCTCTTGGATGGACTTTGCATATTTTATAAACAATGTTTCACATTTTTGCAAACGCTGCAAAGTTATTTGCAACAAAACCTATATTTGTATCCCTGCCTTAGGAGAGAATCACATAATGAAATGTGCCTTGCTGAGAAATCACTGTAATGATCACAAGCCCTGGCAAAACTGATGATGCGAGAAGCATAGACACTATAAGCTGGCTTTTCTGTAATATTAGATGCAACAGGATATATGGATAGTTGACAATCTTGAAATTAAAGTCATCCCTTTTGTCATATGATTTAGTGTGGAATTGGTTATCCTGGACTGTAATGAGAAGGTCCAAATAAGAAGCTTCCTTATAAGATTGTGTTTCCTGGGTTATTGAGAGCTCCTATATTTGTTTCAACTTGTTGCAACCGCTTTCAGCTTGTGACCCTCTGGCCATACATTGGAGGGGAGTAGTGTGACCCACTCTCTCCATGCATACAGATCTGGGTAGACAAATATGGATGTGACCTCAGCATCTGCACCAAACTTAAAAGTGAAAATCTTTTCAAAAGCGAAAGTCAGATTAATGCAACTTGGCAATGACTAACAGAATGCTATCTTATGGATTTTAGAGATCAATTTGAAAATCGCTTGTAACATGTCATTCAGACACAGCCTACAAAGTCAAAAGCATAATGAAAAGGGCACATACAGCAAGCTGCATTGGTAAAACACAAGCACAATTAACATAATTTTTATTTAATTGTGCCAGAAATCTGAGATCTCTGTAAAACATTGAAGCAGGTGTAAACCAGAACATGGAAGCAGCTACCAGAACATGGAAGCAGTTACCAGCTTTATCAGAAAGGTTCTGCAATGTGGACTGAACATTAATATGAGGATCCAGGCCTCTGCCACATTGTTTATACTTTATGGTATTAATGTGTCTCATTCACCAGTAAGGGAAATTATCACCAGCTCATGACAATCAATGTCATCAGCCCCACATGACAATCACCCTAGCACTGTCATCACCCTCAAAATCATCTTTGACTGGCTATTTAAAAAGAACTACTGCAACTATCACTTACAAACTTGGTATAAAGTTTTATCACAGTGTCAACTAACTCTATGAGTTTTGGCAGACCTATCCATTACATAATGAGGAAAAGAACCCGAAGGCTCCAGAGAAATTAGGAAATTGTCATCAGCTGCTGATGACTTTGCAGTATTTCGTGAAATTGGATAGAATTAAGTCCTGCAACTGACATGCTGCTGTGTGGTGAGGATGGCTGCAAAGAGATCAGACTTTCTTCTGAGACCCAACTGATCAACCCGACACAATCATCCTGTCAGGGCCAGGACTTGGCTAGAATTGCAATTGTCCTCAAATGCTGGTAATTTCCCTGACTGTTCACCCTAAACTATAATGTTTTTGCTTATGACAATTATCCAAATGTTTAGTTACCTGATTTGTTAACTCTACATGACATTGTAATGGTTTATATACATGCCAAATTTCAAATGGATATTTACAGAAGTCTTTGAGTTATGGCAAGCTTCTGTTTAACAATTGTTTATTTTATTTTGAAATATATTTAGTTGCTATGGCAACATACTTGATTTGCTTGACTCTTAAATGTCAAATTTATAGCCAAGCATTCAGATTCTAAGAACAAATTTGATATGATATGAAATATGGATGGATGGATGTTTGGGGCTTTACGTCCCCTCCCCCTAATATATGAAATATGGTTTATTGGAAGAGCTTGCAATGTCAGATGTCATTATAAAACATTTTATTTTTGGGTCTAATTCACACAATAATGGAATGTTTTCACATGACAGTTATAGAAAGTATGTATAAACTGTTGAATTATTAATTTTTACATATACTTGCCAAATCTCATGAAGATCCATGAACCAGCCTTTCAGTTATGCCATATTTGATGCTTAATAGTTTGAAATTTTGAACTTCAAAATATATTGTTTTGTTGCCATGGCAACAGAAATGCAATTTCTTCGCTCAACTAATGCCATCTTTAGCTGCCCCCATGTAAGGTTAGCGCACGTTTCTCTCTCAGAGGTAGCTAATTGAGTAGATGGACTCATTACCGGGGATCCTGCGGGAGACACCTTAGCACTTGCCACCACGAAACACCTACTCAAGAAATACCAGAGGCTCGACAGTTTAGATTCACTTATCCATTTAATACACAATTCATAGACAGTTACATTAAGAGTCACTCGAAGAACAGATGGTATTCAACTTATCAATACATTAAACAACGATCTTAACGAATTACATACATCATTAACTAATGCCATCTCAATCGACCATGACCTGAGGTTCCTTTAAGAGAAACCCTTAATCATACCTCTAACAACAATACCCTTACCTGACGAATCGTCACCCCGTCAGGGAGACAGGTAGCCCTCCTCCTGCTGCCTCAGCGGGAGCGGGCTCTGTTCTGGCTGGGCAAACAAGCTTGCCCCCAGAGATTGCTACTAGGGTGTTCTGCGGCTGCGCAGAAACACCAGGGTAACTGTTGCCATGGAAACATGGGGTGAGTTCTACCCCGTTGCTATCATTGAATCTCATTACACAATAATATAATATATCACATTACTTTTATACAATAATAATATAAATGATATTACAGAATTAAGGTCTTGAGGTTCATGGCGATTTGAGGAAAGTTCCTATAAGAGGAAAGAATGAAGACACCTCTGAAGCTCTTGGATGGTGAGCTTTTAGCTTCAGAGGTGTCTTCATTCTTTCCTCTTATAGGAACTTTCCTCAAATCGCCATGAACCTCAAGACCTTAATTCTGTAATATCATTTATATTATTATTGTATAAAAGTAATGTGATATATTATATTATTGTGTAATGAGATTCAATGATAGCAACGGGGTAGAACTCACCCCATGTTTCCATGGCAACAGTTACCCTGGTGTTTCTGCGCAGCTGCAGAACACCCTAGTAGCAATCTCTGGGGGCAAGCTTGTTTGCCCAGCCAGAACAGAGCCCGCTCCCACTGAGGCAGCAGGAGGAGGGCTACCTGTCTCCCTGACGGGGTGACGATTCGTCAGGTAAGGGTATTGTTGTTAGAGGTATGATTAAGGGTTTCTCTTAAAGGAACCTCAGGTCATGGTCGATTGAGATGGCATTAGTTAATGATGTATGTAATTCGTTAAGATCGTTGTTTAATGTATTGATAAGTTGAATACCATCTGTTCTTCGAGTGACTCTTAATGTAACTGTCTATGAATTGTGTATTAAATGGATAAGTGAATCTAAACTGTCGAACCTCTGGTATTTCTTGAGTAGGTGTTTCGTGGTGGCAAGTGCTAAGGTGTCTCCCGCAGGATCCCCGGTAATGAGTCCATCTACTCAATTAGCTACCTCTGAGAGAGAAACGTGCGCTAACCTTACATGGGGGCAGCTAAAGATGGCATGGTGAGAGAATTCCGGTCTGCGGCTTCTTGGCGCTTGTCTGCTGTGTCACACTGTCTCTTGATTTACTATGTTTTTCAAATTTAAGGAATAGCAAACATATTCAGTTCTTGTATCATTGAATGTATGGAATTAACAATGGTAACTTAGGCATCGACAACACACGTCGAACTGTAGAAGCAGAACTCTATGAAATAGCATAG
This sequence comes from Platynereis dumerilii, assembly GCA_026936325.1. Classification (NCBI taxonomy): domain Eukaryota; kingdom Metazoa; phylum Annelida; class Polychaeta; order Phyllodocida; family Nereididae; genus Platynereis; species Platynereis dumerilii. The sequence continues at coordinate 82,675,815 of JAPTHN010000003.1, forward strand.
GAATAATTCTTCATATCTGTAAATGATCATACATAGCAACTCAATGTTTGATGTTCGTACGATGTAAGATTCACATTTAGTGACGTTTCTTTCCGAAACACTAGCCTTGCAATGCTATGGGCTATGGGCCTACGGTTTCTTCGCATGAAGAAAGTCCACTTCCTTGATGTGGAAATTCGATTATGTCACAACTTCATATCATGCATAGCGGGTTCGCCAGCTATGGCTAGAGAGCATTGGTTCAACGCCATGCCATTAGTCGCTGTTTTCGTCTCCTAATTAGCTATTGTTCTGCTATATCGTTAATTAAATTGATTAATACGCTCTACTAAACATACAAAACCAAAGCCTAAATTTAAATTCACGAAGTTTTAGAGAGCCATGTTATCCCACCTTAATTCACCTACTAGTATAGGGGGCGCAATTTTCCTACCAGGTAGCTCAGGGGCTTCGCCCATATCTTTATTTGGTTACCTATTAGCTCATGTTCAGCTTCGATATGCCTGCCTCTCATCTTCCACACTTCTCACAACTTTACCTACACACCTCATCCAGACCCGGACCAGACAGCGCACTCAAGTCTCTGGGGCATCTCTCGCATCATTAGGCCTTCCTTGCAACACAGCACATCTTCCAATACGGTAGGAGCCCATTTTGCAAACATTAATAGGAAAGGCACTTGATTCTTACTTTCTTAATTTATAATGTTTTCTTAGGCTATCTGTCATTTCCTCTTATATTTTAACTCTTGCATTTTAACGTTACATTACCAATATGTCTGTCTGTTTCCAAACACATAGCATACTATTTAGATTTTATATACACGGCACTTAAGGTCTAATAGCCTGGTCTCATGGCCACGCTATTCTGCCTTCTTCTTTCCTCACTTTGCAACTTAGATATGTAACATTTCATTACTTTTAAAATTTGAAATCGCTATTGCCCGTCCAGCGAACATTCTAGAGAATTTGATTATCACATACTGATTGTCATCCCATCATTGTTTTCTTGAGTAACAGCATGCTCTTCTTTATTTATGCATGTTTCCATTCATTTATTGCCGTTGTGCGCATTGATCATTGATAGTGTATCGTGTTGTATTTTGTTGTGTCAGGTCTACTGTTCTACTTTTACCTAGCCAAAGTTAGTTATTTCAGTTTCTTATCGACTTGAAGGGACAAGTCGGCATTTTTCTCCATGTATGAATAAGTGAACAATACGTCGATAAAGTTAAGCAATACCAAAAGTAAAGTACACATTAATATTTTATTATCACTGATATATGGTTTTCAAGTTATGTGTTCATTTCCTTATTTTTCTGGTCGTTGGTTGATATGTGTTATGAGTTACATCCACGTTTATTGCAGGGAATCGCTGTGGCACATTTTGTAGCCTTTACCCTTATTTTGATTTTAGGCTCTCTTTTCATACGTAATCTCCCTCAAATTAGTTATATTTTTGCTCTAGTAAGTGCTAGTATGCACGGTACGCTTGCTCTTCTTACATCTATTTTCGCTCTGAATGTCTGTCCCGTTGACACAGCTGACACTTCAGCAGTGGTTACTTAAGTTCCGTTTGGAAGCTCAGACAGCGGTTGATGAGGGATATTTGTCTGCTCGTGCTTCTCGTTATATCAAACATCACACCCCTACTATTCTCTTTAATAAATGGTTATTGTTGGCTGCCAATAATAGGAACACTCAATGGCATGTTTACGAGTCGATACTAGATCAGCTTGGTTATTTGTCTCTTCCCTTACCAGAACTTGCTCTGTTTCGTGAGGCTTCTTTTGCTCGTTATAAAACGTATTTGAGAAAACCTACCAATGTATGGCTTTACCCTCTTACCCTCATGATGTCAGAAACTGACTCATCCTCTGCTAGTACAAGTCAGGGCGATAAGGGACACCTCGATGTAACTGACATTTATACTGATACATCACTTTCAAGTGAACAGCCTAATACCTCGGGCCAACACATTGCCCAACAACCAGATAATTCTTCATTGACTGTTCCTTTACATATAAAAGTTGGGGATATTACTGACGGGTCCCGTGTTTCCACACCTTCTCATGATAGCTTAAAATCTCGTGAAGAATCACCTGCCCGACACGATTCTGATTCTGACGAGGACAATTCACATCTTGCTCTAAAGATTGCTAGGGATAAGGTTGATAATTCCGATAAAAATAATTCTGCTGGCCATACCTTTGATAGTGATAACTCTGATAAACAGTCTTTTGGTAGGAATAGATCTCCAGCTCTTTCTGATTCTGAACGTCAGGAACATCCATCTAATATTGCTGGCATTCCTGCAAATTCTAATAACGCTGAAACAGGTGACGATAACTCTGCCTCTCAGGCTGGTCAGTCTGACGCCTCTCTTATACATCAATTAGATTCTCAGCAACCTGGTGCATCATCATTTGATAATACTACTCAACAAACGCCTGTTTCACAGCCTGGTGCTGCTGCACAAACCCCTCCTGTTACGTCTACTGTGAACAGCAGTGAACACCCCCAATTACCTCCTGTTTCTCCTAGTCATTCTCTACACGGCTCTGATAATCATCACCATCGCACCCCAGACGACAGTCCACGATCTTCTCCCCGCCATCAGACCCCTCCACGTGAACCTGGATCAGATTTGAGCGACGACCAAATTCCTTCATTGGGAGGTCTCCGTCAACAGCATCAAGTCCCTCCTCCTGAGGACCCTTCTGTGATTGATAACGTTTCCAACAACGCCTATCAAAACCAGGAATTCAACCAGTCTCTTAATAACTTTCAATTTAATCATTCTTATCAGGAGCCTCCATCTCAACAACACCCCCCATCGTCTCCCCCGGGGCACGCACAACAACCTCCCCCGCGGACTGACACGTCGCCCAGCACCACCAGGCCTGCTCCAGGACCCTCTGCTTTCTCTGTACCCCCCGTCCCATCTCATCCATCTACTCAGAGAAGCCAGCCCGCATCTTTCACTTCTGCACAGACTTCTCTTACAAATACAGTTCAGTTTGCTACAGTCTCATATACTGTAAATACTATCACTAGACCACGTACAGCTAATACAACCACTCAAGTACTGTTCCCTTCTCACACTCCTCATTCTAGTCGTAAGCCAGTTATAGGTTACACTGATCCCAGCCATCAAACACTTTTGCATAGCCTCTCTGCTCAATCTCCTTCTGGCTCCAATATGGCTTCGAATAATCACAACCCGGGTGTCTCCACTCCTTCCAATTACAATGCTACATCGGGCGCTTTTTCTCATACACCTGCAACTCGCACTGGTGATCAATTATTATTCGAACATGCTAATCAGCCTTCACATTTTTCTCAACAGGTTACCCAGTCTCAAGCCGCTTCAACCAATCAAACTTTCCAAGACCTCCCTAACTTTGATCCTACTTTTAATAATCTTAATTCCCAGGCTCAATCTCAGCCACAAGACCTTACTGGCTTGCGCACATCGCTGCCCTACCCACCTTCCTATCAGGACTCCAGAGATGCGTCTTACCGAGCTACTCAATCTATTCACGGCCCAATTTCTACTTCCTTTCCTGTGTCTCGTTCAGGTTCCCTGCCTTCTTCTTTTTCCGCAGCAGCATTTAATACCCAAATGCCTGAAACACAGCCTAGAACTAAGCCTCTTAATTTTTCAGAGATGAAACCTCCAGTATTTAATGGAGAATCTGATAGTTTAACACCACAGGCATGGATCACCAAATTCAAGGATCATGTCCAATTACATAATCTAAATGACCAACAGATATTGCATCGCCTGCAGCTGTTCACTGAAGGACACGCTCGCAATTGGTGTAACGCTTTGAAGCCTATGACTTTGGCAAAACTTGAGAAGTTGTTCTTGGATAAATTTTCATTGCTTAGGAGTCGAGCATCTATCCTCGATGCTTTGTCTCAGAAACGTATCACCTATGGTGATAGCGTTGGCAAATACTTGGATGAGATTAAGGAGTTGGTGTCACGCTTGGGCCTACCTGAATCGGTTGTGGCTTTATACTTCCGTAAGGGCTTACCCTTGACCTTGCAGCATTCTCTTCAATTAATTGATGATAACAAACCTCTTGATGAATTAATTCCAATAGTCCAAAGCATTATGGAGCGCGAAGTTATCGCCCAGCACGTTGATGTCACTAAAATCCCTAGTTCAAAATTCGACACAGGTAATTCGCAGTCAACTTTGCTCACTTTACAGGAATCTATGGGCGCTTTGAATCAATCCCTGCAGCAACTGCCTCAAATGCTTGCACCTCGCGACGTTCCCATGGATGACACTCAACCCCAATATGTCTCTCAGCAAATGCCTTATGGTCAATCTTCTTTTTCCGGTCTTACTTGCTTCCGTTGTGGACTCCGAGGTCATATAGCTACTCATTGTCGTAGATTCATTCCCAACCAGCAATATAGTCTACCAACATTTTCTGATTACCAGTCTGCCGGGCGTTCATACAATCGTGACAATTCTACAAATGATGCCTTCACTCAACGATATAATCGACCTAGCAGACCCTTTCCTAATAGGTTCGGTAACTCGAACAGGAATCTTCCAGCAAATGGATTTGCTAATTCAAACAGATCTGGTAACAATAGGCTATTCTCCCAGAATAACCAAAACTTCAATAATCAACAGCATGGCAATGCAAATCCCGCGCAACAGCAGTACAACAGTAATGCCCCTAATAACTCACGTGTTCAGTACCCTAATGGCATTAGAACTGCTTACCGCTCTCAGAGCGCTGGCCCTTTCCCTCGTAATCAACGACTACCACCTCAGAATCGTTCACAGGGACCACCACATCAGCAACCACGACGTAATGGATCATTCTGACTGTGCACAGACACGGCCGTGTCTCGTCCTAACTCAACACCTGCCATTTCTTCAGATTCTCACCATTTGTCTCCTATCGAATCTAATGACCTTACCAACTCTGCTCCTTCCGAAACTTTTAATTTTCATGATTTTTCTCATTCCGATATTATTGTTGGGGACGACTTCCCTGACATCTTATATGCAGTACTTCAGCCTCCTATTCCTCTTACTCCTTTATCTATCAAAATTCATGATTGCAACTTTATTCCATCGCTTTTGCCCGATGGCACTAAATTCTTTACCTTGTTTGATACTGGCAGCTCACACAATTTGGTTAGCACGTCTCTTATCAAACGTAGTCCCTTTTTGCAGGGCCTTCCTCGTGTTGATGCAGAGCCAATCAAGCTTATGGTCGGCAATGGTTCTTCTATTTCTATTTCTCAATTTATCTATTTTGTCATTCAGTTTGGCGAGTGTAAGGTTCCTATTAAGACCTTTATTATCAAATGTGGCTTCACCAATTGATTGTGTTATGGGCTTGGATGCTCAAATTAGATACAAATGTGTTTTTCGCTCAGCAGAATCACGCATGGATATTTCTGTCGACCAAATTTTACTCGTCGTCCATAAATCGACCACTATAACACCTAATACATCCTGCGATGTGCCAGTTCGTGTAAATCATTTGGCACAATATTTTAATGGTCCATTTGAGGTTAACATATCTCGTATTATTTCTGAAAAGAATTACAAGGCACTTGTCGATTTGCGCAGTGGCTTTGGTTCAATCAGAATTAATAATGTAGATTCTGAAGATATACATTTGCCTGCTGATATAATTCTAGGAGCACTAGTTATGGATATCCCATTTACAACAGCGCCTTCTGTGGTCCAACAGCCTGATACTAAATCTGTTGATGATAATTTACTTGATAACACTAATTATGTCATCATAGATAATGGCCCTAATGCTATTTCACAGCTTTCATACCCAGATTATGATGCTATGGATCCTGACACCCGTGCTCAAACTAGACTACGCAATTATCCATGGCTTCAACCTGACGATCCAGCTTTACGCATGACTGAATTCGATATAGTTAATCAGCAATTGAAGCTCGATAAGTGTGCACTTCAGCCTAACGAAGTAGATAAACTTCGTGAGATAATTTTATTGCACACTCCAGCTTTTAGTTTATATGGTCAGATAGGAACCATCACCCGATATGTTTGTGATATCACCCAACAGCTTATCACTGATTGTTCTTTTAAAGCACGCCCTTATATCACTTCCCAAGCTGATATCGCCTACGTACGTAAACAGGTACAGAAGCTTTTGCAACTGGGAATTGTCAAAAAGGAACTCACACAAGCTACCAGTGCACTATTCTTAGTCCGCAAATCACGCACAGACGAAAATCCCCGCCTGGTCGGAGATATGCGTTCTGTCAACAAAGCCTTTCAGCTTTTGCAGAGGCCTTGTGCTAATATTGATTCCTTTAAGCAACAAATGGGCAGTCGTCCTTTTCGTTTCGCTACGGCCATTGACTTAAAACAAGCATTTTTTGCATGTCAAGTAACTCCTCAGTCTCGTCAGTACCTCGGCGTCGTTACATTCTATAACGCAGAGTCCATAACCTATACTAGATTACCGATGGGATATATCAATTCGGGGGCGCTATTCGCTGAAATAATGACTTTAATTACTGAAGAATTGCCACGAATTTATGCAGAATGTGTTTACAACTACTATGATGATTATTTGCTTCTTAGTGAATCCTCTGAGGAGCATCTCGCTCTCATTGATGCTGTTCTTGCTCTTTTTCATAAACATGGCCTGGTTCTTAACTTGGCTAAGTGTTCTTTTGCCTCTAATTCTACCTTTCAATTTCTTGGCTTTGATGTTGATTTACAGGGACCTAATGGACCTACTTTGCGTATTAGACAGTCTAGAATTGATGCTATTATGAACTTGCAGGTTCCTCAAAATAGGAAACAGATTAAATCATTCTTAGGCTCAATTCAATTCATTTCTTCGTTTATACCATCTTATCAAAAGACAGCTGAACCTTTGACGCGCCTGTTGCGCAAAGCTAACGAATTTCTCTGGACTGATGAACAACAAGTTGCCTGGGATGCCATTAAGAAAATTCTTACATCACCACCTATTTTGTCATTCCCAAGACCTGAAGGTGAAATGATTCTGGTGTCTGACGCATCCAGAACCGCCTCCGGTGCAGCTCTTTATCAGTTACAAACTAATGGAATTGATGATACACCTAAAAAAGTTTTGTTAGGTTATGCTAGTCGATTACATGGTAATATTGCTACCCATAATTACAGCATTTCGGAATTAGAAATGATGGCAATTTACTTTGCTGTCCAATCATTTAAATATTTTTTAGCTGGACGTGGTAGGTTTACGATCCTGACGGACCACGCCCCTATTGCTCAAATTCTTAAATCTTCCAGTCATTTTGTAACACCTCGCATAGCAAAATTCTATTGGAAATTACAAGATTACCCTTATCGAATTTATTATGTAAAACCAACCACTACTGAGGTGAAATTGGTTGATATGTTATCTCGTCATCATAACACCCAATGGCCAGCAGATGCTGAACCCATTATTCCAATAGCAGTGGCTGATAAAGATAGGAGCATTAATGACGAAGAGCAACATTCTTATTATAATTTCCTGGATACCAATACTCATCCCCTTTTGACATCTCGTCAAACTTACTATGAAAATCTCTATGCTAATTTTTCGGGTTATTCTCTATTTTGTGTTACAACAAGGGCCCAGGCCAAGGAACACTCAGATAATGGTATCTCCCACCTTACCACACAGCCCACAAAGCCTATAAAACCACTGTCCCATCTTACCAGTGAATGTACCCATACCACTGGACCAGTCTTACCCATTACCGAAATGAAATACAAGACCATCGATAGTAATCAACCTACTATCTTGACTAAAATGCCTCATCAAGCTGACTTAGAACCAGCTATTCGTAAATACATCACAGATGCATTTCATTACGTCAAGATACCTCATGATAGAGTCCAGCTTATACATGCCCAAAAGCAGGATTTGTATTTGGGACCGGTTTATAACTTCATAGCATATAGCACGTTACCAACTAGTAAGCAAGTGGCAAATCAAGCAGTTGTATTATCTAATCATTTTGCTTTAATCGATTCACTTTTATTCTATGTTCAATCTAGTCCTAAAAGGCATGACGTCATTCTTAAATTGGCCATTCCTAACATCTATATTTTCGACATCATTGAATTCTTTCATTTAAATTTAGGTGCTCATGTAAAGTCTAATAAATTGTATGATGTCATTACATCAAACTTTCATATTAAGAATCTCATGAAATACATTTTGGATTATGCCAGAACATGTTTGATTTGCCAGCGCTCGTCTCAGGTTATCGAAACAAATAAGCAAAGGGAATTCGTTCCTAGACTGCTTACTGATTGTACTCCCTTTGTGCATATTCACTTTGATATCAAGACCTTTCCCCAAGCTACTGCTCAAATTATTCATTGTCTCATCCTATAAGATATTTTCTCCCGTTATGTCGTAGCGATTCCGTTACGCAGTAGAAAAGCTGATGAGATATCTAAGAAATTTATTGAGCATTTTTGTTTACCATACATGATACCTCATAGGGTGACTTGTGATAAAGAAGCTTCTTTCGTTGGTAAAATTATGACAGCAGTGTTTAAGTCGTTGAATGTTCAGGTTCATCTTGTCCCTACAATGATACATTCAAGCAATATGGCTGAAAGGGCTATTCAATCAGTTTCGAACCTATTGTTAACTATGATAGAGTATAAGTATTCTCAATGGCCTTCCCTTATTCCATATGCTTGTAAAACCTATAATTCGTTGCCTCACGCAGTTACCAAGTATTCTCCTAATTTCCTTGTTTTCCTTAGAGAAGACCGCAATCTTGTGGATATTAATCCCGAGGCTCTTTCTGTGGTTGCTACTTCTTATGATCAGTATGTATCTTCGATTAGAGAGAAATTGCGATTTGTTAGACAACAAGCTGTGGTTTCTCATAATAAAATTAAGATTAGACAGACCCAGCAACACGCAAAACGTATGCCAAAGCTACATTCATTTAAAGAAGGAGACCTTGTCTTATTACTGGCACCTAAATACACCGGGGTGCAATATTCTACCAAATTAAGCATTAAGCTTATTGGCCCATTGTATATTGCATCAGAGCCACTTTTGAATCAATTTTTGCTTAAGACAATTGACGACCGTACTTTACCAGGTCTATTTCACATAGGTAGACTGAAGCATTGTATGGTTCGTTCTAAGAATGGTTCACCAATTTATAACCAGCAACAATTGCGCATTCAAATTCTGTCCGAAAATCTCAAGATTGATGATGTGGCTGCAGCCACTATGCAATTACACAGCGACGAATCTCGAGGGCCTCCATTACAAGTCCCTACCCCAGCCTCACAGGTCAAGCCTGGCCCTTTGTCTCAATCATTGCTTGATTCCCATGACCTTTCACATCCTTCGCATCAATTACCCCAGCCTTCTTATAGCATGTCAATTTCTAACCCTGATGCTCTTCTTTTATATTTTAAAACTCGGCAAGATGATACTCAACCAGGCCCTGGGTCTGCACTTCATGAATGGCCCTGTATTCTCGATGATGACAGTACAGTCACCTCAACGATAACATCAGCCCGTTGGCGTGACGGTCATCTCCAAGTATATATCAACTATCCATCTCAGATATCATGTGTATCTGCTTGGCATTTTGTGTTTCAGGAATATGGTCTGTTTCCATTGTTCGACTGCATTTCGAACCTGAGACCTACAGGCCGACCTTTCTTCCCTATGACTTAAGTTATTAAACCTTTATTTGTATCAATATTATCTTCCTTCCTTCTTCCCTATGGATTTGCTTGCCTTGTGGAGGCGCGAGATCGTAACACACGCTTATCCAACCTGCCCTTAACACAGCATTAATGTAATTTTAGTGATGATATTGGAGTTCGTAAGAAAACAAGTAACGAGCTCTCGCCTTATAAATTTGGCAAATTGCTCGTGAGGAAAAGCATTTAGTTCACGATAAAATTATACTTATGAATAATGAAAACAGAGCTGCAGTATAGCAGATATAACATCCATTTGTGATTGCCATTTATTATTTGAATGTACAATTACAGTCATGATTACAATTCCACAACAATCCATTTAATAATTTCATAACCTGCAGTCAGTCTCACCTGATGCCTACCCTATTGACCAATTGCTAATTTTATTAAACACGGTAATACTTGTGTTCAATATTTTTGACCTACATTTTCATCTAATATATATATATATATTTTTCTGTAAAACTTTTATCCTCGTAATTCTTGTGGCACAATATTGTATAATAATCTCTGAGCATTAAGTCTTATTCTCAATATAAACTTTATCCTATTATAACATAACTCAGACTTATAGCAAAGTCAATAATTTCCAGAAGGATAGTGACCTTCCTTCCTTCCTGTAAGTCATGAACATACCTAGAACTACTCTATAACCTTTTAGCAAGGAATTTGCAGACTTTTCAGAATCTGCTTATGTAAATAAAAGCACCTCTCCAGGTAGTGCTCTAAAACGTTTCCATTGCTCTCATTTCACAGGAACGGCACACCTTAAACAAGTTTATTCACCCCTCCTTCCAAAGTTACTTTCTATTTATCAGATTTAGTAAGCTAAAACGTTTTCCTAGCCAAACCTACTTGAGAAACGCCTTCCCCCATTCCTCATGTTTACTTAAGCTAAACTTACTGCAGTTTCGTTTGTCCATTTGCCAGACGATACTTCATGTCTTGCATTTTACCTCCTCCATGTGTTTACCCCACATGACACATCATTTCTTCCAGAACACATATCTGTTTCAGACACACACTTTATAGTGTCTCACCAGTCACCTTCGCGGTATGTGAATAACACACCAGTCAGACTCCTCAGTCAACACTCCTTGCATAGTCGACTGTAGTCGTTGTTATTTGCGACGCTACCTTGTGTTGGAATTACACATCCTTAAGAGTAATTGCACAATTAAAAATCCTGATTTAGATATTAAAAGTCAGATATCAATGTAAGTTTTAAAGATAAAATAACGACTATAAATTGCTTTATGTCTCATCAATGCTAAATGGCTGCAATGATTGTTGTTTCCAGTAAAGTTTTTAATTGCCATTTCTGCATGTTTCCACATGCTGCCACATATGGTCTCATGAACGTCCAGCATTTCTTCCACAATTCCTTATCTATAACTTATGTCATTGTCCCCCAGGCTTTCATTCTGCAATAATACCTAAGTAACGCCACCCGGTCTGATGCAATCTCAACTTTGCCTAATGAACAGGTGCTTGCATCACTTTCCTGGTCTGTTTGCAACTGATCTTTCCTTGGGACATATCAAGCCATATGGCGAAGTCAATCACCATAGACGCATATCAATACGCACAGTTGCCACCGCACATGAATAGGTGCACAAATTCCATTATGACCACCAAAATATCAGGAACAAGCACCGACTCATATGTAATCCTCGAATGACGATGTCCACCACACTGCACATATAGCACTGCCTTCGTCGTTGCTATCAAAAGTGATCATTAATGATAATGAATGATAACTTCTTAAGCATCAACGCCGAACAAATGAGTCATTTGCACTCAACAACGATCTCCTAAAAATCGCATCATAAAACCATGGATGCATTGGGCTATTCTTTCTTGTTTTCTCAAGGCTTATACGATGCACTCATCCTTCCTTGTTTCAGCTTTTGAGTACGTAATGCATTGTCATCGTCTGGATTTCCTCCAGCCAAGCTTGGCTTGGTCATCGTCCAAAAATTTCTTGTGCACTAATAACAAGACCTCAGCCTCTTGTGGTACCAACAAGTGATCACAACATTGGAAACAGAAATGACCCAATGAAATAAAACAACCCGTTGACATATCCAGTCCAAACAATCCAACGTTTAGATACTGAGACCAAGGTCACCTGAAAACAGCTGTCCCAAACAGTGTAACTAAAATATCCTCTTCATAAAGCTTCACTATAGCATTCTTCCATAGTTTTCCATCCAGTAACCTCTGACAATGATTTCCTTTTGGACCTGCCAGACAGGGCGGCAGTCATCCTACAGTACTTTCATCTTGTCTTTTGCCAATTTGATAATAGTAGTGAGACTGGAACCGACTATGTCCAATCAGTGATTGAAGTGCCTGGCGAGTCCTTTGGGCAATCACACCGTTTCATCCTTTTCGGTATTGTCCTTGTTCTGATTGGAATACAGATTCACTATCCTTTTGAATCGAATGCTTCCAAATTTCCCAATAAAACAAGTACACAGCTCTCCACCGATATAATTTAAGATCATGTTTAGGATCTTCAATTCTAGGTTCAAAGAGAAATTAAGTGAAATGCAGTACTCAAGATACGGACAATGCTATATCGACAAAATGATAACAGAACTGTACAATAGCAGTGTTAACTTAGCCTTCATAGTCCTACTCTGGAATCTATGCATGGGACAACAAATGTATAGCAGTAAAGTGAAGTCTCCACGTAAGCACCTTCCCTAAAATTTCACAAGTTTTCTTTTGTGCTGACCATTCACAAATGTTCATGGTTACCAGCATACAAGAACAATATTCAGGTATTCTTTCCTTTCATTACAAGGCTGACCATCGTGTTACCATTGTACATGCAGTACATCTTATCTCTTACCATTCAATAAATACATTATATTCCAATTCCAATTACAAGTCATTCTTTATATGAAGTTCATTGCAGTGTCCCTGCGATTCAAACTCGCGACCTCGCACATACCCTTTCTTCCTTCAAAATCAAAATCTTAACGTTAGTGTCCGGACGCGCTACCAATGTCGCCACCGAGTCCACTGACTTGTAGCTCTTATAATTGCATCAAATTAATTTCATCTTCTCTTCCACATTCAGTGTTGTCATAAGCTGACAAATGCACGAAGTTTATTGTATCTTCTTAGCTCTTTTAATATCATATCGTCCAACCTGTTCGCATTAATTTCCTCTCTTTTCATATAAATACAATAATTAGATTGTTACAGCACATTTATTTTGGCCACGTGCATGAATCATTACCCGCTATCTTCAGTGTCTATTTTTAGATCACTCTCCCAGTTTGAAATGAAAACGAGGCTCTCCGCCAGCTCAGCAGCATACATCGGTCACTAGAAGTCTTAAAAATATGCTGTTGGCCGGTTCGGCCTTGGTCTAGAGGTAAAGTCATCCCGTGCGAATTGTGTGCGAATTGTGACTAGGACTCACGCATGACGACGTTGAAGTTCGTCGCTTCGAATCCCGTCGGGGACATGTCCAGATACTTAGTCAGGTTCTGTACAGTTAATTTCCAGAGCTCTCCTGGAATATCAGACATAAAGAAAATTACATCCACATTCACACAAGCAATGGCTCAGTGAGTTACGCTTGATGATAAACACCTCCTATCCTCCAAAGTCCGAACCAGGCTTTTGTATTTGTTACTGTGTCTTGTTTATTTCAGTGACAATATGACTGAAGGTTCCCTTCTTTCATTTCCTTCACTTTCTCTCGTGTAACACATTTGTTTTGCATTTGAGCTTCTTCCATTATAAAAGTAATGCAGTTCCATAGAGAAGAATATTCTCTCGCAAATAATAAAGATACAGGGGAATCTACAGGAAAACCTCCTGGCTCTTTTGTTGTTAAGTGTTGTAGCTCTGGCTATGAGTTGTCACTTTGGCAATTATGTCCATTTGCATATGGTATATCCACATGCATATCTTCAATAGTTCGATTAGAATTTCAGTTATTATAGACATGTCAATAAATCGGTAGACACAAGACTCAATTTAATTTTCCTTGAGTTACTTCAAGATGATCCTAGGTACTCCAAATACCATTGGACCACAATCCTATGACATCAGTGTCTTATTTTGGTACTTCGATACCTACTCTCTTCTGCACAATACTGACCTTAGGTCAACATGAATAAGAAAAAGAATTACGATTCCTCTAATGTGAATTATGGATGCTACCTTTGTATAGTGCATACCTGTATGTCAGCAAAATCATGCATAGGTTGCTTATTATCGCCAAATAACAACTGAAGGGATCACCTGCTCGGGGTCTATTTCCACCTCACTGGAAAGTATCATCAGTAAGTGTCATAGTGACAGTGTCTTGCTTCAATAGTCCTAACCTTTATATTTTGTCCATACACAATTTAAAGGGTCGTCCGCACGTAGCATATTGGCTGTACCAAAATGCCTAGTCTCTCGATTTCATATTTACATGTATTCCATAATAATCTTTTATACACAATATACCGAGTGCTCTATATAAATGTCATTACAAATAATGCTAAGTTTCCTCGCTCCAAGCCTTCCTCTTGAGACGTACATATCTCTCAAAGATTGTCTTCTATCATAGGATCATCTCCTTCCTTTAGGACATGTTTTCCTCAAAAATCTCTTCCGTCAAGAAGTATCGGAGTGTGTCGTTACTGGCATTGTCTTAATCTGCTACATTACTAAATTCGATTGTGGCTCAGCATCCTGTGCATCTTTTCGACGTTTGGTTCCTTTGCAATGTCCTGTTTCGTCGACATCCTGTCTCACAACGACATCCTGCCTCACAACTCATCTCAAATAAATAACAGATATTTAATTTAATATCCCACATAATTTCACAAGCTTTTCTGTCCAGAAATAGTTGGACTTATTTCAGTTGACTGTGGACTGATAACTTCCGTTCTCGTCGAATGAATGTCTCGCTAACATCTAAACGTTATCATTTCAGTACATTAGCTAGCACCCATGAACCCATGGGAGCCCAACATCAGTTTCCCGCACCTTATCAGTCTTCTCTTAAGCTAATAATTAGTTTTATAATTCCACTTTTAGACCAAATAGTGCAAGTAGTCAATTCAAATCACTTATGAATAACCTTCTCCTTATGCCGTATTCCTCTTTCGCACATATTCATGCCACATGTGTCTGTGTGATACTTCATGCGTTTCTCATGGACAAAATTGGTTATCATTCTCCTCTGTTATACAGACTTGTACTTGCCTTTAAGATCTCATATGGCTTAATGAGACACATGAATTCTTGACATATGAATTCATCACTCCAACCGAGCTGCCAGCAAGCAGTGACACACGAAGGTGAAAAACACAGAGTTCCAACAACATTCAAGCAGTTTCATCCTGATTACATAATCCGAACACATGTGTAATCACTTACACCTAAATTAGTCAGACCTATCTTCACACCATCTGCGATTCCTCACTTATACCCCCCCCCCTCCCCTCAGTGATACTCTACCCCTTGTTTATGGCCCCTCCATCATTTGGTATTTGTCTTCCGTTGACTCAACTACTGTTTCCTCAGTGTATTTGCAACAATGCATCGAAGGCGAATGTCGTATCCTCCTTCACACAGTAATATGGAATGGTCTACAGCAACTGGTGTGAATGTTGCTCAGCTACAGCAAGTTCCTCAGTTCCAGCAACCTAAGCAGACGGTTTCTGTTGCTACTCAGACCGAGGCTACATGCATCTTTCATTCACCTCCAACCCTCGATATTGATGCTTTTAACTCTGCAGCCAATTACGTGGCTTGCACTTATGCTCAACAGAAACCTCTGGTCAATGGATGGCACTCGGATTGTCCTAGTCCTACACCGACACCGGACTCATCCTGGTCAACAGATGAAGATCTCCCGGGCTACACCATGTCAGCCGAAGCAGCTGCTCAGCCTACACATTTTTTGCCACCATTGCGTCCAAAGCCTTTTCACCATCGTCATTTCTTTGACAATGAACAGGAAGTACACATGGTTACATCACTGCCGATGTATACGTCAACTCCAGTGTCATCACCCCCACTGTTGATGCTTTCTCAGCGTCTCCATTACATACAGGAATTACCCGAAGATTTCAATGACGCAGAGGAACAACAAACCGAATTGAAGTCGACTCTACAACGACAGTAATCAGGTTTCCTTTTAACCTTATGAACTAATGGACTCATTCAAATCCATTTACTTCTTTAAAAATATAGACTTAAATGTACCATGGAACAGTTTGACCCATCGAATGCCTTTCTCCCTGTTAATCGAACAATTATATCATATAATGTGAACGCTCTATCACTGACTTTTGTGTTACTTACAATGCTGATTTATACACCTATTCATTAAATTAACAAATTATTACCGAATTATATTCTTCGTCTATTCTTCATAACCAAATAGTCTTCAAATATTTGCATTAGCACACCCTAACAAGCCTTAAACCTCAACAAGAGTTCTCGACCCGCACATTTTAATAAATGTGCGATGATATCTTGCATTTGTTGCGTCGCCAACTTGTTGCTTACATGCCACCAGGAGGGTGTAGTCCCTTCATTTCGTTCCCAGACCAATACGGTTAACCACCGTTAAGTCTTTTCTGTAGCTCACACGCATTCAGCCGGATTATTCATCTGCTTTGAGCCCACCAACAACGCTCTTAAACCTTGCCATTCTTCGTTGAAAATTGTTTTCCATCTCTTATCACTGTGTTCCTTGTGACCAATCGATAGTATTTCCATACGTTGGCCACTGTCTCCTCGCAGCATTGACCACGTATTCCCTTGTTCTTTGCATTTGATTGCCTTCTTGATATAGTACTTTATCGGCTTATCATTTTATCCTCGGTAAACACCATTATTTGGTACGCATATTTCAGAGACAGAGACTCTCCACAGAGATCCATCACGATCCTTTCTTAGTAAATCTGATTGCCATTCAGCCTTCCATTGCCTTTTGTAACCTCTTGTGACTATTTAAGACTTGTTTCTTACCTATCTTTTAGTTCTGAAACTATTTTATGATGAGATTATTTTATGAGATTTTTCTTTTGAAGTAATATTACCTTTTCTTTGGATAACGTGATCGTGACAGTGGGTAACACTTGTCAAATTAAGTCGAATTCAGTTTGTTAAAATTACCGCGTTCGTATCATTAGCATTTTGTACATATTCCATTCTGCATTTTGTAGATATTCCATTTTATTTGAATATTACTGACTAGTTTCTTTTTCTGCATTTTCTGCTCCTGTTGTGAGTCTCGTTTATTGCAGATATTAGCCGTCAAATATCTTGCCAATTGAGAAGTGATTATATGCCATTGTTGATAGACTGTTTTCTTACAAATTATCCACTACTTTTCCGTCATGACATGTAGGTACTGCTTTGATTGAGCATTATTATACTGCTCCGATCGAGTATTATCTTTGAGCATCTTTTCTTATAATTATTGTGCAACATATTATGTTGAGTACGTATCTCAGTATGTTGCAAGTTCTCTGCCTGTCGGACTGGGAGCCCGACCATAATTTGGGGATATCTTGTGCTATTTCATGTGTTCCGGCTCATGCCGATGTAGTTATGTTAATGTGTTCCGACGATGTGGTCGTGAGTTTAACCTTAGCACATAATTTTAAATGCGTTTCTGTGGATTTTGCTCACCCAGTGATTGTAGCATCGCTTCGCATTTTGGGGAAAGAGAAAATTTTTTTTTTGTAAATGACCAACTTACTATACACAAATTATAGCTAGCTAGCTAATTCCTTTTTCCATAGTTCATTATATGGTATGGCATCACAACATAGCCCGGCAGGGGGCGCTTTTCGTGTTGCCATGGCTTCACCGAGACTGCCGTGGGAAGCAGTTTCTTGTTGCCTTGGTAGCACCCTCGCACCTTATATGGCACGCTACCTGCTGCAAAATTTTCGGCTCAGCCCACAGGGCCCAGCTCTTGCGGAGCCAGTAAAACCTTAGCTTACCTGCTCTAATCTTTACACCTGTAGAGAGGCAGCAGTCCTACATACAGCTTGCAACATTATGTAAGTACACCTTTTTCAAAGAGTCATTTACCGGTCATTTAGGACCACCAACCTGCATATACGTTTACTAATTAGTAAACTGGGAATTTCTATAGGCATTGAGTATTGTTGATGAAGTATCAAGTTGTGTTATGTTGAGATAAGTTCACAGTCATTATACTCCCATTTTTTCTTACACGCGTGTAATCGAGGGAAAGTACTTTATTAACTTACATTTCTTTGACGACAATTGTTATATTTTCAGGTCTGGTCGAGACTCTCGATTTCAGTAATTCAGTATGATCTTAGAGTACATCTCTTGCATTTTCTGTTGACATACACACCATTCTTTCATATGATAGGAAAAGTAGTTGGAAAACTCGTCTTGCCTAAATGTTATGAATACTTATTTCCGTTGATAATTATTTGTGTATTGATAGTCGTATTCGTTTTACATAGGATATGTCGACCTGATTGATGAATTTTGCACGCTTAGTATGCTAATCGTTACCATTATGTCTCCTTGTTGATGAACTTCTTTTACCTGTTATCTTCGTTTATGTGCATGTCTACATTCATTTAATCATGTCTTTCTCACCACCTTATTGGTTGATAGTTATAGTACTACCTGATTTTACCAGTGATGCTAAAACCTTTTAGCCAACTATATACCTTCCTACCTCATTATAAACATTACAATGACGCTAATTGTCCTTATTCCCTTCCTACTCCTTCCCTTGGTTCCAGCTCAATCACCACCTCCATCTGATTTGCAACGAATTGCTGAGCAAGATGCTTTTCTTTATAAGAATTTTGGATTTACCATTAATCCAAACACGGCCGCCGTTTGGGCCAAGCGTACGTTGCTTCAAACACAAGACCAACCTATGGCTTCTTGTAGAGTTTCTATGTTTGATGAATGGTGTTCTCGCAAACGAGACATATTTACATGTGATTTGGGAGCCAATTTTTCTACACCTCCATGTGTATGGCCTCCCGATTCACCTCGTATCACAAAACTGATTCTTTCTTCTGGCGCACTTACTAAGGACATTATCTCTTTCTTCACTACTATGCCTTTCATGAGATATCTCACTTTACAAAATCTTACTTCTGCAGTAAGGTTTCCTGACGTTATTGACTCATTTCCTGAGATCAATTTTTTAGATCTGCCAAACACTCAGGTTACTCATGTACAGTACGTCCAAGCACGTTCACAGTTACATGCTATTACTAATTTAGTCCTTGATGACGCCTCAGTCTTCGCTCCATGGTCTTCCCTTTACCGTTTAAGACGCATACAACTTACCTTACTTAGGGATTTATCGTCTCCTGCCTTACCTCTATTACCACAAGCCCAATTAACTCATTTAGACCTTACCATACACGGTTCAACATCTTTTCAGTGGAACCATCTCGGCGTTTCACAAACTAAGCTGATATCCCTTAGACTCCATCTACCAGATATGACTCGCCTCCCATCTTCTATGCCTTTCAATAATATACAACAATTAAAATTACAAGCTTCTAATGTTCCTTTCGAAGTTTCCAACCTCTTGCCTAATCTATCAGCACATCAATCTTTTAATTTTACAAGACCAAAACCATTTCTCCAAACACTTATTCTTCAGGGTTTCTATTTTCAGAAAACGCAACAATTTAATGTCTTAAATTTAGCTAAAATTGTTATACAAGATTGTCTTGGCGGAATACATAATCTTAATTACCCAACATCTCTTAGAGTACTTAGACTCAGAAATATTACTACTTCAAGATCATTAAGAGATCCGTTAACAAACACGCCAAATCTGCGCACTTTCGAACTAACTCATTCTAAGCTAACACATATTTCCAGAGCATATTTTAGATTTGTCGATCAACTTTATTACTTAAATTTATCCTATAATCAGCTTCATACCTTTGAAATTAGACATAGAGATATCCGTCAGTTAGCTGTAATAGATCTTAGTTACAACTCCCTGTATAGAATTTCTGGTCCTTTCTTTATTAGAGACCATCTGGAATATATATTTTTGCAACGTAACAATCTGCAGTATCTAGATGGCGTTAACAAACAAATTTACTTTCCTTCACCCGAAATGAAAGAACTTGACCTAACATCTAACCCCCTTAATTGTAATTGCGATTTGGCAGTCTTCCTGAACACGTTGCCTGATACCACTAGGATTTCTGGTACTTGTCAAAGTAACGTGTCTTTCCCAATTCAAAATATGACGTTCGAAGCATGTGATTCCATCCCCTTACTCCGTTCATCCCGTTCCCTTAGAGACCAATTACGCCATATGCAGCTTCTTGCATCTGTCAATCACAAGGATGCTCGCCCACTCACAAGCAGCTCTGGTCTTTTTCCACCAGACGCAGCTTCACGTTGGAGCTCTGCACCCGCACAGCTTCTCCGCCCAGACTATGGCGTTGGCTATAGTTATCGAGGACAAATTTTTCCCAGTGTTGAATTCTTTATCATCAATGCCAATATTTTCTATCCCGATTTCCATATTCCCACATTCACTTGGGACCTCACAATGTTTGAAGACATGTGCCAATCCCCTGATGATTTAATTGCTGCAATATGTTCTGATTTCGCTCCACTCTTAAAGAATACTATCGATAAAGTTGATTCTTATAAAACAGCTTTAAAAGCTAAACTAGCACACATATCGACTATTTTTACTCAACAACATTTTGAAGAATATCGTCGGCCTCCTCCAACTCATTCTACCCCCATTGCCCCCCCTCCTCTTTCAGCAGTCCACCATCATGCTAAGAGGGCAGCTCCCGATCCACCTTTTGTGCATGACACATTCTCATATTCCCCTCCACCCACCATGCCCCCCTTCTTTGATCAATACTCGCCACCCAGTCGTCCTAAACGAGCGGGTCGTACACCAACACCTCGAGATCCCCTTGCCTTACCTAATACCGATGATACATCTAATACAACTAAACAATTAATGCAATCTACTAACGAAACTTTTCGTGTCAATATTAATACCCAGGATTGGCAATCCGAAGACAGTACTGCTTTCTGGCTTTCAGTTACTATCCCACAAGCCGGAGCAGGTATGTCTGCTAATATTAGACGACAGAGAGATCAAATTTTTGTAAATACTATTGAGTCTATGTCTGCACGTCAGAATCTTATGAGGGACGCTTTCCTTGAAATGCGTTCTGATTTGGTTCTCACCATTGACGTCATAGCCAGTACCTTCACCAACACCTCCAGAAACATTAAACTGATTCATACACTTTTAAACGAAACCGATCAGGAAATTATTTCCCAATTTGCTGTGGTTAGTAACGCTATAAACGCATTACAACGTAAGATTCAAGCCACAAGGATCCTTAGCCTGCTGACCTCTAAATATCTTAGGCTTTGGTCCCAACAAATACAGCAACTTCATATCCTCTTAAATGAAGCTGATAAATTAATTACAGCCTTCCACGACCTGGCTGCAGGTAAAATCTCACCACACGTTCTTCCAGCCTCATATGTCCATAAATTAGTTCACAAAGTATCAACGGTATTATATTCATGGCACAATAGTTATCAATTAGCTTTTACGGATTTGGCTCATATCTATCAGAAATCACAACCAATCTTTATGCCTACTCGACATGGTTTCTTACTCCAACTTCTTTGGCCAATCCAACCTAAGAATTCAAAACCTTACACTTTGTATCACACAGAGTCACTCCATGTACCTGTGGTAGCTACTCCTGCTTTCCAAGACCGCGAGTCTAACCATGATTACACTCGTATCTCTATCCCAAAACCTTTTCTAGGAGTGCAGCACGATTCCTTCTTGGAACTCAGTCTTGAAGAGCTCCAGGAATGTCTCAACATTGACGATCAATTTCTTTGCACAGAGTCAACAATCCAAATCGATAGCTCGCAGTTATCCTGCAACACTGCAATATACACGAATGCTACCGCAGACGTCATTTCTGAACTCTGTCAAGTCGACTACTTCTTCGAACCTTTTTGAGCAGCACCTCGTGTAATAGACGCAGGTAACCAGCTTTTAGTTACTGGCTTATCACTCCCATGGACTCGACGCTGCTCCAATGATCGTGTGGCACGTCCCGTTCCTGGTAGCCTTTACGCTGTGCTTCAGCGTGGCCAGTTTTGTTTTTGCGAATTCTCCTCCCCTTCAGGTTTCATTCCCAGGCGTATTACAGGATGCCCTGCATCCGAAAATAACCAATATAAACCCTTCTTAATCAACTATACTATTAACGCAATTGCGATGCATTCTTTTGAACGTGAACTCAATTTCACCAGTCTACCACCATATGAATCTTATGGCATGCCAAATTTCACTTTGCCTAAATTTGCAGTGGCTGCCAGAATAGCTAATACCTCACTTGCCAATATGACACATGGCATTATTAGGCTTAAGGAACTTAGTCGCCTTATTCAACAAAAGGGTGACGATTTCCTGCTTAAATGGGCCGAGCTGGAAGCTTCTTTCTATCTTTCAGCTTGGTTCAGCCTTCGCCATTGGATCCGTGGATTTGCCTTCATCGGTTCCATAGCTGGATATTTGTCTCTAATTTTGGTAATATTTATGTATTGTCGTGGTAGATACCTTAGTGGCCTTTTATCCTCTATGGTAATGGCTACTCATTTTAAACCATCCCACGCCAACCTAGTCATCCCCGGACGTCCTCTGAATTGTGATTCAGTCAACTATGTAATTTACCCTGTTTCTATAAGTCCTGTCAGTCTTATACACATCACTACCCTTCACCTTCTTACTATTTGCGTCTTTTACATGGTAGTGAGCTTGGCTAAACGTTGTCTTCATAAATGTTGTAGGGATTTCAGAGTGATGCATCGCTCACCTGAAATCCGCAAATTTCCACAGATCGAAATATTCATGGAATTGAATAGTGGACACCAGCGCTTACTTCTATATGTTCTTACTATTAAGTCCCACCTTTCTTCACTTTCTCTTAAAGGTGTCATTTGTCCTAATAGTTTCAAGTGCGACCATCATAGATTATACAGTATCCTGAAACCTAACTGGGATACTGCACTATGCTCTTTGCAGATTGACTCACTTAATGTAGAACTCCCTAGACTCATTAACGTTCCATTATACAAGCAGAAAAAGTTACAGCAAATTATGCAAGGACAGTTTGCGGTGACTATGCTCGCATCTGACTCAGTTCACCTTTACAAATTGGGTCATAACATGCAAGAAGTTATTAATACTCAAGAGCTTAACCCTTACTCAGCTCTAATTAGAGAACTTCGTCAAAGGGAGATGGAATTTCGGTCCACCAATGTTATGGAACCGGATACTACCCATTCAGTACAGATAAAACCTTACGCCACCACTTCTGGCCTGGCTGCATCAAAGAAAATGACCCCCCCTACTCGCATACCGACCCGTACAACCCCACCAAGGCGGACTACCCCGCCTCGCCGGTCCACTTCACCCCGGCAACCATCGGCCCCTCGCATGGGTACCCGAGTTGATACCCCCCCTAATCGCTCAGTAGTTGATATCGAGTTGGAACCACGCCCCACTCGTCCTACGTCACTTTTGCTCCGCCCAACTTTCCCCCCTCCCCTTCCACCTCCCCCCTCTCCTAACGATACCAGTACCAGCGTCTGATTTGATCCTACTGCATGTTTATGATTAATTCCCTTTGCACTGCATTTTCGTGCAATAACTTTTCCTGTTACAACTGCATTATAACTGCATTTCTTTTTCCCTTTTCTATCTGTATGTGTATTTTTGCATTTAACCCTTTCATAACCACGCTTGTATACCCTTATATTTTAGTCAGTCTGTGAAGAATCACACTTTGTTGGTTCGATTGTATGGGTAACATTTTACTGACATATGCTTGAAAGTATGCATATATTCTGTGCATACGCCTTATGCAAAATTTCTCATCCTAAAATTTCATAAGCTTTACTCAAGTTGCAGAGTGGTTTTCTTCTTTTATTGATGTGATTCATTTTGATCTTGGGGAGCTGATCACCATGATGATGCATCAAATTTTGCCGTGATTTGCTACCTTTCTATCTACATTTAAACAACTCTTTTTCACTTTTAATTATAAACACTTAACGACCAGCATCTTGCTGGGATTCAAATTATTTATCTAAACCAATTATGATATTCCTTTTATTATTTCTTATTTAAGTTATTTATATTTTATATATATATATCACGTGCCTTTTCTTACATATTGTTTGCAGCAACCTCATTGGTTGAGCTCCTAGCCTGTTTCTTAAAGTAATTTCAGTATGACTATTGCATACCATTTTAATGCTGTGTTGTCACATAATTTGCGGGAATGTCTCTTTGATCACGAGTTGCTGGTCGGGCTGGTCGTCAAACATCAGTGCAAGACTTGCTGTGGGCACCTATGATCAGAGACACATTCGATGCATATGTTCTTTAATCTTTGATCTGAGACAGTCGTTACAGAGCCTGTGCTTCCACTGTGACTTCTACTGTCACGGGCACCCTATCAAGAGACACGTCCGATTCGACATCCGAAAGTCAGTCGATTGGGGCACCACCTCCTTGGGCACCACGCTTGCGCATGGGACCACGTTCCGACAGCATGTACGACCACTTCGAGTCGGCCGTATTCCTGTCGTCATCCCATGGCAATATGAAGAGGGCACCATCTCGGGGCGACCACCAATGTGAACATTCCGTTTCACTCCATTTCCGTCGTAACCACGGCAAGCATATCGTTGCCTTGACCTGGTTCCAACATGGGGCTACATTACTGCAGAACTTTCTTTGAACTTTTGTGTCTGGCTTGGCATTGTGCAGTCTTCGTCGCACATGTCACCATTCACAACCGAGCTCACATTATATGATGATATGGTGATGTCATTTCATTTCCTGCTTAGCTTCTTAACAGTCGGCTAATATGGATTGCCTCTGTTTCTACAGCAAGCATCAACGAACAATCGTGCTTGAAGAGCATGGCCTCATTTCCAGTTGGTGACTAATATGGATTGTCCCAACTCGCTTCCGGCATGCACCTTCTTAATGACACTCTTTTCCTCTGGGTAACTAGCTTATTCAGGTGGCTAACACGGATTGCCCCTGCTATTGGTTACCGTCGACAGACACTAATATGGATTGTGTCTAGTTCAGAAGAGTTTCCTCACCACGCATTCCCCAGCGTTCTCGCACAAAGTTGTGCTCGCACATAACACATAATAAACATTGTGATCTCAGAAAGTGCATACACGACAGACTCATGACGACGTCTTCTTCTCCATGACCCAACAAGGTCCACCTGATATTGGGATCGTCTGAATAAAAACATGAAGGTCGTGTCAACCGAGTCACGTCCTCCTTCGCCAGGCCCCAACATAAAAGTGTGACAAACAGTTCAAGGTGACGATCAGTCCACCTCCTCCTCTGCCTGACCCTAACCTGGGTTAGTCACGCAACGAGGCCGGTCTGGCAAATCTTCGCAGTACTGCAGCTATATCAGTCCCTCGAGTCTTCAGCATAATCACCAAAATACCAGTTACTCGCTCAGAACATTTCCTGTCTCCGCTAAAGTTGTCGTGCCTATGGCACCACATCAAGCTATTTCCACCACTCCGGTTCGCACCTCGCCTGTGCTCCATTCACAGAGACAATATTCCTCCAAAATGACATTTACCGACGTGTAATGGTAGTCTCTCGTGGCTTCCATTCACTTCGCCACTTACGTACAGCTGAGAACGGTGGAACGACCACTCATCCAGGTTGACATTGTTGTTCTGTATCTGTTAGAACAGTAACAACCCCCTCATCGTTTTGGGTGGATGGTAATAGGACCTTGAACTCTCGCAGCTCGTCCGTTAGGTCCACGACGTCCGGCATCTTTCAAATTGCCAGGTCGAACACCCTGTTCGACCCTGAGAAACACATCGCTGTCGACACCTCGTTTGCCCTTGACAAACACATCTCATGTGAACTTGACAAGCAAATCGCTGTCAACGTCTCACCCTCTCCACCACGCACCGAGCGTCGGTGTTGCCTCCTTCGCCCTATATCAATGACTTATATAACTGACTCCTCCAATCAATGATTCTTCCAATCTTCTCGTCTACACGTATACAGATATCCGTGTAATTATGATTGTATTATTGTTACAGGAATAGCTCCTGTCGACATCATGTATTGACTCTTGACTAGTATTATGTAAAGTGTATCGCTGATTAAAAACATTTATGCATCGACCAACAAATTACAATTCAATTAGATGATATAATCCACATCTTCATTAAATTACATCAATTCAGTACGCAACTCTTTACCAATGGTTATGTCTCAACGTGTCCACGAACAGTTATCACAAATCAACTCTTGCACTGAACTCTTTCTGTAAACATCTGATCTCATTTCTCATATGTCTATCTTATTTTAAGCTTATGTTTTAATCTCATTTGATAATTATTCTGGTCTATGCATTGTGCATGCCAGCTTTCTTATACAAGTATTCCTCAGGTGTATTAGTATGTACCTATGTTTTCAATATTGCTTCACTGTACCAGTATACTGTTTACCTATTTTCGCATTGTTTTAATTCTCTGTACGCCTTATGCCTACAGTTCACTCGGATTGTTTAGAGTGTACGTAACAAGTTCTACGAAACTATAGTCCACTATTGATTTGTTTACCTCCATACTGGACTATTGTTTTATCATTTTGCCTATTATTCTGTTAATTGTCGCCTTTAAATTAATAATTGTCGCTTTGATCCATGTTATTGTTGATATTCGCTTCGATTATATTTTGTTTATGCTTTAATTGTTGCTCTTAAAATCGCTTATCGCTTATATGTCATTTTACTTACTTACTTTTGTAGTTTAGGGTATCGGACATACCAGCCCATTTAAATCTATAAGGCTGTTCTGTCTTAATGCACTTCATGCTTTTGGTTTACCTCTATGCATAACCAATGACACGCAAGGGATGATACCCGTAACTGCCCTTGATAAAAACGGCTACTTGACTCGCCTGGTGCTTGAGTCTCTTTTGCTGAGGAGCCATGTAATTAGTGGCTCTATTTCCAAAAATAACGTTGGCCGACGAACCAACGATTCACAAAAAAAAATTGAAAAATTTGGCAAATAGGTCATAAGAATAACTTGTCCTTTTCTGTCAATCATTAAACTTTAGGTTTCACTTTCCTATCTGAGCTCCCCTTTCAGCATCTCATTGACACCATTGAAGGACTGTCATTCAGTTCCTCTCCTTTTCACGGACGCAAGTCATATTCTTGCTTCCCTTTCAAAATTTTTTCCTTTTTTCCGAATTGTCTTTCATGGGCATATTGCACACGCCCGATTTTATCTTAAAATTTTTCCCCCCCTTCCGCCTGCCCGGTGGTAGTGGTTACATCATCCTGATGTCACCACAACTTTCATTAAAGCACTCACAAAATTCAGGTGCAATGAGACGCGTTTCCTCTGTCCGTACCTAAATTGGTATCATGTACAAAGTCGATTAACAATCCTCTCAATAGTTACACAAATCTATTAACAAGCCTTTACATCGTTCTGTTAATCAGCATGAAGCATTCAGGCTTCTATCTTTGAAAGGAAATACCTTTGCTTTTCAATGAATAGTTACGTTATTAGGCACAGTATATGTTAATTCATTATTACGTGAATGTAATCCGTATTCGATTGTAAGTTTAAAATAATGTTTTCTTCAAACCGGAGAAAAACCATCTTATAAAAAAATCCTCGATCGGTCGGGATGTCACCGCTGAGCTTTTAGCTTCAGAGGTGTCTTCATTCTTTCCTCTTATAGGAACTTTCCTCAAATCGCCATGAACCTCAAGACCTTAATTCTGTAATATCATTTATATTATTATTGTATAAAAGTAATGTGATATATTATATTATTGTGTAATGAGATTCAATGATAGCAACGGGGTAGAACTCACCCCATGTTTCCATGGCAACAGTTACCCTGGTGTTTCTGCGCAGCCGCAGAACACCCTAGTAGCAATCTCTGGGGGCAAGCTTGTTTGCCCAGCCAGAACAGAGCCCGCTCCCGCTGAAGCAGCAGGAGGAGGGCTACCTGTCTCCCTGACGGGGTGACGATTCGTCAGGTAAGGGTATTGTTGTTAGAGGTATGATTAAGGGTTTCTCTTAAAGGAACCTCAGGTCATGGTCGATTGAGATGGCATTAGTTAATGATGTATGTAATTCGTTAAGATCGTTGTTTAATGTATTGATAAGTTGAATACCATCTGTTCTTCGAGTGACTCTTAATGTAACTGTCTATGAATTGTGTATTAAATGGATAAGTGAATCTAAACTGTCGAGCCTCTGGTATTTCTTGAGTAGGTGTTTCGTGGTGGCAAGTGCTAAGGTGTCTCCCGCAGGATCCCCGGTAATGAGTCCATCTACTCAATTAGCTACCTCTGAGAGAGAAACGTGCGCTAACCTTACATGGGGGCAGCTAAAGATGGCACTAATATATGTCAAATATATAGCCCACTTTCAGGGCAATGTGTATCTCAAAATAGATTTGATATATATATGATACAATAGCTGAACCACAGGGTTTGAAATATAAAATGTCCTTTCAAAAAGGGTATCTATGGGTTAATATTTACCCCAAAATAGAATGTTTTTTAAATGAAAGTCGCCTGAATGTTGTATCCACGGACGGACTATTCTTTATTACACACTTTTGCAAAATTTCATGAGGATATATACATTGGTCTTCGTGTCATGTCACATTTTGTACTTTGGAGTTGGATCTTTTGAATTCTGAATGATAATTTTATGTTGCCTTGGCAACAGAAATGCAACTGCTTGGCTTGGCATTTATATATCAGATTTTCTGCCTTTTCTTGGGGCATCCTAATCCACAATAAAAAATCTTATATAAAATCAAAATTTGTTTGATGGGCAGTGTTGGAAATATAGTAAATTGTGGAAAATAAGGGTATTTACGGGTTTAAATCACCTAAAAATTGAACTTTTTAAAAAGAAAGTTATCAGATTGTTATATTATCTGGTGGACAATTAATAATTACATACATTTGCCAAATTTCATGAGGATAGACGCCTTAGTCTTTGAGTATTTTGTCACATTTCATGCTTTCGAGTTGTTTTGAATTATAATGTTATGTTGCCGTGGCAACAGAAATGCAAAGGCTTGGCTTGGCTATTATATGGCAAATGTGTAGCCCATTTCCAGGGCATTCTAGTGCACAACAAAAATTGAATATATAATGATATATGGTTGAACTGCAAAGTTTTACATATAGCACATAGTGGAAAAAGGGGTATTTGAAGGTTAACTTCACCCAAAAATGGAAGGTTTTTAAAATTTATTGTCAAAACAACCAAGTAGGCAAAAAAACTCCCAAATCTGAAGATATTTCCAAAATTTGGTGAATGTAGCATTAAAAGTTGTCCTGTTATTCGATATTTTGCAAAATATTGATGATTTACTAAAATGACCACTTTTATTATGTTTTGGTTGCCATAGCAACCTTATGCGAATGGTCTCAGAGCGACACCTAGCAGATTCTGAAAGCTCAACTAGTTACCTATCCAACGACACCAAATTTCTTTATATAAAAATCGGGGGCGAAAACTTTTTAAATATGCACCTTTTTCCTGGTTGGACCCCAGACTAGAGTATATACAGGGTGGTCAAAAGAAAACTTTACACTTACGAATAATTTTTTGGATGACGCTCATTGTAACAATAGCTTATTTTTCAATGCAAAAACAACTCTTCTAGAGATGATTTATTCATTCGGAGGTCGTTTTGCACTGATGACTTTTCAGCAGTGGGCCTAAATGATGCAGAGGTCTCAAAAATGTAACTTTGTGTCCGTTTTTCCCATACAAACGTAATGGATGCCTTTATTGGGCAACAAAGGTCTGTGGTGTCTTGCAGGGATCTGCCTCTAAGTTTGCACGCCCAGAATAATCTCATTGATTGAGATCTTGTGATAACAGGGGCCATATGGTCCTGCTGAGAAACTTGACAGAGCGGACCTTGATCCAGTTCTGGGCTTTCCAAGGGAGTGTGGCTGATGCCCTGTCTTGTTTGAAGATCAAACAAGCACTCTTGGAGCACAGCACCGGCCATGCTGCACATGCTTTTTCATTGAAATCGACATGATTAATGTACATTTATGGTGATGGGGAAAAAAGAGGAATTTCTTTTGATGTTTACATTAACTGGTCGACTGTGTGTAGTTTTAATCAATACCTGAAATGACTAGCTCATAAACTGTTTTATGCGATATGCCTATGGAAAATCTCAGATTTTAAATCTGAGGTATACAAGCAGGCCTAAGCTGACAGATTACAGGGAGGTGTGAAAATGAATTGCAGTTGAGGCCTAAATGCTGAAGAACAATTCAGTATACAATCGAAGAGGTCAGTCTATCTATCTATCTATCTATCTATCTATCTATCTATCTATCTATCTATCTATCTATCTGTATGTAAATAGAAAGAAGAACATTCTCATGAAATTAGGCCTAATCCCAGAGTAGGAGTGGTCGAAGTGATGATGCTTTATAATATGTTTTTGAAGTGCAATGAACCTCAAGCTTTTGTTTTAATTTGGGTATGTTATCTATGTGAAGGTGATGGCTGATTGAGTTGTGAAGTTTTGAATTGGCTATAGGTGTGAATCTAAATTGCACTGTCAAGAAAGCAAAAGCAATCGAGTGTGTTTTGCTAATTACCAGTTAAGTTGATTGGAATAGAAAAGATTCAGCAATGTTTGTGTGTCTTTCAACAATTGAATTGTAATTTACCTCAACACCTCCGAATTATCACCTGGAAATCAATTGCTATTTCCACAGATCAGACCAGTGTATTAAATCTGTGGATATTTCTTCATTGCTCACATGCCACGCCCCCTCACGGCAATGCACAAAGAGAAAATGGCGGCGCAAAACAGTCTGACCTGCCCAGCGCTAGCCATTAGAGGGGAAGTTTATAACTGTGATATTATTGCATTTAACTAAAAAAGACGCAATTGGAAGAATCTACGATGTTATAATTGAGAAATACATATAAAATAAACCCTTGGAATGGTCTGGTTAGGCCTGGAGGCTCGTGACTCACATCTGATGGATATCTCTGCATTACCGGCCTATGCATAGGATGCATGGCCGGTAATTATCTGTAGCACAGTATGTCTTATCTATCCAGGGCTTTAGGCCCCCGCAGATCTCGGGCCTCCCCGTGGCGGTGGGTGGTAACACTAAGGTGAAGACCTGTATCTTTAGTGGCCAACACGAGACAGTGCGCAAGCACACGTCTCCCCGACGGAAATGGGGCAACCTGTTTGCCGTGGGTTGCGACCCGTGTCGGAGGATGGAGGGGTCCTGGTAGTTGAGTTCGGTGGGCCTAACTTGGTCCCTCCATACAATACACTACTTTGGCCAGGATTTCTCCTAGACGGGAGGCTGGATTGGCCCGGTCCAGTCAATCGGCTTGTCATGTTGTCATTAGGACTTCGGTCCTACTTGGCCATGGCTGATGGGTCAATCAAAGAAGGTTCTGACCAAGTCTACATGCTGGCCATGTTTTTAATATGATTGCAGCTGTATTTCTTACCAAGCCTTCTACGAGTATATCCCCCATGTATCTATCCAGGGCTTTAGGCCCCCGCAGATCTCGGGCCTCCCCGTGGCGGTGGGTGGTAACACTAAGGTGAAGACCTGTATCTTTAGTGGCCAACACGAGACAGTGCGCAAGCACACGTCTCCCCGACGGAAATGGGGCAACCTGTTTGCCGTGGGTTGCGACCCGTGTCGGAGGATGGAGGGGTCCTGGTAGTTGAGTTCGGTGGGCCTAACTTGGTCCCTCCATACAATACACTACTTTGGCCAGGATTTCTCCTAGACGGGAGGCTGGATTGGCCCGGTCCAGTCAATCGGCTTGTCATGTTGTCATTAGGACTTCGGTCCTACTTGGCCATGGCTGATGGGTCAATCAAAGAAGGTTCTGACCAAGTCTACATGCTGGCCATGTTTTTAATATGATTGCAGCTGTATTTCTTACCAAGCCTTCTACGAGTATATCCCCCATGTATCCCTGGACTAGGGTACTGGGCCCAGCCCTACCCATATTAGTCCCCCTTGTTGGGCTCCTTGGTGGGTGGGGAGCATGGGGGATGAACCACAAACATTCATATGGCTTACTCTCTTCCAAATTCACAATCTCGACTAAAACGACAGCGGTCATCCTCGGATTACTGCATCGACCCGGAACTACTAAATCGACAAACGACAACACGAAAGTCAGAGTACCGACACAGATACATAGTGTTCAAACCATCGACCAGGCTATCTCCCTTCGCCATCTACAAGACCATACTTCAAGAAGTCGGCGAACCTGCAGAGACAACCTTGCAGAGAGATGGAACTGTTCTATTTAAGACCAGAAATGACGACCAGACTCGGAAACTCCTCGTGCTGACAGATATTGCAGGTACACCGGTAATAATCGGACCTTGAATACTTCCAAGGGAGTGGTTTTCTCCTCCCTTAGCTACTTGAACTCGGATGAAGATTTACAGGAATGGTTCGAAACTTTCACTGACGTGATTCATTTTCATAGAATCCCCCAGAAGGATAATCGAGAGCTTCTTATCTTGACTTTTTCGGACACAACTCTTCCAGAAAGCATTAAAGTTATTTGGGAGCAATGTAAGATTCGACCTTATATACCCAATCCGAGAAGATGCTACAAATGTCAGCGTTTTGGTCATCTGAGCAAATGGTGCCAACGACAAGAAGTGTGTGGCCACTGTGGATCCCAGGACCACATCCAATCCAAAGACCAACCTTGCTCATCCCCTCCTCTTTGTGTCAATTGTACGGAAGATCATCCCTCTTACAGCAAAACGTGTAAACAGTGGACGAAAGAAAAAGAAATCCTCACACTGAAGGCAACCCACGCGATATCTTTTCCAGAGGCGAGGAGGATTGTGGACCAGCACGCAGGAATCCCCAGCTACGCGGACATGGCGGGTTATCCACAACCTCAACATCATGCGACCCCAAGACGACGGCTACAACTCGAAGAACACAGCATCAACAGATCACACCAACAACACACAGAGAACACAAAAGACACTAACAGACACTCGGGAACAACACCTGAAAAATCCACTCCACAGACAACCCCCACCACACAACGGCCTACTTGTGTGATGTATGACAAATTTTGTATATAGCATTGTAAATGCAGTATGGATATTTTGTACCATTCCTACTGTAAATGGTTATTATCATATAAATATTACTATTATAATGGTATGTGTATTTTATGTCAATCATACAGTATATTTCATGTATTTCTGTATATTATCATTGTTTACAATGATTTGCTATTGTGTATGATTGTTTACATCATTGCATGGTTGTTATGCAACACCAATTAGCACTTAATTGCTATTCTATTATGATTACATAATCAGTTGATAAACAATTGTGTTGACATTGTGACCCAGTTAAGTTGTTTATTTGGTTCTAGAAAGATCTATTTATGACTAATGAGACTAGGTCATTGTAGAATAGTCAAGAATGTTTGAGAATGGTCTAGAAACTTATCTCCTGTATATATACCCCCCTAACATCTGCCAGTCAGTCACTTTCTACCAAATCGCTGAATGGCGCACATCATAGACTGGACATTGAGGATCACACTGTTGGACATTATTACACTGGATATTATACTGGATTTACTGGATTACACCATACAAGGACTCAGGAGTCTGGATTATTTTTACTCGGACTCAATTTTCAGTGGATTATAGTTCACACGGACTTTATTGG
Organism: Platynereis dumerilii; assembly: GCA_026936325.1. Lineage (NCBI taxonomy): Eukaryota > Metazoa > Annelida > Polychaeta > Phyllodocida > Nereididae > Platynereis > Platynereis dumerilii. The sequence continues at coordinate 82,709,432 of JAPTHN010000003.1, forward strand.
ACACTTCGAAAAACCAACGGACCCCTGACTTCCGGAACATTCTCTTTGGACATTCAGCCATAGGATAACACAGATAAGTGTTTAAAATTACTCTGGGTCACAATTAGTTAATTTTGAGTAAATTTAAAACTTGTAAATATTGTAACTGTAAATATTTTTGTTGTTTTATTAAAATTGTAAACTTTAACTATCTGTGTTTGTTGTTCATTGCTGCTGACCCGTAACATAAATTGGGGGCTCGTCCGGGATAAACCTAACTTTTGGCATTTAATTTAATTGTGAAATTTCTCTAAATTTTGGAAATTTTGTAATATTTTCTGGAAATTTCCATCATGACTTCGGCAGCAGTGAAAAACTTTGTGGACACACCAAGTGTTGAGGGTTTGAAGGCTTTAAAGAAGCCTGAGTTATTAGAATTGGTTGAACATTTGAAATTAGATGAAGTTAAAGGTTCCTGGAGAAAACCAGTTATTGCTAGGAAAATAGCTGTGTTCTATGCAGACGAAGATGTATTTACTGAAGATAATTTGGATCTATTTCCGGATCCTTCTGAGAGGAAACCTTTGTCAGAAAGTGAACTTAGGCTTAAAATGATGGAATTAGAATTGCAAAAGCAACAAGCAGAAATAGCTAAACAAAGAGAAGAGAGGGATCTTATATTGCAGCGAGAGAAAAAAGAAAGGGACTATAGATTGCAGCAAGAGAGGGAAGAAAGAGATTTTAAATTAGAGCAGGAAAGGTTAAAGGCAGAAGAGAAGCAGAAAGAAAGAGATTTAGAGAGGTTGAGAATTCAAGCAGAAGAAAGGGAAAGAGAAAATCAAAGGAAACATGAGTTAGAGAAAATAGAAAGAGGTGTAGTAAAGAGGGAAAATCCCAATGTGGGTAACACATTTGTTGCTAGTAGGGAAGTGAGATTAGTTCCTCCATTTCATGAAGTTGAGGTAGATAAATACTTTCAACATTTTGAGAAGGTAGCTGAGAGTTTGTCATGGCCTCAAAAGTACTGGCCATTGATGCTTCAAAGTGTTATTTCAGGTAAGGCTCAGCAAGCCTACTCTGCTCTTTCAGTTACTGATGCTGCTAATTATGAAACTGTTAAGAATGCTATTCTCACTGCCTATGAATTAGTTCCAGAGGCTTATAGACAAAGATTTAGAAATCTTAAGAAGACTGATAGCCAGACTTATGTAGAATTTGCTCATGAGAAGGGAGTATACTTTGAAAGGTGGTGCACTTCTCGGTCCGTTGAAAATGATTTTAAGAAATTGAAGGATCTTGTTCTTGTGGAGGAGTTCAAGAGATGTGTCAAAGATGATTTGAAGTCTTATCTTGATGAGAGGGATGCTTATACTCTACAGAATGCTGCTCGCTTAGCGGATGAATACGCTTTGACTCACAAGTCTAGATTTGGTTCCAGTGCTAAGGGTCCATTCCATAGGAATAATGGCGGTAAATTCAATGGTTCCCAACAGTCTCAGTCCAGTGATGGTAAAGATAAGAATAATGCAGGCAAGAGTTTTGGCAAAAGCCAACCTAAAGACCAGGCTACTGGTCCCACATGTGCATATTGTAAGAAACCAGGGCACTTAGTGTCTGATTGTTATTCCTTGAAGAAAAAGAAGGAAAAGGAAGCCTTGCCTAATGCACTTGTTAAATCCTTTCAAGAGACACCTGTTGTCAAGTCAACTGATCCAAATGAATCTTCTTGTCCTTCGGTTGCGAAAGACGCTCTTTTGTCTGATGGTTTGAGGGAAGAGTTCCTTCCTTTCGTGTCAGAGGGATTTGTTTCTGTAAATGAGAGTTCTTCTCCTGTACCCATTCGAATTCTTCGTGATACTGGGGCATCTCAGTCACTTTTACTAGCTGGTGCGTTGCCATTTACTGATGAGTCGGCCACTGGTGAATTTATTCTTGGTCAGGGTATTGAGGAGAGGATTGTTTCTGTACCTCTGCACTCTTTGTTCTTGAAGTCAGACTTAGTTACAGGACAAGTTAAAGTTGGACTTAGGTCTAGTCTCCCTGTTAAAGGTACAGTTGTGCTTGAAAATTAGTGAACCCATAGAGATTTACCATTGAAGACAATGATAAAGTTGTCTCACCGTACTGGCCATAACATAAGTGGTATTGCACGAATCATTGAACCAATGACTGTATTATACCATTGAGGTTTCCCACTACATGTACCAGCCTCGCCATTGGATTTGTATCAGGGGTCTTTGCGCTAGATAGGGGTTATAATTGTGCAAAAGTAAGTGAACCCTCTGCTCCTATCTTTTAACATTACGCTTAGGGTTCACTTACTTTTGCACAATTATAACCCCTATCTAGCGCAAAGACCCCTGATACAAATCCAATGGCGAGGCTGGTACATGTATTGGGAAACCTCAGTGGAATAATACAGTCATTGGTTCAATGATTCGTGCAATATCATTTATGTTATTGCCAGTATGGTGAGACAACTCTATCATGGTCTTCAATGGTAAATCTCTATGGGTTCACTAATTTTCAAGCACAACTGTATTTCTTTGTTGCTAGGCAATGACTTAGCTGGTGGAAAGGTTGTCCCCTCTGTTGAAATGTCAGTAAAACCTGTGTCTGAGGAAGTCCCTCTTGATTCTGACATCTTTCCTTCTTGCGCCGTGACAAGAGGAATGGCTAGAAAAGCTAAAGAAGAGGAGGACCATGTGCAAAATAGCACTTCGTCTCAACGAGACCATGACTCGGAAGAGAGTCTCGATTCTGATGATTTGTCAGATTCTTTTATCAAACAATTGTTTGATCAGGATCAAGGAAGTTTCCAGAAGTCAGTGAACCTTGGATCCAGCGGAAATCCGCTCATGTCTTCGGATGTGTCTTCGCCGACACCCAAGTGTGCGAATTTGTCTTTGTCAAGACAACAATTGATCCAGGAGCAGGTCAACGACTCAACTTTGTCGGATTTGAGAGAGAAAGCTCTCCCTCCTGATGAGATAGCCAAAGTGCCTGTTGGTTATTTCTTGAAAGATGGGGTACTTATGAGGAAATGGAGACCCCCAGATGTTCCTGCAAATGAAGAATGGACCGTCCTCAATCAAGTTGTGGTTCCTGAGATCTACAGAGATGAGATTCTATCTATGGCACATAACCAACCCCTTGGAGGTCATCTCGGCGTGAACAAGACTGTTCACAGAATTTTAAAGCAGTTCTTCTGGCCCGGCATTCGCAAGGATGTCTCTAACTTCTGTCGGACTTGTCACACTTGTCAAGTCATTGGTAAAAGCCAGTTAGATCCTGCCAAAGCACCATTACAGCCCATTCCAGCCATTGGTGAACCTTTCTCAAAGGTGATCTTTGATTGTGTGGGACCTTTACCCAAGTCAAGGACAGGTAACCAGTACTTGTTGACCATCATGTGTGCTGCTACCAGATTTCCTGAAGCTGTGCCTCTACGCAACATCAAGGCAACTACCATCGCCAAGGCCCTAATCAAGTTCTTTACTATATTTGGATTGCCGAAGGAGCTTCAGTCCGATCAAGGCAGTAACTTCATGTCAGGAGTGTTTCAGCAAGTTGTGTATGAGCTGGGCATCAAGCAGATTGCTTCCAGTGCTTACCATCCGGAGAGTCAAGGAGCATTGGAGAGGTTCCATGCGACACTGAAGACAATGCTTCGACCTTATTGCCAGGACAATGAGAAGGACTGGGATGAAGGTGTTCATTTGGTGTTGTTTGCTGCAAGGGAAGCGGTTCAGGAGTCCACTGGATTCAGCCCGTTTGAACTTGTGTTTGGACATCAGGTTCGTGGTCCCTTGTCTTTGCTTAGTGAGCAGTGGTTGGACAAGGATTCAGATGTTAGTCTTTTGGATTATGTGTCCAGGTTTAAGGAAAGGCTTTCCAGGGCTTGTGGACTTGCTAGAGAGAATCTTGAGTCTTCTCAGAAGAAAATGAAAACTTGGTATGATCACAAGACTAGAACTAGAATATTTAAGCCAGGAGATAAAGTTCTTGTGTTGTTTCCAATGCAACAGAACCCTTTGCAAGCTAGATTTCATGATCCTTATGAGATCCATTCCAAAGTTAATGATCTTAATTATGTTGTGCGGACTCCAGACCGGAGAAAACCGACACAACTTTGTCACATCAACATGTTGAAGCCTTATCATGATAGGTCTGTAGGGATTGTGGCAGCTGAAGATGCTGATGTATCTGAGGATACTTCTGAAGGTGAAGGTCAAGACAATGAACCCACCATTAGGACAGATATTGTTCCTTGTAAACTGACTAATTCTGAGGTTCTCCAGAATTTAGATACTAAGTTGACACACTTAGACCCTACACAGCAGGCCCAGATGAGGGATTTGATATTCAAGTATCAAGATTTGTTTCCTGATGTACCTAGAAGGACATCAGCAGCTATCTATGATGTTGATGTAGGTGAAGCTAGTCCCATTAAACAACATCCATACCGCATGAATCCTGATAAGTGCAAGCTTTCTCAGCAGGAGATTGAGTATATGTTGGAGCATGATATTATTCAGCCTTCCAATTCTAATTGGAGTTCACCATGTGTGTTAGTTCCAAAACCAAATGGTACTATCAGGTTCTGTACAGATTACCGCAAGGTTAATGCAGTTACAAAAACAGATGCATTTCCTATACCTAGAGTGGATGATTGTATAGATAAGGTAGGACAGGCCAAGTTTGTTACAAAGATTGATTTGTTAAAAGGGTACTGGTGTGTTCCACTAACAGATCGGGCAAGAGAGATATCTGCTTTTGTCACACCTTCTGGTTTGTACGAATACAAAGTTTTAGCTTTTGGAATGAAAAATGCTCCTGCAACATTTCAAAGGATGATTCATGGCGTGATCAAAGATCTGCCTAACACTAATGCATACATTGATGACTTGGTGACAGGAAGTGATACCTGGGAAGCTCACCTGGAGGCAGTTGAGAAATTGTTTCAGTGTCTGTCTGAAGCAAAGCTGACAGTCAATTTGGCAAAGAGTGAGTTCGGCCAAGCACACGTTGTCTATCTCGGATACGTGATTGGTCAAGGTGAAGTGGCCCCAGTTGATGCTAAAGTTCAGACCATTTTGGCATTTCCTACGCCCACAGGCAAGAAAGCATTAAGACGATTTTTGGGCATGGTAGGATACTATCGCAAGTTCTGCAAGAATTTTGCAGACTGTACTTTGCCTTTGACAAATTTACTCAAAAAGAGTGTGAAATTTGTTTGGGATGAACCTTGTCAAAAGGCTTTTGATAAGTTGAAGAATACAGTTGTGCTTGAAAATTAGTGAACCCATAGAGATTTACCATTGAAGACCATGATAGAGTTGTCTCACCATACTGGCAATAACATAAATGATATTGCACGAATCATTGAACCAATGACTGTATTATTCCACTGAGGTTTCCCAATACATGTACCAGCCTCGCCATTGGATTTGTATCAGGGGTCTTTGCGCTAGATAGGGGTTATAATTGTGCAAAAGTAAGTGAACCCTAAGCGTAATGTTAAAAGATAGGAGCAGAGGGTTCACTTACTTTTGCACAATTATAACCCCTATCTAGCGCAAAGACCCCTGATACAAATCCAATGGCGAGGCTGGTACATGTAGTGGGAAACCTCAATGGTATAATACAGTCATTGGTTCAATGATTCGTGCAATACCACTTATGTTATGGCCAGTACGGTGAGACAACTTTATCATTGTCTTCAATGGTAAATCTCTATGGGTTCACTAATTTTCAAGCACAACTGTATATTATGTCACTACCCTGTTCCCCAGTCACCAAACTTTGATACTCCTTTCTCAGTAGCTGTGGATGCTAGCGAAGATGCTGCTGGTGCAGTACTTCTGCAGCGGGACAGTGATGATCTCATTGAACATCCTGTTGCCTACTTTTCTAAGAAGTTCAACAAACATCAAACGAACTATTCCACTATTGAGAAGGAATTGTTGGCATTAATTCTAGCACTTCAGCATTTTGAAGTCTATGTTAGTACAGACCAGAAGCCCCTCATTGTGTATACTGATCATAATCCTTTGGTGTTCTTGCATAAGATGAAGAATAACAATAGGAGATTGTTGAACTGGAGTTTGATACTTCAAGAGTATGACATTGTTATTTAACATATCAAGGGCAAAGATAATGTCATTGCTGATTGTTTGTCTAGATGTTAAGCTTTGATGTTTCTTTTTATTGTACTTTGTGTTAAGACTCTAGTATAAAATTTTGCTCTTTGATCAAAATTTTCCTTTTTAGAGGGGAGGTGTGATGTATGACAAATTTTGTATATAGCATTGTAAATGCAGTATGGATATTTTGTACCATTCTTCTGTAAATGGTTGTTATCATATAAATATTACTATTATAATGGTATGTGTATTTTATGTCAATCATATTGTATATTTCATGTATTTCTGTATATTATCATTGTTTACAATGATTTGCTATTGTGTATGATTGTTTACATTAACATTGCATGGTTGTTATGCAACACCAATTAGCACTTAATTGCTATTCTATTATGATTACATAATCAGTTGATAAACAATTGTGTTAACATTGTGACCCAGTTAAGTTGTTTATTTGGTTCTAGAAAGATCTATTTGCGACTAATGAGACTAGACACGTTGTCTATCTCGGATACGTGATTGGTCAAGGTGAAGTGGCCCCAGTTGATGCTAAAGTTCAGACCATTTTGGCATTTCCTACGCCCACAGGCAAGAAAGCATTAAGACGATTTTTGGGCATGGTAGGATACTATCGCAAGTTCTGCAAGAATTTTGCAGACTGTACTTTGCCTTTGACAAATTTACTCAAAAAGAGTGTGAAATTTGTTTGGGATGAACCTTGTCAAAAGGCTTTTGATAAGTTGAAGAATATATTATGTCACTACCCTGTTCCCCAGTCACCAAACTTTGATACTCCTTTCTCAGTAGCTGTGGATGCTAGCGAAGATGCTGCTGGTGCAGTACTTCTGCAGCGCGACAGTGATGATCTCATTGAACATCCTGTTGCCTACTTTTCTAAGAAGTTCAACAAACATCAAACGAACTATTCCACTATTGAGAAGGAATTGTTGGCATTAATTCTAGCACTTCAGCATTTTGAAGTCTATGTTAGTACAGGCCAGAAGCCCCTCATTGTGTATACTGATCATAATCCTTTGGTGTTCTTGCATAAGATGAAGAATAACAATAGGAGATTGTTGAACTGGAGTTTGATACTTCAAGAGTATGACATTGTTATTTAACATATCAAGGGCAAAGATAATGTCATTGCTGATTGTTTGTCTAGATGTTAAGCTTTGATGTTTCTTTTTATTGTACTTTGTGTTAAGACTCTAGTATAAAATTTTGCTCTTTGATCAAAATTTTCCTTTTTAGAGGGGAGGTGTGATGTATGACAAATTTTGTATATAGCATTGTAAATGCAGTATGGATATTTTGTACCATTCTTCTGTAAATGGTTGTTATCATATAAATATTACTATTATAATGGTATGTGTATTTTATGTCAATCATACTGTATATTTCATGTATTTCTGTATATTATCATTGTTTACAATGATTTGCTATTGTGTATGATTGTTTACATTAACATTGCATGGTTGTTATGCAACACCAATTAGCACTTAATTGCTATTCTATTATGATTACATAATCAGTTGATAAACAATTGTGTTAACATTGTGACCCAGTTAAGTTGTTTATTTGGTTCTAGAAAGATCTATTTGCGACTAATGAGACTAGGTCATTGTAGAATAGTCAAGAATGTTTGAGAATGGTCTAGAAACTTGTCTCCTGTATATATACCCCCCTAACATCTGCCAGTCAGTCACTTTCTACCAAATCGCTGAATGGTGCACATCATAGACTGGACATTGAGGATCACACTGTTGGACATTATTACACTGGATATTATACTGAATTTACTGGATTACACCATACAAGGACTTAGGACTCTAGATTATTTTTACACGGACTCTATTTTCAGTGGATTATAGTTCACACGGACTTTATTGGACACTTCGAAACACCAACAGACCTCTGGCTTCCGGAACATTCTCTTTGGACATTCAGCCATAGGATAACACAGATAAGTGGTTAAAATTACTCTGGGTCACATATAGTTAATTTTGAGTAAATTTAAAACTTGTAAATATTGTAACTGTAAATATTTTTGTTGTTTTATTAAAATGCTGGCACCACTGTTCCTCATGAGGTAGCAATGGACGAAGAACACACAACTAAAACAGACACAAAAGAGGAAAATGAAGACTCAGATGATGTCAGAAGCACGGCACCCAAAAATGAATCCATGGAAGCAGAATATGAAGAGGCAGAAAAGGAACAGGTTCCGGAGGTTCCACAGGAAGCAGAAAAAGAAGAAGGTCCAGAGAATCCACAGGAGGAAGAAGCAGCCGAGAGTCAAGAGGAAGTAAGGGAAGACTATTCACCAGACAAGGAAGCAGAACGAAAGAAAGAAATTAACGAAAAGGAACGACAACCAGTTAACAACGGAAAAGACAAGCCAGTACCAGAACAGATCACTTACAGAGAATATCTTCTCGCTTCCTTCAAGGAAGAGTACCAAATGGAGACATTCAACGACCAATGTTTGTACAAAAATACCTGAATCTGGCAGTTTCATATCTGGTACCAATGCTTGGCTTTGACAAACTGCGTGCCAAACTGACTGAGCGAACTAACCAAAGGATGCACAGTTGGCCACCAGACACCTTTGCAACCAAAAAATACGTACTTGATCTAGTCACTCAGCACGACTTCACAGAAGATTTTTATGGAGCCATTATTGTTTTGATTCAACATGATTTTGTGTTTGTTGCTTTGAAAGTGATAAAAGAACAAATACAAAGACAAACGAACATGAAGACAAAGACAGGAAACACAAAATAATTACCCAACACCAATCCAACTGAATTAACTCCCTTGATACAAACCAAGGATGTCTCTAAATAGCCCAACAAGGTGCTGATGAGAAGTAAAGAACAAACACACACACACACACATCCAGGGCTTTAGACGCTCTTTCAAGATGTTAATATGTACTTCTCATGTGATTATAACACCCTGATCATCCATCTTCAAATGGCTTTGTTTTAAAATCTTATAATGGCCATAGTGAAGTCTGAACTTGCTCTAGCACCTTCTGGTTTGTGCTGAATTGTGCCTCTGTCTTCTCAATTTCATTTTATGTTGTATTGATTTTGTCCTGTGAAGCTCAGTCGCTTCAAAATTGCTGATGGGCAATGAACAACCTAGAGTAGTAAAAACGCAGGAGCACTCTCGGCTTGCATTTTGTCTGCTATCAAAAAAGTAACGAACCGTTTTAATTATTAACCCATTTTCCAAAGATCTAACATACTTGGCTCACATACACAATAAGTACCCAGGCACTGACTCAATCATGGCAGCCTGGAAAATGAAATATCAACTGTAAAGTTTTTTTGTGACCACCCTGTAGGCTTTATATTGTATGGCCATACTGTTTTTTAGCTTTCGTTATCACAGTTTAGTATAAGCATACAATAAAGTTTATAAATAGCAACCCCAGTAAGATGTGAAAGATTAATATAACAAATGCCCATGCTGTAATTGACAATTTCAACAATAAGAAAATTCATGTCAAATCAAAATTAGTTGTAACGTCAAACTGATTAAAAAAAGATCTGGTACATGTATTTAAATTTGATCACAAGAAAAATGGAAATACACAAAAAATACACATAATTAACAAATTGTAAGTCAAAGTTAAGGTAAAGGAGCTGCCTCTGGTTGCCCTGCATTTAAGGCTGCCAAATCACGTTTACCACCCCTCATGGTCGATGGGGAAATGAATATTGTAAAATTTCAAAAGCCTGCAATACATGTGATTACTGACATATGTAACAGTGTCTGATGCTGCATTCAAGTTTGTACTTATCAATCATGACACAAGGTTGACTTTGGATGACATTTGACCTTGAATAACCATTGAACGTGGATGGCAGACTTTTCAAGCTCATAAAGCACATCTAGATAATTGTCATTCTCAATAAAATAAACACTTTAGCTCTCCCTTGTGATATATTTGTTTGCAAATCAAATGTGATTTAGTTAGCAGGACAGTTTTTTGTGGGATTTCTATGCTGGCCTGCAACTGGAATCAAGATTTTATTTGCCATGATGCAAGTCTCTGATTGGTCAGTTTATTTAGCAGCTGATAATATCAGGCAAGGCAGGAAATGGAGACCTCAACAGAACATCTCACCTTCTTCTGCTGTTCATAAATGTGTATAATCAAGTTACTTCATACAACTTCAATTCCTGCCTTAAAAATCTCAATTAAAGATTCCACGCTGTAATGATGAACATTGGTGTGAAGAATTTTTCTCACAGTGTTATCACAGGCAGAAACAATGTGATTCATATATATATGCCTGGCCAGTCCACCCATACTACTGTATATAACAAGGTATGACAGCTCCAAAATCTTAGCAGACGGTGTTGGACTGAGTCAGTTGTATAATACCTATAAATGAACACTTTTCATAAAGAAGGCATGCCAGTGTGGGTTTAATTACTTTCTTTGGCACATTTTCTAGATATCAAACATACCTGATAGTGTTGACAGTTGTTTAAAAAAACAGATTTAAGCATAAAACTTATTTAAAGTCCGAGTTCCACACTGAACTGGCACGGAAGTAAAGCACTCCAGCAGCCACACCAACAATAATAAAAACATGCCAATTTAATTGTTGCATCTTAAATACCAATTTCGCCACAAAATATAAAGTACAAAAAGTTTATTGTGGTGTGCAATTTGCAGCTTGACTTGATGAATGTAGAAGTATATAGAAGGCATTTTAAAAATCGAAGTGAGGGCATTCATGCATGTCCATCATCCCAAGTCATACCATGACAAAATGGCCCATAACCTTTGCTAATTCGTGAATACTTGATTAACTGACCCAGTTTTGGCTCAGCAAATCAGGGACTGCTACATCAGTTTGAAATTGTTGCTTGTGTTTCACACAGTTACAAATGGAGAAATTGTGTATTGTTGAAATGTGCTATCACAGTTCTGAAAATTCCATTGAATTATGTATTTTCACAGTTCTGAAATGAAACTGTTTGAAAGTTTGCTTGTTTTACACTGTTTTTCTTAGTTGCCAGTAATCCTCTAAGTGTCCATAATCGGACTAAATCTGCCTGCAAAATGCTTATGACCTAAATAAGCAGAGGTTGGAAATAGCAGAAAGCCCTGTCCATTTTAGCAGGGCTTGCGTGGGGAGGATGTGCATGTCAAACATGGCAAAGAACTTCAAAGATATCAATAAAATTCAGTCCAGACGGACCAAAAAACAGCTGAAATGTTACCAAAGTGATCCTGTAAAATGACTCTGATAAACTGCCAAAAACGTCTAACTGTTAATCAGTATGTTGTTCATGATTCACCATTTCTGTTCATATGTCAATTGTTTTCAAATGATCAACTTTGGACTGTTGCATCTAACAGACAATCACACTCAGTCAAGCATTTCATAAATGGTCTTCTTGGTTGATTCCAAACACACTGAGAAGAACAGTGATTGACTGAGACCACATTTGACAAATTCAGATCGCAATTCTATGGAATGAAATTTGCAGGCCTCATTGAAAAGTGTTATTGTATTATTTGTATTCAATGTATATTTATACCATTTCCATAAATGCACACTTTACCCTCTAAATAGCACAATACCGTTACATCTTTGTAAATATGTTATATCTTTTAGATAGTTGAAGAAATAAAATACCCTGAAACAGAAGTCCATATGTATCTATTTAGATAGATGGATACATAGATTTATAAAAGGATCAACAGATAGATTGGCCTACATTGGTAGATGAATAGATGAATAGATATTATCTATTCATCTATTCATCTATTCATCTACCAATAGATAAATAGATAAATAGATAGATAGATAGATAGATAGATAGATCCCAACCAGAAGTAAAATTCTAATTTCATTTATGTGTTATATATAACTAACATATCTTCCAATATTTAAAAAAACAAAAATTCAGAAATAAATGTTCACTTTAAAAAAAAATTTTGGCTGCTGGTTGTGTTAAAAACGCTTCAAATCAAATAAAAAATAATCACGTTTGTTGTTTTCTGTTTGCAATTTATTGTTCCCTGTTTTGCATTCTTGTTTGATCGTTTGTTATTATCACTTATTGTTTGCAATGATTTCAAGAGTGCTTTTTTATTCCATATTCCGATTGTCCTGATTAAAATTTGCGATGGCAACTGAAATTATACTAAACAAGATAAATCTAGACACAAAGAATGTTCTGTTGCTGAAGAAATAGATAGTAAGTTGGATAGATGAATGATCATGGAATAGAGACAAATGACAAAATTTACAGATAAGAGCAGTATCTAATCATAATAATAGCCATAGCAGGAATCTCATCTCACTCATAAGGCTTTTTTCCCTCAACCCATAACACCTTAAATTACACTCCTAAGCCTGTCAATTCATCTGAAGTTCCCGATAGGACAACTTTTTCCTATCAACATTCATTATTTCCACATTTACACAAATTTATCTTGGGAAATTGGCAAAAAATCACATTTTTTCACATAAAAATAACCCAACTGTATACTTATCTGCCACAAAAAGGGCTGTAATGCATTTCATATTAAAGGCCATTAAATTCCGCATCTTTTGATATGCTGCCTGACCTTGTGTGGCCAATATAACTACCCAGTTACCAGATATTCATCTTGGGAGTTTGACAAAAAACCACATTTTCCACACACAAGTCTGGGGCCTATATAGCCTATATATACTCTCTGTGACATCAAGGGCAGTAATGCATATCATATTGCAGGCCATTAAATTCTGCATCTTTTCGTACACTGATTGAACTTCTATCTCCAAAATAACTACCCCCCAGAAATTCAGTTATTTTCCAACATCAACTCAGGCTCTTGCTGTTTGTACTAAATTGTTGTCCTGTACACCCCGCTGTACATCCATAGTACTTCCAAACAATCCATATATTACTTCTGCTAACTGAAAGCCGACTGCCACAGGTCTGCCAATACATAGCAGCTCGCTTCACATTACTCAAACCTGGGAAGAACTTGCAATTAAGCACATTTTTGAAAAGCAAGAAACCCTAACGGGTGAATAGCTAGTCTAATCATAATAATACTCATAGCAGGTGCATCATCTCACTCATAAGGCTTTTTCCTCTCAACTCATAACACCTTCAATTCTACTCTTAAGCCCATCTGCTCACCCGAAGTTACCAACTGGGCAACTTTTACCCATCAAAATTCATTATTTCCACAGTTCCTCAAATTTATCTTGACATTTTGGCCAAAAAACACATTTTTCCACACTGAAATAGGGCAGCTATATATTTATCTGCTACAACAGGGCCAGTAATGAATTTCACATTGAATGCCATTGAATTCCCCACCTTTTGATATGCTGATTGACCCTCTATGGCTAATTTAACTATCCAGTTCCAAGAAATTCATCTTGGGAATTTGGGGCAAAAACTACATTTTCCGCATACTAATCTGGGAGCTTTATATTTATCTGGGACATCAACACCAGTAATGCATATCAAATTACAGGCCATTAAATTCTCCATCTTTTCGTATGCTGATTGAACTTCTATTACCAATATAACTACCACATTCCCAGATAATTTCAGTAGCGGCATTTCGAAAAAAAATCACATTTTCCCACATAAATCTGAGTGCTTGCCATTTGTAGTCCTGCAGACCACGCTCCATCACTGTACACTGGGTCCTGTGTCTGTAGACTGCCAGCAGTTCTGTTCAATCCACATTCCAGTTCACCTAACTGGAAGCTGACTGGAAGCTGAACCTACACTGGAAATGGGACATTGGTTGACATAACAAAGCTGGGGAGAAGATCGTACTGGGTGCATTTTGTAAACCATCAAACCCTAACGGGTCAACAGCTAGTTTATTATAATTTTCCTGAATGGATTCTAAAGGAATATCACCAAACTTGCTTTGTATTTTTCTGGTTCGCTGCCACAGACTTTTGACCAGGTTTTTACAGTTACCTCTGTCGTCTGCTGTAGTGACAACGGGTACATTCGTTTCGCTGCTCCAAAGTGCTCCCTGGAGTAGAGCAGTAACTGTAAAATGCGGAACAGATGTTTCGGCAGCGGGGCAGCCAGTCTATTGGTTCAGGTCTTGGGAAAACACTATTCAGTCCAAGTGCAGACCATGTGGACCAACTGGATAACAGTTCCATAGGGATTTTGCAATAAATTATCTGATAAATTAATTAATTAAGGAAAAAGACAACTTTTTTTTTCAATAAATACGGTAGACTGCTGTGTCCTGGTCTGTAGACGGTATCCAAAGAGAATTATTAATTGGGACATGCATACATTTATTTCAATTTATATAAACTATATAGGCCTATAATGGAATGATTTATCAGCATCCTGGTCTTCTTCTTCTTCGTCTTGGAGGTTCCTCCTCTTGCTTTCAGGAGCACCCTTGCATGTCAAGGTTTGTTTAGCACATGATAACAGTTACTGTTCAATTAAGTATTAATAAAAGTGAACTGAGCCATACTTAGCTGTTCTTAACTTTAGGCTGCATTCTGGCCTGCACTTTATTCTGGTCTGCCTTTGGTCTGCATTTGTTTTGGTCTGCACTCTGGTCAGCTAGTCTTCTGGTCTACACTTTATTCTACACTTAATTCTACACTTTATTCTACAGTTTATTCTACAATTTATTCTACACTTTATTCCACACTTTATTCTGCACTTTATTCTGCAATTTATTCTGCAATTTATTCTGCACTTTAAATAATTATTCTACACTTTATTCTACACTTTATTCTACACTTTATTCCACACTTTAAATAATTATTTTACACTTTCTTCTACACTTTATTCTACACTTTATTCTACACTTTATTCTACACTTTATTCTGCACTTTATTCTGCAATTTATTCTGCAATTTATTCTGCACTTTAAATAATTATTCTACACTTTATTCTACACTTTATTCTACACTTTATTCTACACTTTATTCTACACTTTAAATAATTATTTTACACTTTCTTCTACACTTTATTCTACACTTTATTCTACACTTTATTCTGCACTTTATTCTACACTTTATTCTGCACTTTATTCTGCACTCTGGTCTGTACTCTGGTCTACATAGACCCCAAAGTCAGTCAGATTTGAAACCCTGACTTGCTTGAAAGAAGTTCAACTGACTAGTCGACTCAGCTACTCTCAGACAGACTTCACTTGACTTTCACTAACTTCAGCTGACTTAATGCAATTTCCCTTCTCTGAAACAATCTTCAACAATACATTATAACTTCGGAAATTTCAGAATTTTTTCACTCAGAAATCATGTAGGTTGCAAATGCGTCCATTTTTGTTGAGTTTTATATTGCAGAGACTTTAAAAAAGTCCGTAAATAGTGTGGAATGTATCTTGTGCTCTTTATGCTGTCTAGAATGGTACCTAAACCATTTCTGTGAGTTGAAAATAGTTATGCAACAATAACTCGACTTTAGCTGACTCAACTCTGACTTGACTGGACTGAACAATAACTTGCTGCTTGGAAAGCTGAGGCTCTGGATGGGGGAATATGGGGGACAGGGACATTGGCATATTTAGGGGGGCCCTCAGGCCAAAAATTAACATGGAATAGATGAGAAAAGTCGCGGAGCGCCCCATATTCACCCCATGTAATGCCCCCAAGCCATTTCTAGATACGCCCCTGGACAGGGAACTCAAAAGTAAAATGATCAAGAGCTATCAAGGGACAGGAAATTCAAAAGTAAAATGACCAAGGGACAGGGGGACATAAAACTCAATTCAGCGCTGAGGGACAGGGAATTCAAAAGCATCATTAGTAAACTTGAAAAGAGACAGGGAATTCAAAAGTAAAATGGCCAAGGGACAGGGGGACACAAAACCCCAATCAGAGCCTAAAAGCTAACTATTATGACTTCACTAGTCAACTTTATGTAGTCGACTTCAGGGCCTATAGCTCCGCACTCTGGTCTGCACATGTATACATGCAGGGGTTCCCGGAACAGGGGGGGGGGTAGCCTGGGCAGGGGGGACAATTGCCCCTCCCGCCCTTGTCCAAGGGGGGCAGGGGGGCAAGGTGTGCCCTTTTGATCTTAATAATAAAACATCATTATGCCTTATTTTAGTAATTTTAGGCACAAATTAGTAATTTTATATTCAAAATTATAATTGACACTCTATTTAAATTTTGTCACGCGAAATTGGCGCGAATATGATTTGCCCTTTACTCGTCTGACCGCCTCTGCCGTCCGCGATCCTTCCGGCACCCCTGTATACATGTAATTAGACCAAGAGCAAAAAAAAGTACATTTGAAGCGCTCAAATTATTAAAATTACCAAATGCATTCGGATTGTACTGCAAAATAGCTCAAAATTGCCTATATTTTATACAAGGGAAGCATAATTTAAATAATTTGAGCTTCAAATGTACTCCTTTTTGTGCTGGGTAGTTTTTAATGAAAATATAAAATATATATATTATAGCTCAAGATTTCTACCAATACCTGCTAGCCATTTTGTTTCTCACTGGATTATTTGATTTTCTATCAAGTTGGCTAACAGAGACGATTATAGAACAAAATAATGATTACTGAACAACTTTTGTTTTTGTGATTATAGGCTATATATTTTATTTGTGAAGCATTAGTGTTAAGAAATAGCGTTTTTGACATAGGTAATCGGCGTTTAATTTGGTTAATCAAAATCGCCGTTTTGGTAATGTCAAATAGCACATGGAACGGTTTCCTAGAATGTCTGTCATTCGAGCCTGACCAGAAGGACCCAGAGCCTCATTCAATGACTCACATCACCGTTAACACTGAATAGGCTCCAATGTACTACTTATGCAGCAATTATGGAAAGACATGAGTCACCCCCCCCCCTTCTCTTTGCACTCTACAGAGTGCCAACCTCTTGTTAAATAGATCTATATAATTGTCATGTTACGCTATTAAAATTGAAGCTATGGAATACCAAATATGATTGAAATATCTGTGTAATGGGAGCTTTCAAAACACTTGTAACGCAACCCAGTTGTGTTATATTTCATTCTGAACTGTTCAATCTAGTCTATCCATTTTGAAGATATTATGAAAAACAAAAAAGTATGTGCGATCAAATTTAATGTCTCTTGAAAAACCACATTTAGCCCAGAGCTAGCCGTCAGTTATGCAGAAAACTGGCTTGCAAATGAGCGGGACTTTCTAAAATGTGGTCTGCCATTTGTTTGGCAGCGGTGGTTGCTTAACTGTGGACATATTCATCAATTTATTGCTGTCCCGCCGTCCCGAGCCTTCATCAAGCATTTACACCAGCCCCGGAGTAGAAATGTCACTTCCGGAGTAGTTGGAGTAGACCCAATCGAATGTACCCAACGTACCAGTTCGATGTGGAATGGTTCAAGCGTTGCCAAGCAAGCTGTCATACCTTTTCTAATAATAAATGAATCAGAGAGGTGGCAGGAGAATGGTCAGTGGAGTGGAACACCCAATACAAAACACAGATTGCTTTTGCCTGTGTTGTTGGATAGCTTGTGGCCAAAAGTTAGATATGTTGCACTGCCGTATTTTACCTTGGCTGAACTTGACTAACTTTCCAAAGACAATTGCCCAAACACTAGATGTATTATGATAATTCTTGAATGGCTCAAGTTGTATTTCCTGAAAATTATTTAAGTCATTGCCTACTTCTATGATTGGTCTCTTGGATGACTTTGGCCCAACATATTATTATAAGTGCAGGTTATTGTATATGGAGGGGGGGGGGCATCCAATAGACCCCATAGGGTTGTAAGGATTCTAGTGAAAACTTTTGTTATTCATGTATGTAGCTTGCTGTGAATTGTAAACAACTGCAAAATTTTGACCTATTTGGACATGGCCAATTCTTCAGTTTTCAGGACTCTTCATATATCAAAATTCTTGATCTTTACTTTTTTCTCCTTTTTTCCTTAACTTATATAAGTGGTGGTACTGAATTACCTATACAACAAACCTGAAGAGCTTTGATGTAATGTTCCATGCCGGTACTTCGAGGATTGAGGAAGAACTTTGAGTAATTCACTAGATCAATGAGTAAGGAGTCATCCTTCTCTAAGATGCTCCGTCCATTGGACTCAAGAAGATGCAAAATGGTGGAGATCCCGTTTGCCCCACTGGGTTTCTTGGCTATGTTTTTTAGAAGCTGCTTGATGATATCACATCTGTAATAAAATAAAATAAACTGCAGTAGAAAACTAGAAGTCAATAAAACATCAAGTCTAGTTTCAAAACAGAGGGTTTTCCTCTTTTGTTCAATAAAATTTAACAAATTAATATCTGCTTCCTTGAATCCAGCATAGTTCTTTCCAAGACTGGTACTTACTGAATGAATGGCAGACCATTCGATGCCAGAGCACCATCTGCGCCATTCTGAAGAAAGATGCTGTCTATCTTACTGCTGACTCCCTGATGCCCTGGCGGACATTGGTATCGTCCCTGGATGAATTGGATGTAGCTGTAAGGAGTCACAGACTTACAGTCCACTATGTTAACATTGGTTCTGGTTATAATAATGGGGAGGATGGCCAAATAAAGATTAGCAAACTTAGAATCTTTAAAGAGCGCGTATGACAGCTTGTGCAGGACTGTGAGGCCATTTGGATCTTGGGAGTCAGCCATGCCAGGAGCATGCTCCATAACTAACCTAATAGCATCCTTGCATGCACTTATTATGACAGGTAGACTAGCTCCTGTTCGAATCCTCTCCTGGATTAATTCAAGCAAGA
The DNA here is from genome assembly GCA_026936325.1 of Platynereis dumerilii. NCBI lineage: Eukaryota > Metazoa > Annelida > Polychaeta > Phyllodocida > Nereididae > Platynereis > Platynereis dumerilii. The sequence continues at coordinate 82,728,306 of JAPTHN010000003.1, forward strand.
TAGGGTAGTCAATGTGGAACAATGAATGTAGTGTTGAATAGCTTTGTCTGCTTTTCATGGAATCCAAGGTCTTGCTGGTCAGAAAAAGTGGAATCAGTTCTCTCAACTTTGGCATTGTTGTTTCACCAGACACCACTTTTTGCAGTAAGTTCTTCAGGGTGAGTTCTAGAGCTGATGATTCAGAACCTTTTGGATACCATGTTGGATCAGCTCCAAGTAAGAGGAAGTACTTTACGTCCCCTATGTACTTATTCCAGTAGCTGCTGTCTGAAGGCTTTTCTTCTCCTTCTCTCTTGCTATCCACTTCTATGAGAGGATGTTTCCGGGTTTCTTCAAAATATTTGACCAGCATTCTCAAACATCTGGACCTGAGAATGAAAATTACTGAATCAAAAACTGTCATTGTATAGCATTTTACCATAATGACAGAAGTGTTTCAGTTCTCACATCTGACATAACTGTCTATTTACTGTTCTGTTTGCCACCATATAGCTGGCAAAACAAATGATTCCAGAAATTTCACAAATTATCAACACATTATACAGTAGCGGACAAAAGTTTAGGCCACGTCAATTTTTTGGCATTATTAGGGAAAATAGGTGCTCAGCTGAAAAATTTCTGCATGGATTTTCTTGCCTTTGTGTCAGGGAAGTTCTACAAGAGAGAAAACTTGATCTACTTTTAGCACTTCCTTGAATATGTGTGATAAACAAAAATTTCAGGTGGTCTAAACTTACGTCTGATGCTTGCTTGCATCCACAAAGGCCCTTAATGGCATTGTGCATTACCGGAAAGGTGGCTAAATTATTCAATGTTATTTTAGACAAGTTATTCAAACATGTTTCATGTGATTTAAAGGCAATTAGTCATGAAACAGGAAAAAACACAGTTTTTAATAATTTTTAAAAATTTCAACTTAGGAAATAATGATGGTGATTCAATGAGCCAAAATTGTTAATAAACTAAAGGTCAACTAAAAACAACTAAGAAAATATGTCTCTGACACATTTTCAACCTTCTAATGGAGTGTGAATACACTTGACACCCAGTCATACTGCAAAAATGGTGTTTTTGCCTGGTTTTGGCTAAGAGACTCCTATTTGAAGCATCATAAAATAGTGAAAGGAGAGTTTTCATTCACCTGAGTATTTGTCCTGATAAAATCAACAAACTTCTGTTCTCTTCCCACAGTACAGACAAAATTACAGACGCCACTCTGGAAAGTGTACTGAAACGTAATGTTAATGAATGGACCTGATTTACGCCTTCCATAAAAGTGGCTGTAGTTTCATCATAAGTAAAGCGAACAAACAAAAGTTGTTTGATTTTATCAGGACGCGTACTCAGGTGAATGAAAACTCTCCCTTCACTATTTTATGATGCTTCAAATTGGAGTCTCTTAGACAAAACCAGGCAAAAACACCATTTTTGCGGTACGACTGGGTGTCAAGTGTATTCATATTCCATTAGAAGGATGAAAATGTGTCAGAGACATATTTTCTTAGTTGTTTTTAGTGGACCTTTTATTTATTAACAATTTTGTCTCATTGAATCACCATTATTATTTCCTAAGTTGAAATTTTTAAAAATTATTAAAAACTGTGTTTTTTCCTGTTTCGTGGCTAATTGCCTTTAAATCACATGAAACATAATAATAATAATATTAAGTACTTATATAGCGCCAATTCCAGTAAACTGCTCACTGGCGCTTGGTTAGATTAGCTGGTATCACCGTAGAATTGTGCAAAAAGATATGTTTTCAGTCGTTTCTTGAAGCTATCAAGTGTCTTTGATCTTCGCACATTTTCAGGTAAGCCATTCCACAGTATCGGTGAAGAATAGGAAAAGGCTCTATCCTCAAACTTGTTTTGATTTTGTGCGGCAGGTACCTTTAACAGCATTTTTCCATTGCTGCGGAGGCTCAGGTCATTTTCAGGTTTATGTTGAATGAGATTTTTGAGGTACTGAGGAGCTTGATTATTCACTGCTTTCCACGTAGTTGTCATAAGTTTGAATTGGATCCTTGCAGGGATTGGAAGCCAGTGTAACTCTTTCCTGTAATGACTGACTTTATCTTGTTTTTTCAGACCTTCAATCAGTCGTACAGCTGAGTTTTGCGCCACCTGGAGTTTATTTATCACTTGTTTTGACGAACCATAGAGCAATCCGTTGCCATAGTCTAAATGAGGCGTGACTAATGCATTGACAGCTGTTTTGATTGACTCTTTGTTCAGTGACTTACGCAGTTTTGAGATGTTTTGAAGGTTAAAATAAGCATTTTGACACATTTTGTTCACTTGCTTATGCATTGACATGTGTTTATCAAAGAATACACCTAAATTTCTGGCATGATCTGCTGCCTTGATGTCAACATTGTCGACACTGATTGATGACATGTGAAGTTTCTTCAGTTGAAATGGCGAGCCAATGAGAAGTAACTCTGTCTTGTCACCATTGTTACAGAGTTTGTTTTTGTGAAGAAAATTGCGTATTTCTGTGATGCATTTTTCCATTTTTTCCTTTGCATTTTCCTCTTCAAGAAAAGTTGGCTTGAAGGAAAGGATGAGTTGTTCATCATCGGCATATTTTTGATCATCAACCTCATTTTCTCCAGCCACCTGACTTATTGGAGCAATATATGAATTAAATAAGATAGGACCAAGTTTTGATCCTTGAGGGACGCCATATTTTAGTGGCAGTTTGTTTGATTCTGTGTCATTTATGAGTACAGATTGAGATCTATTGGTGATGTATGATTTGAACCAACCTAAAGCAGAGCCATCAATACCATACTTGTCTCTCAACCTTTTCAAAAGGATGTCATGATCAATTGTGTCAAATGCTGCCGATAAGTCTAAAAGTACCAGCATCGTGACTTCTCCTCGGCTCATGTTCATCATGACATCATTGTGAATTTTTGTCAATAGAGTTTCTGTACTGAAATGCTGCTTGTATGCCGACTGTTTTTCATCTTCCAGTTTTACAAGTGCAAGGTGATCAGTGTATTGTTTGATGACAGCACCCTCTATGACTTTACTCAGGAAGGACAAATTTGAAACAGGTCTGTAATTCTTAAGGAGATCAAGGCCATTTTTCTTAAGAAGCAGTTTTACTAGAGCATGTTTCAGTTCATTAGGCATTTTCCCTTCTCTGAGTGATGTATTGACTATTTTAGCTATAATAGGGAGGAATTCATCAATGCATTCCAACAATAACCATGTGGGTATCGGGTCAAGGTTACAGTGCTTCACAGGCATATCAGTGATGATTTTCTTAATTTCCATCTCTGAGAGTTGTTTGAATTGACTTAGTTTCAGACCTGAATAGGTCACATCATCACTTTCCGTGCTTGCGCCATTGGTGTCTAATCTCGATCTAATTGTTTTGATTTTATCATCGAAGAAATTGTTGAAATCATTCGCTAGATCTGCTTCATTTGTGTGATATGGCAGAGGTAGTTCTTGTTTTCTGTTAAGGCTAGAATTGAGGATCTTAAACATGGCCTTTGAGTTACCCTTTGTTTTTTCAATCTTAGTCTTCAGATCATCTGTTTTTAGTTGATTGAGTCTCTCATTTAGCTCATTACGTTTCTCCTTAAATATCTCCCAGTTAGCCAGTAGCCCAGTACATCTCCATTTTCTTTCTGCCTTTCTTTTACTGGTCTTTAGATGCTTTATATCAGCATTTGTGAAAGGTGTCGGTTCCCGAAATGTTACTTCTTTGATCTTTAAAGGTGCATGTTTGTCAAGCACCTTTTGGGATGAGTTGTACAGTGACACTAGATTGCTTAGGTCATTAGTCATCCGTTGTTGTGGACAATTCTGGTCAAAATGCAAGCGAATATCTTTCTTGAATTTTGATACATTAATGTCATGAGTTTTTCGGAATGCTACTTTCTTCTTTGGATTTTTTCCTTTTGCCATTTCTATATTGAAAAGGATGCAATTGTGATCGGACAGCAGGTCACCAACCACACAATCTTTAAGACTAGAATTTTTTCGGGTTATGACTAGGTCAAGAGTGTTCCCGCTTTTGTGAGTTGGAGATGCAACGTGTTGTTCAAGGTTAAACATTTCTAAGATATTTCCAAATTGGATTGCTCTGCTATCCTCCTGCTTGTTCATGTGAAAGTTGAAGTCACCTGTTATGATGAGTTCATTGTGACATGTTTGATAACTTGCGACAAAATTTGTGAATTCTTTGTAGAATTCAGTTAAGCTGTACTTATTTTGGTTAGATGGTTCAGGGCGATACACAAGAAGGATTGTAAGAATTTTTCCACTCAATTTCACTTGGACTTCCATATGCTCAAAAGTCCTTGTCTTCACACTTTCTATTTTAACTGCGCAAAGACCGGATTTGACAATGCAGCCAACTCCACCCCCTTGTCTACCTTCTCTGGGTGAGCTAAGGAAGTAGCATTGTCCATTTCTTTCAAGTTCTCCAATTTCAACTTTATCATCCTCTTTCAGCCATGTCTCAGTGAAAAGAAAGATATCCAAGTTAAATTCATTCCTGAAGTCATTTACAGATTGAGTTTTTTGTCTAAGACTTTGAGCATTCCACACACAAGCTCTTAAGATATTGTTTGAAGTGCTGTGAGGATGGTTGTCTGAGGAGCTGGGATGTGTAACAGAATTAGATAGGATGTCAAATCGGTTCCTAATTTTTACTGAGTTACTGTTACCAGAGTTATTTCTATTCTGAAACCTTGCCAGCGAGTGTGTCTTAGTTGATTCTTTTAATCCAATACGCAAGACATCAGAGTACAGCCTTGCTTTTTTTGTCATGGTGATGCAACTACAATGCTTCAGAAATCCAGGTGAAACCCTGATTGCAATGATACTCCACAGGTGCTTTGTGAAAGTATCTGAGTGACTGGTTGCTATCATGCCTCACAGGTGCTTTGTGAAAGTATCTTGAGTAACTGGTTGCTATGATAACCCACAGGTGCTTTGTGAAGGTATCGGAGTGACTGATTGCTATGACACTCCACAGGTTCTTTTTGAAAGTAACTTGAGTAACTGGTTGCTATGATGCCTCACAGGTGCTTTGTGAAGGTATCAGAGTTGCTGGTTACTATGATACTCCACAGGTGCTTTGTGAAAGTATCTGAGCGACTGGTAGCTGTAATACCTCACAGGTGCTTTGTGAAGGTATTGGAGTGACCGGTTGCTATGATACCTCACAGTTTCGTTGTGAGAGTATCTGAGTAACAGGTTGCTATGATATCTCACAGGTTCGTTGTGAAGGTATCTGAGTGACTGGTTGCTGTAATACCTCACAGGTGCTTTGTGAGGGTATTAGAGCGACTGGTTGCTATGATACCTCACAGGTTTGTTGTGAAAGTACCTGAGTGACTGGTTGCTATGATACCTCACAGTTTCGTTGTGAAGGTACCTGAGTGACTGGTTGCTATAATACCTCACAGGTGCTTAGTTAAGGTACTGTGTGACTGGATGCTGTAATGCCTCACAGGTGCTTTGTGAAGGTATTAGAGTGACGGGTTGCTATGATACTTCACAGGTTCGTTGTGAAAGTACCTGAGTGACTGGTTGCTACAATACCTCACAGTTTCGTTGTGAAGGTACCTGAGTGACTGGTTGCTATAATACCTCACAGGTGCTTTGTGAAGGTACTGCGTGACTGGTTGCTGTAATACCTCACAGGTGCTTTGCGAAGGTATTAGAGTGACGTGTTGCTATGATACTTCACAGGTTCGTTGTGAAAGTACCCGAGTGACTGGTTCTATGATACCTCACAGTTTCGTTGTGAAGGTACCTGAGTGACTGGTTGCTATAATACCTCACAGGTGCTTTGTGAAGGTATTGAGTGACTGGTTGCTGAGGGTTTGCTGCAGAACACTGTTATGTTCTTCACTGTAGTCTGTAATATTCTGAAAAATAGTAAATAAGATTTAAGGTAATTGGTTCAAATTGGTAGCAGAGACTGTTCAAGGGTGACCAGGTTGGCTGTTGAGTTGAGGTTATGTTGTCATGCAGCTTATGTTTCTTGGAAATCTGGAAAATAGTTAGAGTTCCTGGTAGTGTCTTGAATTGTTTAATAGTGAAAATCCCCGTTATTTAATGCTGACTGGTGATGTGGCAAGTATCTGTTAGAAGTTGTGAGTACTGAAGATAGATTAAAGTGATAATTAGATGCAAAACAGATGCAAAAACGATCGTAAAATGGGCGAAAATTGAAGCAAAAACGAATGTGGATTGGAGCAAATAGCGATGTTGAAATGTAGAGTCAGATAAACAGCAAAAATCTGGACTAAAATCACTTGAAAATAGCACAAATATGATGAAAAACGTTTAAGCGGCACTTTACCGACAATCACACAAAAATTCAGCAGTTAAATATACCCAAAACTTGTTAAAAAGAAGAAAATATCCACTGCTAATTTCACTCTTGTGTTTACAGTCTGGAGCGCCACCTGTTCGACATGTTTGAATAACTTGTCTAAAATAACATTGAATAATTTAGCCACCTTTCCGGTAATGCACAATGCCATTAAGGGCCTTTGTGGATGCAAGCAAGCATCAGACGTAAGTTTAGACCACCTGAAATTTTTGTTTATCACACATATTCAAGGAAGTGCTAAAAATAGATCTAATTTTCTCTCTTGTAGAACTTCCCTGACACATAGGCAAGAAAATCCATGCAGAAATTTTTCAGCTGAGCACCTATTTTCCCTAATATTGCCAAAAAATTGACGTGGCCTAAACTTTTGTCCACTACTGTACATGTCCCTCATCAATAAACTATAAATAAAACAATAAGATATTATTAATAATTTTTAATTAACTATAAATTATTATACTTAGTCTCCTGAGATTCCTCCAGAGGCACCAGTAACTGAAATTATTAGGAAAATATTTTTTTAACAAAATGAAAACATAAAGCAACTTAGAGATCAGAAGAAGTGTATAAGATTCTTGAGACTTCATTGAAAAAATCTCAAAATGATAATATTATACAAATACGGCATGATATGAGTGCAATATGAAAATTTATTTGCACGAGGAAATTCATATTGAACGAGGACGCAGCCCGAGTTCAATATGAATTTACGAGTGCAAATAAATTTTCATATTGCACGATAATAAGTGCCGTATTTGTTTTATTACATGACCACTATGCTCCCAATATAATGTTCCATTCTGAAAAAAAAAAAAAAAATTTTTTTTTCTTGTCAAAAAAACATTTTTGAAAAAAAATTTTTTTTGGAAATTTTTTTTATTTTATAAAAACTCATATTGCACTCTAACCATGCAATATGAAAAAATATGAAAAAAAAAAAATTTCAAAATTTTTTTTTTGGAAAAAATCTCATATTGCACTCGAACCATGCAATATGAGTTTTTATGATGTCGTCATGTGACTGATTTGGGCCAATCAGCATCACTCTAGCATAGTGGTCATGTAATAATATTATATAATATTGGTTTGGACAAAGTGAAATTTCATGTATTGTTAATCTCAGCTTAACAAATAATACCTCTGTTAGGACAAATATTCCGCCCAAAACCCTATGTTCGTATAATGAGATGTTCTCCTCTCCACAGTCGTCCATCAAACATGTCAAGGGGCTTTTCTTCAACTCCAACTCCTTAGTAGATACCTTGCTGTATGCCTCAACCAAATTCTGAGAAAAAGAAAGTAGATGCTAAGACAAAGTTAGTTTAAACAAAAAAGGTGATTGACAGTATAGCCAATTAGCCATGGTGGAAATGTATCAAGTAAGATACAGTATCCACATCAAATCAACTTTTATTTCAAGTTGGTACATTTGCAACAAACACTCTTAACAAAAAGGTTTTATATGGAACCTTTAAAGGTTCTATAAGCTGGTACAGATAAGGAACCCTAAAAGGTTCATCACTCAACTTTAAAAAGGTTTCAACAGCAAACAAAAACAACATTTACAGTCAGACCAAGAATTATTCAGACACTTGCAGTTTTCTTTTCATTTTCAATAAATTTTTGGTCATTTCAGAAACAAAAAACTAGAAGGCACACAAGTGTGCAATGGGCGGTAGTTATGGCATGGAGTGCTTTGCTGAGCACAGGTGATGGTGGTATATATTTCACTTTAAGCGTAAGTAAACTTAAACGTAATTATATTCATAAATGCAAATTATATGATGGTGACCCAAAGTGTACTAGAAATGAGTGCACGAGACGAAAACATACCTGTGCTAGCGGTGCAAGTGGCATAAACACCCACGGAGTCTGGGTTGGCGGGGGGGGGGGGTGAGGGGTTTCTATAAATAAAAATCCGGCAGAACCCAACTCCTGTCCGCCGCACCCGGCGGACCCCGACTCCTGTCCGCCGGCCCCGACTCCTGTCCGCCGGCCCCGACTCCTGTCCGCCGGCCCCGACTCCTGTCCGCCGGTCCCGACTCCTGTCCGCCGGCCCCACTCCTATCCGCTGGCCCCGACTCCTGTCCGCCGCCCTGACTCCTTTCCACCTCTGACTCCTATCCACCCCCGACTCCTATCCACGGCCACCGCCATAGATTCTGTTGCTTGTGAGTCATCATGTAGGGCCTATGTAAAGTTTTAACAAATGTGGCCACCAAGGTCACAGAAATGGTTCAAGGTCATCCATGTTACAACTCATTCAAGGTGTTACTGTGATACAAAATCCCTGTGAGTTTGGTGGTCCCAGGGAGAATAATAGTGGAGTTGTCATGCATATATAAGCTTTTTACAAATATGGCTGCCAAGGTCACAGATAGGCTATAGGTCAAGGTCACTGATGTCAAAAGTAATTCAAGGTCTTACAATGATACATAATCCCTGTTAGTTTATCCTAGTGTAAATACAAGAGGAGTTATCGTGCACACAAGATTTTCACAAATATGGCCGCCAAGGTCACAGAAATAGGTCAAGGTCACTCATGTCAGAACTCATTCAAGGTCTTGCTGTCATACACAATCCCTGCTAGTTTCATGATTCCAGGATTAATAGAAATTGAGTTATCTTGTACACAAGCTTTTCACAAATATGGCCACCAAGGTCACAGATGTAGGTCAAGGTCACTCATAAGTTATGCCTGGCGAGATGTCAAGGTATTTGATGTATTTGACTCATACTGGAAGTCTGGGGCAGCCTTTGCAAAGTTAAATCATCGTCAATAGGGAGGACAACTGAGACTACCAAACCTCACACTACAGCGATATGGGCGGGATGGCCTTTTGCCACCGCCCATAATTATTCGGACACTTCTACAAAGTTGTAGAAAGTTACTAATTTAGTTACATTAATCCCAAATACTGCTTATAAACTACTATGGGATCATTGTGGACACATTGAATTACAGGAGTGATCGTCAGTTAAGAAAATTTTGATGAATATATGAGACAAACATTTGATTCAGTTTATCACATTTCCTGGACGAATACGGCTGAAATCTGTCAGATATCAATTGGAAATATTTCAAAATATCATAAAATGACTATTGTTAACGATTTTATCAAGATAAAAACAGGCTTACTCAATAAATTGTATGAACTTTAGTATTTTCCTTTTGATATTGGCTCCTACAGCTCTCTGAATCCCTGCCCTTTGTGCCACTGCAGTCCATCAGATCATTTAAAATTAAGTTGCATGGCCTTCCTAAGGTTGTTCACTCTATTGCATATACAGGAGAGCCAGTTTACACCAGTTGTTTAAAAATTGTGTGCCATACTAAACTATGGTGTTCTTTCATAGAGCAATCTCCATTGGAATAGCATTGAGGCTACATTTTTAAGAACCACATTTTTAAGAACCACATTTTTGACCCCTCCACAAATGAAGTTAAAAGTGTCCCATCCTGTTGTCATTCGCACCATGCATGGAATATAACTTGAACCAGACAACGAATCTCGCTTTCTGAAAATTTGTTCGATTTTGGTGCCACACGGACATGTTTTTGTTTTGGTAAATTGTACAAATAAATACAAAAGTGCACTGAACTTACTATATAATACTATGTGGCCTCCAATCTTTCTTATTCTGACTCAAAGTTTTAAGAATACAATTGTAAGATTAACAAAAACATTTTGAATCAACCCAAGGTATGTTTGAGGTGAAAAACTGCATCAAAATGTGATAAACTTGACAGAATGTTTATCTCCATTATTGCGCTGCCCTGGGGGTGCCCCCCCTTGGGCAAGTCCTTGGTTTCGAAGCAAGCTTTTTTGCACACACTGAAATGTTAACATTCTTGCCCCAAATTTCTGTAAAAGCTACTGGGCTACTGCCACTACTTTCAGAGCCCTTCTTCACTGTATGTTACGTTACTGTCATAAAGTTCGTCCCCGAATGTTTAAACTAACATTTAGTGCCTTTATTGTGACATTTTGAAAGTATTTCTTGCCTAGTTCTACACACACACTCACCCAGTGTGGCTATGGCTGCATTAGCCTGGTCTCCTGGCCTGTATGCATTCACATAGCAGGGCACAGGACTATGGCTGCATCACAGTCATCATTGAGGGGGGCACTCGCTTTCAATTCAGTGAGATTTGTTTTACAGCTTTTTGGGTTCCTATGACATAGTGGGGCTCTACTGGACTAATAAAATGAATTGAACTCACTTAATTCAGACAAACATGCAATTGTGTTGATTGGTATTGTTTCATATCACCCCAATGTTGTGAATTTACCAGTTTGTGTTATTTTAATGCAAGTTGAATTCTACATAGAATTGGCAGATCTAATCTTTAATTTTCAAATATAAGTACAATGATTTTTTTACTTGATTTGTGCAGTTGGTCTTTGTCAGTGCTTCCTTGTACTAAATTAATCTCAACAGGAAGTTTATTGAAAGTGGTGGAATCATATTACAAATCTAATGGACAACATTTCATGTGACATGTTATTTACTATTAGCTGACAATGATAAGAAAGCCTAAAGAAAAACATACCTTAATTCCTGTTCACATATCAAGTATTCCCTTAGAAGTGAAAAAAGCAGGTCAGCATATACTTTATACTTCAAGAATGTCAATTTATCACATGGAACTAGGTGTGAGAAACATAAAACACCTTGTAGCAGTCCTGTTTCATGTTAACTGTAAAAGTTAGCTGTTATCAACAACTTGTTTATACTAAATTTGTCCTAAAAGCATCCTAGTGCCGGCTAGATCCTGTGTTTACAAATTCGGTAGAAAGAATGCAGGAAGGAAGGAAGAAAAGAAGGAATGAAGAAAGGAATGAACAAAGGAATGAAAAAAGGCATGAAGGGAGGAATGTAGGGCATAATCACAAAATAAGCCCCGCACCGCTGATGGAATGAGTGGCAGCCTATGCTTTTCAATGTCCTCGCTCATTCCGTTATCGGAGGGCGGGGGCTATTTCGTGATTATGCCGAATGTAGTGGGGGAAGGAAGGGAAGGCCTCGAGATAGATAGACAGATATAGATAGCCAGCTAAACACATAGATAGATAGATAGATAGATAGATAGATAGATGCAAGAGCAGTGTTGCCAATGGTAACTATTAGGGCCCTATTGTAAATAAGTATTTATACTTAATAGGTTTTACCCTCATGAAATAAAGTTTATCTATCTATCTAATAAGAGAGCAATAACAAACTGGTAAATTACTCCTGGGCAGAAAGACAGGAGAGTAAAATCAAAGACAGGTGGATAGTTTGGGTCAGTGGGATGGCCAGGAAATGTGTATTTAGCCAAGACAGCAGTGATCCTGTGAGCCAAGATTTGACTGAAATATTACACAGAGGGATATACACTAACTACGGATACATGTGTGATTCACCCTTAGGACTCAGTCCGGGCAGCGCATCAATCACCGGTTTCCGGTTATGACATTTCTAGTTTATCCTAATTTTCTCAATGGATGGTCACAATTGCCATTCTATGCTGTCTTAATGGTCCTTATGTAGGTTATGGACAGTATTTTAGGATAAACACTGACAAATAATAGTAAATAGTTCAATTTCTTAACTTTCTGAGAGTTTCTGAATAATTTTGGTTCATGGAGTCACCAAAAGTAATTTTTTTCACCAAATTTCTTGCCAATTTGCAATAAATTGTTTTGTGTAGGTTACATGTAATGCCAAGGATGACTTCGATTGCATGTTTCGTCATTTACTTTGTAAGTCCTTAAAATAATAACCAAACATCATCTGAATAATTCTTGGTCTGACTGTAGATAATCCAGCTGCACTGAAATCCCACAATGGAACCCCTTTCTCTCAAGTTGGGAGCATAGGGTTCTATCATAGGGCCTTCCCACCAAGTATTGAACCTTTTCAATTCAATTGAACCCTAAAAAAAATTAGAACCTTTTTTCAGCTGTGGGTTCTTTATGTATACCATCAAGAAGCCTTTGCGTAAAGAGTGAAGAACATGAGCCATGGGCTTTTACACCCATCCATAATAAGTAAATAATAAAAAATATAGTACATTTTCTTTGAATATTAAAATTGATTTTTACCAGAAATTGATTTAAATTTATTTAAATTGGGTGTCAATCCTGATATTTCTAAGTCTTTCCTTGTAATGACGGGAAATTCAAATGCAATTTTCTCAAATTCAGATGTTCAGTTTCATGAATGTTTGAGGTGTCATATCTCAGGATAGAATTGAGATATCAAAACATATGAACCATCATTTTAAAGTCCAATTCCTGCAGATTTAAGTAATTTTCTCAAATAAGTATGATGGGAGACCGACTTTGAACTATAAGCCCACACTGCTGTAAGAGAGTTGAGAAACAATAATATTCCTACCTGAATGACTGCCATGTAGTGACTTGAGTTGCACAGCATTGGATATTTGACCATCATTCTCAGAAGTCTTGCAGGATCATCTTTGCCTGCGAGAGTAATCAACTCTCTGTCTTGTTCAGAATCAAATACCGAATCTTCACGCATAAATAAAGAGGTTTCCAAAAATGCAACTGCCCGCTTCATTCTGAAAATGTAGTAATAATCATTGTGATAAGTACTGATATAAGATAATATCATCTTATATGGTAATTGTTTGATGACAATGATGTATAAGAAAGAAACTCCTTACGCTATTGTGACCTCATCTCCACCTCCACCTTTAGGCCTACACTGCTCATTGCCGTTCATGGTTCTGAAAAAAATGTACTGGTACATGTATGACTGACGGAGAGTTCAGAACTTGGCACTCAAGATAAAGTAATCAGATCTATATGACATATAATATTAGTAATTAATATCACAAGATAAACTAGAGTTTCGATCGGGACCGATGCGAATTGAGAGTTCTCGCCATCTGTGTGGGTTGCTATGTGGACGTGGTTAGTGGAAGGAGGGGTGGAAGCAATTTGAGCAATACTTTTAGGGCAGAGGCCCGGCAGACCCACCCAACCAAATTGTTTGGTCTCCTACGTCTCCTACCATTTGATTCATAGTGGGGTGGAAGAGTTTTTTCCCCCAAACTCTCAGATGGAAGTATCCCATGACATGATTGTGTATTGAGCGAAATCCAGGACGGCCAAATATCTAGGGTGGCCAATTGCTCAGGCAGCCATTGCAATTCGGGTTTCGCTTGATGTGTTTATGATTAGAAAAATTGTTAATTTCTGATGTAAGAATAAAGTGGTTAATATGCTTTTCTTGTTATTTACTTTAATTTGTTTCATAAAATTCCACATCTATGGAAAGCATTTGACACAATTTTTGTTTCAAAAGAAGAAGTGCAGTTATTTCCTGCACCAACATGAAATTTCGCCATATTTAAAGGAAAAAACAGTTCTAGTAAAACCTGATGAACGAAAAATTCAACCATGTATTTTATATTAATTTTGTTACAGATGCTTAATTTTATGTGTACACAACACATCCAAAAACTTTGGTGGCTGTTACTATCATGAGAATAACATACAGCATCATAATTGATTTTATGCTCAAAATTCAACTTATTTGTTATTTTGCCTCACTATTACTGTGAAATATTATTTAATGCAATTATTTCTACCAGAACACCTTCTACTCTGTACAAACTATAATTGCTGATAATTAATTATTTAGTGAAGATTGAGCAAGTATTTGCTTTGTTATGATTGGTCACAATAATTGCCCCATATAATGCATCATTGCAGATGACTGAAAACTTACGGCCATGTATGTCATAATCAATTTAAAAGATTTTAAAATAAAGTTGGCCTGACAAATGATCTTTACACTTCTTTAAACTTAAAAGGTCTTTAAAGAGTATAGATTTTTTGTTCTGAAACTTACTAGCCTTAACTGTCTACAACATTCTGGGGGGGGGGGGGGGGCAGCTGCCACTCTTTCCCACTCCCCTAGCAGGTTACCCCCCCCCCCCAACCATGGAGATGTCTATGCCCCAACAGCCCTGACCTTGGAAGTCACTGTTGCTCCAAAAGAAAAGTAAACAAGCCTGAGCCAGGACCTGTGAATGAAACAAATTGATATTTTCCTTCAAAAATGAATATATTTCATTATAGTCTGAACTAGATAGTGCTATCACGTGTGTCTTGGGAAATTATAGCAATAAAAATATAATCTTTATGTTTTAAATGACTTTTTAGACAAAATTTCTCTTGAAATTTGCTTGTGCCAGTCCTGGCCAGGCTAGTGACAATGCACAGTGTGCACATGGAGAATGCTAAATCCACGATGTGGTGGCTCTTGGAAATCAGGCCTTATTTCATGGATAACAGTCCTACTACTGCCCTTTGACTCTTCATTTGACAAAATAAAGATGGATAGAAGAGTTTCAAAGGATGTATAGGCATGTGAGTGATGTTTTCGGGCAGCAAATGAGCTGGAATGATGCACAATGGTTGCCATGATTTATTTATTTATGAATATATTTCAGTTGGGTGACACAATCAGAAATATTCTGTTTTTCATGTGGCCCAACGGGTACAGTAAAAATTAACACGTAATTAAGATACAATAAAATCGGCCCAAGTATAGTATCCAACAAAATAGTCCCTGGGGCACATGAATACAAAGTCATTAACATGTAATTTGCATAATCCATTACACATTAACAAAAAAGGCAAGTGAAAGTGAAAGTAGGGATATATCAGATCAGGAGGAACAGAGAGAGAGAGAGAGAGAGAGAGAGAGAGAGAGAGAGAGAGAGAGAGAGAGAGAGAGAGAGAGAGAATATATATGTAAATACATATAATATATATATATATATAATAATATTATATATATATATAATAATATTATATATATTTATTATTTTATTATATATTATATTATTATTATTATTATATTTATATATATATATTCTCTCTCTCTCTCTCTACTATGCCACACCAACCTGCTTTGTCGGACAGTTAGCTTTTTACCTAATTTGTGAGGACATGTACTTCCAAGCATCCTAGGCGCACCGAAATGCTGGACCATCATAGCACAGCATCCTAGCTGCCCAATCTCTTCTCAGTAATGAACTTTTCATCAATATTTTAACTAGTGAAGAGATAACGTCGTGAGGACAAACCATGTCCTCGCAATTCTGCCAAAGTTTTCATCGGTCAATTTTTCTAATCAGCGAACGGCGCTACTTTTCGAAAAGTGGCCGCCATTCAAAATGTTTCCCTCTTAGGGTATTAATTTTTTTTATAGACACGTGAGCCCAACTGCACCTCACCTTTTGCCACCATTCCCAGGCTTCTAACCAGATTTGTCTAATTATGAAAATTTTTCTTGGAAAAATGCCAAAACG